>JANBXA010000372.1:14122500-14592500 GCA_030556225.1 Cricetiscus sungorus
GAATCATAAATAGAAATGCAGAGGAAATAAATTCCTTTAATCACAAAAGTCATGAAAAGCCAAGTCCATTAGGAAACAATAGTTGCTGCCTGGAAAAGCACTATTGGGTCTTTCTCCCTTCTAAAGTGAGTATTTTTGAAAGACAGTAATTAAAATTTAAGCAAAAAAAAAATATAACTAATAGGTTCTACTCATAGTTTTGTATTCTTGGGTAGGAGGTACCTGTTTCTAAGCCTGTTTGCTCATTTGCAGAAATGGAAATAATAATAGTATATAGTATATTGTAAAGAACCTAGGAACACAACACTAAACAGGTAATATCTTCATCATTTCTAGATAACCATAGCATATTATCCTATGAATCTAGGGCTCTTACCCAGTCTGCTTACAGAATTGGATAAGCAACTAAATAACTATGTCTTCCATCATTTTATCAGCACCCTGTACTGTACATTTAGTTTTTATTGGTACACACAGTTTTGATCCCACATGCTATGGAAGTCAAAGGACAGCTTGCAGGATTCAGTTCTCTCCTTCCACCATGTAGGCTCTGGGAACTGAACTCAGGTCGTCAGGTTTAGCAATAAGCACTTTTACCTATAGAGCCATCTCATTGGTCCCAGCCTCCCATATTTTGACTAAAGTTTAATAGGCACTATGGCAAAATACTGTGGGAGAAATATGTTAAATAATCAATGTACAAGCTACTTTTAAGGGCAAAGAAAAGGGAAAACTAAAGTCCAAATTCATCAAAATTCAAATATCTATTAGAAAGTTAATACCTGTACTTCTGAATAAGACTTTTATAATGTTTAATGTCCTTTACAAAATAAGTTTTAGAAAGAGAACTCAAAGTTGCTCATACAGGAATCACACTTGGATAGTATGTACCCAGTTGCCTATATTTTTAAATCTGTGTTTTGCATTTTTGCTGCTGTTGTTGCTAATGTTAGCAGAAACCTCCCTCGAAACCAATGGCAGCTGTTGGTTCTGTTACTTCAGGAAGGAACTAACCCAGTCAAGAGATACCTGGGTGGGACAGATTCCTATTCTATTCTATCCTGTTCCTATTCCTATTCTAGCTAGGTGATTGAGGCGCACTCCTTTAATCTCAGTACTTGGGAAGTAGAGGCAGGCAGATCTCTGAGTTCAAGGTGAGTCTGGTCTACACAGTGAGTTCCAGGACAGTTAGGACCACACAGAGAAACCCTGCTTTGAAAAAAACCGAAAGAGGGGGCAGGGGGAGGGAGGAGGAAAAGGAAAGAAGAAACGAATAAGAGCATGGCTAGCTGCACAGAAAAAGAAATGAAAGTTCACCCAAGATTTGCATGTTTATCATATCATACATAGGTAATTACATATTTAATATGTTATTAGTGATGCTTGATCTCGACAATAATTGTATCCTTTTATTTATATTCTAAAAAGTATACTAACCTCTAAGATCTATTTTGGAATAAGGTATATGGCATTAAATTATGACTAAAATGGTATTTTTTATGGAAAATTGTGAAAGTTATAATAAAGCAAAATGGGGGCCTTAAATAGGCATTTTTGCATATAATAACATTATGGCATTCTACATTACTTTATAAACAAACTATTCAAATCTCTATAGTAAAATGTTATCATTAATGACTTTTACTACACAAGTTAGAATCAAATGTGTCATTTTAAAAAGCACACCAAATGCAGCTTCACTGAAAGGGAAACAGAACAAACCCATGTGCAAGGGTAATGGAAAATGTCATATATCTGTCTCTTAAGTATGGTCAACACAGCCAATAAAGCTAAAACTGTTAGGAAACAAGATAAGAAAAAATTACTTTGGCTAAGACATCAATTCAGAATAACAATAGTTCTACACTGTCATTTCACAGCCTTTCCCACAGAACCCTCAGAGGAATTATTTGCATTCCTCAGGTGTTCTATTGTACAATTCAGATGAATAAAGACTTACAAATCATTTCTCTACCGCCAATGTAAGACTTTGATCTGGTGAATACACCATTGTACCTTAACTATAATTGGCAAAAAAACCTGACAGTGTAGAGCCTCACACGCTTAATAACAAAGGGGACGATGTCAAAGTGTTGACAGATGATCTTCATAATGCAGAAGCAGAGCGGGCACGTTTAGCAGTAAATGAGCACGGAGGTCTAAAGGTCTCTAAAGTGACTGACATCAGACCTGCTGCAGCCTCGATGAAGAGAAAGTGCCGTCACACTCTCCGTAAAGTGAGTTCGCCTTTTCCTGCCAGCCTCACTTATGTGACTTTCACCGACACAGGCAGCACGGGGAAGATGAAAAGTGACAGGTTCTTTGGCTGTCTGCTTTACTTTTGTGACTTTCACTATCAAACAAAAGTGAGAAACAGCCCAAAGCGATTTTTAATTGCGTATTTGAAATAAGCCTTGGGCAATTAAAAAATTAAGCTCAATTCAAGATTACAGAGGGAAATACATACAATATGCCTATTAGGTTTGGTGGTTTTAAAAGTGTGATAATGAGGATAAGATCACAAGTTTGATCCCCATAGGGACCTTCTGCAGAAAGAAATACCTATTCTTTTGCTACAATCCATGCCCCAAACTATAGCCAGCCATCCAGAAAATGTGTGCTATTGGCACCTGATGGACCCAGAAAATTCAAAGTAAAGCTCAGTTGTCACCACTCAAATATATTTCTAAGCACACCGTCAAAGTGCCTAAACAATAAAATGCCTCAAGAAAGTCATTCAATTGCTAGTGACCAAAACAGTGATATGAGATTGTCACAGAATGTCAAGTGATGCCATGGTTGGTTGGGGAGAGAAGCAAGCATGAGTCTTGCTGAGTTTGCCTGCAAGAGCTGTCATAGCACTTACGTTATAAATTCACATGGGTAGATTACTGCAAGGGTACCCAACCTCCCTGATAAGGAGCCCAAATAGTTTGATTTCTTCAAAATCTTAAGTAACAAAGGGAAGCGTGGCAGTTACCTGTATTGTCCCCAGGCAGCATGACAAAGAAGGGGCAGCTAGTTTTGAGCCTAGAAGGGTGGAGCCTTGAGCTACACCAGCAGGTTGCAACCTACCAGAATTTAGCAAAGTAAACTGCAGGATTACATTTGCATTAAGTCTCTAAAATTTACCTTCTAATTTTAGCTTCTTATTTCCATATAGAAATTCCAGATTCCAAAATTTGATTTTTCCCCTGGGTTACTTTATATCAGTGGTTCTCAACCTGTAGGTTGTGACCCTTTCTGGGGTTGAACAACCTTTTGCAGGGGTCCCATATCAGACATACTACATACCAGATATTTACACTACAATTCATAAGAGTAGCAAAATTACAGTTACAAAGCAGCAACAAAAATAACTTTATGGTTGGGGTCACCACATGAGGAACTGTATTAAAGGGTCATAGCATTAGGAAGGTTGAGAACCACTGCTTTATACTGTTTGTATTTCTTTTCCTAGATATTAATGTTATTATTTTTTTTAATGGTTGGTGGTGGTGCTGGGCACTGAGCTTAGTATTCTTGTGCAGTTAGGCAGGCATATCACCACTGAGCTACATTATCTGTTTTATTTTTTGGGGAAGGGATATTATTGTTTAATAAATTATTTGTCCCTTTCAACATTAAAATTCTTTCCAAATTACTTTTTAGTCGAGTTCTAAGTGAGTCTGGTGGTCCTGGGGTGAGATGCTGTCTTAGTCAGAGTTTCTATCGCTGCAACAAAACACCATGACCAAAAAGCAAGCTGGGGAGGAAAGGGTGTATGTGGCTCACACTTCAGCATTGCTGTTCATCACTGAAGGACGTCAGGACAGGAACTTAAATAGGACAGGAACCTGGAGTCAGGAGCTGATGCAGAAGCCATGGAAGGGTACTGTTCCCATGGCTTGCTTCCCCACTTCCGGTGGCTTGCTCAGCCCACTTTCTGATAGAACCAGGACCACCAGCCCAGGATGGCACCACCTACCAAGGGCTGGACCCTCCCCCATTGATCATTATTGAGAAATACCTTACAGCCGCATCACAAAGAGGCATTTCCTCAACTGAGGCTCCTTCCTCTGACGACTCTAGGCTGTGTCAAGCTGACACACAAAACTAGCCAGTACAGATGCATCTACAGTATAGTTTTGTTCTTTCAGGAAAAGATGCTTGGAAGCCCCGGGCTCTCGGTTGCTTTTTTAAAAATGCTTGTTTACTTCATTTTATTAGGTATGAGTGTTTTGCCTGATGTACCTAGGTATGTATGTATGTATGTATGTATGTATGTATGTATGTATGTATGCAAGTATGCAAATCATGTGTTTGTGGCCCCTGTGAAGGTAAGAAGAGGGTGTCAGATCCTTTGAAAGTGAGTTATAGATGGTTGTGAGCCACCATGTAGGTGCTGGGAAATAAACCCAAGTCCTCTGCAAGAACAGTAAGTGCTTATAACCACTGAGATAGTTCTCTAGCCCTCCAGTTTTTCATTTTTAGGCAGTTGGTTTTGGGCAATGTCTTGGTGCAGGCCAAGTGTCAAGCTACTGCAGTCCTGTCTGGAAGAGATGAGGCTACCTGCCTGTGCTGGTTTGAAAGAAAATGGCCTCCAAAGGGAGTTGCACTATTAGGAGGTGTGGCCTTGTTGGAGTGGGTATGGTTTTGCTGGAGGAAGTGCTTCACTGAGGGGGTGGGCTTTAAAGTCTCATATATGCTCAAGCCATGCCCAGTAACAGACCACTTCCTGCTGCCTGTGCAAGATGTAGAACTCTCAGCTACCTCTCCAGCACCATGTCTGCTGCATGCTTCCATGCTCCTTGATAATGGACTGTAAGTTGCTCACTTAAACAGTTTCTTTTTGAGGGTTGCCATGGTCATAGTGTTCCTTCACAGCAACAGAAACCCTAAGGCACTTCCTAGCATCTGATTGTGAAAGGACAGCTTCTTCAAGGTGCTGTGAGTGAGCTGTGTCTAGTACAGATTTGCACACAGATCTAGTGAGGCCTGTGCACTGTCAACCTCACTCTTTAGTTACTGACTTTCCTTTAGGGCTTTGATTTCCAGAGAGCTCCAATTTTGGTCTTTAAGTCCTTCTGTGCACTCTTAAGCCACCAAAACATCACTACTTTCCCCCTTTACTTTACACACCACCAAAGGCTAATATTCAGAAAAGGCCACAGTTTACTAAAGGAGACTGCGGCCCACCTGGCCTTTGGTGAGCTAGCTCTGGCATATTTACAGTGTGAAGGGCCCTAATCCAGGCACCAGGAAACACCGAGGCTATGATTTGCTTCCCTGAAGTTTTATGCTTCTATTACACAGTTTAGGGTCCCACAGGACACCTTGCAGATATGACAGTCCCTCCCATTTCCCTGACAGGACCCCTGCAGAGGTCCAAAACCAGAAAAAGACAAGGACAATTAATGAAAGTTATTTCCCTAAAGATTATTTTGTAAATAAATGACAACAACTAATACAGGAACCTACAATCAGATTTGTACCACAAGCAACATATAAACTTGAAAAAACAGACAACAAAAGGGAGTTTGTAATTTAAAAGAAGATAGGGTCTGGGCAGTGATTGCACTCACCTTTAATATCAGCTCTGGGGAGGCAGAGGCAGGGGGATCTCTGTGAGTTCAAGGACAACTTGGTCTACAGAGCCAGTTCCAGGACAGCCAGGGATACAGAGAAACCCTGTCTCAAAAATAAACAAAAGAAAGAGGGTGGAAGAAAGAAGAAATCCCAAGATCTAGTTCTGACTAGTGTTTAGATGTGAAAGAGAGCCTCAAGTTGTCATTGAAAGAGACTTCAAGTTTTGGAGTCACAGCCTGACGTCATGGGCTACAAAGTAGAACAATGGCAATGGCAATGGTGACACTTTGGCTCTACTTGAGTGCTGTGTTGGGAAGGCAGAATCTTCATCTTTAATGAGATCCCAGGTCATTCATGCACATACTGTATTTTAGTAGCACTAAACCTGAGGGCTGTAAAAATAAGAGCATTTCATATAATGTATGTAATGACTCTGTAGAGCAACAGACAAGACAGTCAGTCAGCGTGTGACCCATTCCACCAATAAAGCACAAGAGTGACAGGTGGATTCCTGCAGATATGTCTCCTGGGCTCAAAACCAGAAACAGAGAAGGCCACTAGAATGTCAACAAGTCTAAGGAGATATTCTGTCTGAATCCTATTCCATGTCAAGACAGCTTCAGATTCATAGAAAGATGATACCCAATTCAGACACATAGCCAAGGTGTGGCTATGTGTCTGAAGTTTGCTAAGACACAATTATGAGCTTCAATACCTGGAAAAACATCCTAGTCCATTAACTTTTGGGTCCAGATTCTATTAGGAGTGATTTCAGCAAGGGACTTGGTGAAATGAAAGAATAGTGCTACAAACTGCTTCCTAGGAAGACCTCAAAGACCCCCTGTCTCAAAGTCCAGTTTCCTGCGCCGTGTACTTGTGAGTGCTTGTGAAAATCAATGAATTCGAGAGAAATGGGTGTTAATTTTGCAACAAATAAAAATCCACTTTGATTCTTTTTTCAAGGATAAAAAGCCTTTGGACTCTACTAACAACTAGAAAGCTATCACAAATCCAAATAAATGAAAGATGTTAGGATGAGTAGGCAACTATAAAAACAAAGCAGGAAGACTGGAATACACATGGTAACACATGTAACTAATCTGATGGCCTTGTAATCAATGTCTGAAAATAGTTTCTTTGTTTTACAAAAGGACTACATAAGAAAAAAAGATTTCTTTGGACTGGAGAGATGGTTCAGCCGTAAGACTTGCTCTTCCAGAGAACGGCAGTTTGGCTCTCAGCACCCACATCACTTGGCTCACAACCATCTGTAACACCAGCACCAGGGGGGCCAAAGCACTGGCTTTCAAGGACACTTGCTTGCACCTACACATAACCATATAAAAACTTACACACCTACACATAATTTTCAAAAGTTCCTTGCAGTTAGTAAGCAGACAGAAAGAAAATATCAGGGTAAATTCAAATCAGCTTGAGCCAATCAGAGCTAATTTCCTAGTGAACACTGAGAATGGTCTGGAAGAGCCTACCAGGAAGCTTCAGGGCAAGGTTTCAAAGTGTTCATGAGGCTCTTAACAAGAGAAAGGAGGGTCTCTGGGACCATGGCATGGATCTCAAGACTGGTACATGAGCAGTCAGTCATCCTGAGAGGTGGGAAGGCTAGGAAGATGTGCTTGATGTAGATGACAACATGGGACTTTGACTGGACCCTCTCAGGACAGGCTTCCTCTGGTCTTCCTATGCATCAGGACTGTCCTTGTTATAAGTGCCTGGCAGCACCTGACATTGCTGCTCCCTGAGGAATTACCCTCACTGAAGTGACTCTGAACCAGCACACCATCAGCATGTTCTTTAAGACATCCTCCTCCTCAACAAGCTTCCACACTGTAAGAGCCAGCACAACATTCTACCTATACTAAAACCGGCTTGTTTTGTGTCCCCGCTCCTGTCTCTTTCTCCTCCTGATATAAACTACTGGAGGGGGTCAGGGTTTTGCTATGCAGGCCAAGTTGGTGTCAAACTTGTAATCCTCCCCTACTAAGTGCTGGATAACAAGTGTAGTGTATGCTACCACACCTAGCCTTAGATGTCCCACCCCCATAGGGATTGAACACAAGGTTTCATTGCACCAAATAAACACACACTTTATCAAGCTATAGGTCCTTTTTTTTTTTTTTTTTTTTTTTTAAGATTTGGTCTTATTAAGTCCTTGAACTTGACGATTTTCCTCTTCTGCCTCCTGGGTAGCTGAGATCACAGACTTGCACTATCAGGCTAGGTTCGAAGAAAAAAAAAAAACCTTAAGATCAGGACTGTGCCTTTGTTCCTTGCCACCTCCACAGAGCATTCTTAAGCACAATACCTGGCACACAGTGTGTCTTAGTTAAGATATCTATTGCTGTGAAGGGACATCATGACCACGACAACTCTTATAAAAGAAAACATTTAATTGGGGCTGGTTTACAAGTCGCCATAGTCTATAAGTCTCAACCCTGTAAAAGTCCAAAATCTCTTTGGAGATTCATGCAATCTCCTAACTGTAATCACCTGTAAAATTAAAAAGCAAATCACATACTTCCAACACACAATGTCACAGGATATATGTTGCCATTCCAAATGAGAGGAAATACTGGATCAAAGCAAGACAGAAAACCAGCTGGGCAAACTCCAAAGTCTGCATCTCCATATCTGATGCCAAAATGTTCTTCAGATCTCAACTCCTTTCAGCTTTGTTGACTGCAACACACTACTTTCTCTTGGGCTGGTTCTACTCCCTGTTAGCAGTTCTCCTCAGCAGGTATCCCATGGCTCTGGCATCTCTAACATCTTGGAGTCACCGGGGAAATCCAGGCTTCAACTTCAGAGCTTCACACAATAGCCTCTCTAGGCCTCCATGCAGGGACACCTGGCCTCAGCAGCTTAGTCACGGAGGGAGATCCCATAACCTCTTTCTTTTAACCTTGACTCTAAAGCCAGAACCACATGGCTAAAGTTGCCAAGATCTGCTGCTTACTGGGGCTGTAACATGGCCTCCTTGTTCAATTTCATCTTTATCAGCTTTCTGTTTTCATGGTTTCCTTCACTTTCTAAGCTTGACTGTCCTGAAACTTGATCTATAGACCAGCCTGGCCTCAAATTCAGAGATCTGCCTGTTTCTGCCTCTGCAGTGCCGGGATAAAAGGTGTGCACCACCATACCAGACTCTCAACATTTCTTTAATTCCTTTTCACAAGTTGGAAGCTTAGCTGGGTGAGATCTTGTCCTGAGGTCTCCACTCCCTTTAGTCCATTTACCATCAGGCTTTTCTTTAATCTATTTATCTCCTTGAAAACAGGGTTTAGTTCTATTCCACTTCCTGGTGCCCCCCTTTCTCAAACTGTATATATTTTGTATTTTTCCCTTGCTCAGCTTGCTCCTTTTCATTATAAATCTGCATAAGCATGGCCACTAATAACCAAGGAACACAATCAACACTAGGCTGTCTGGAAATTTCCTCTGACAAAGCTGGTCATCTAAAACTCTTCAATTTAACCTCAGACAGATTTTTTTTTTTTTCTTTTTGGACAAGGGTAAAAAGCAGTCACGTTCACCAAAATATCACAAGAATGATCTCTAGGCCATATATTCATCTTATTCTTCTCCTCTGAACCTTTTGAGCCAGGCCCCCATAGTTCAAATCATCCGTATCTTCCATGTTGCTACTAGGATGGCGCATTAAGCACCACTTGGTTCAACTGCTTTGCTAATCCAAAGTACACATTCCTCCAAACAAAAGCACAGTGCAGCCTATCACACCAATACCCCAGTCTCTGGTACCAACTACTATCTTAGATGTTCTATTGCTATGAAGACACCAGGACCGTGGCAACTCTTATAAAGGAAAACAATGAACTGGGATTGGCTTGCAGTTCAGAGGTTTAGTCTATTATCATCATGGTGGGAAGCATGAAACACAGACAGACATGGTGCAGAGGTAGCTGAGAGTTCTACATCTGGATCCTTCGGCAGCAGAAAGAGACTGTGAGACACTGGGCTAACTTGAATATCTGAAACCTCAAAGCTCATCCTTAGTGACACACTTCCCCCAACAATACCACACCTACTCCAACAAGGCTGCACCTAATAGTGCCTTTCCCTGTGATCACAGCCTGTGGGGGTCATTTTCTTTTAAACCATCACACAGCAGATGCTCAAATACCCTTCATGGGTAATTCAGGCTCAGCATTCCTAAATTGCTCTGATATCCAAACCTTTTGAGTTCCATGATACTTAGAAAGTTCCAGAATGAACTTCAGATTTTCAGTTTGTACAAAGTTTGAAAAATTCCAAAATCTAAAATATTTTGAGACTTTGGGTCTCAAGCATTTTGATTAAGCGCTAGTCAACTTCTAAGTAGTTGAGTGACTGTTGGCTATTGAACATCTTAGTTCACTCATCTATAACGCGGTCTCTGTTAGCAACCATAACCTATTCTGAGTTTCCTAAGGGGTTTCCCATGGTGCTAGGAGGAGAAAGGAAGGGACCCTGAGATCTGGACACCCTACACTTGCACTTCAATCAGAGCTTCTTCTGAGTGAGATGTCATCTGAAGACAATTCTGTTGTTTTCAGGCATTCTAAAGGACACTGAAATCTTCAAGCACTGCACTGCCATTTTGCTCAAGCGCACTTGCCAGCATCTTTTTAACTATTCCCCTTCCCTTTTCTGTCACTCTCTGCTCCCACACCTTGGCATATTTCTCTTTACAGTTCTTATGTTATGCCCTTGATAATTTATTCTCATGCACAACACTGCTGGATCCATTTGTCCAGTTATTGGAGCCAGGGACTGTTTTGAATATTTTATCAATCCTCTTTAACACCACCTAGAAAAGTGCCCAGCATAAGCAGGTGTCCAGTAAATGTTGGGTAGAACAATGAACAGAAATACATTAAACTCAATTTTTTTTCTTAAAAATTTTTTTTAAGAGCTGGGGAGATGGCTCTGATGATGAAATTACTCTATTCAAGCACAGGGACCTGAGTTTGGATCCCTAGAATCCATGTAAAAAGCCATGTGTATGCACTCGTAACATCAGCCCTGGGGATGGTGGTGTGTATGGACACAGAAGGATCACAGGGGCTTGCTGGCCCGGCAGTCAAGCCCAAACAAAAAAACAAACAAACAAACAAACAAACAAACAAAACACAGTGAACTCCAGGTTTAATGAGAGACCTCAATAAGGAATAGGAATAGGCAGGAGAGCAGCAGAGCAGGGCACACCTTCCTCTGACCTCCATGGTAAATGCACTGATACATTCAAGTGCATATACACACATGCACATGCACACATATGAGCAGCTAAAAGAATCTTCAGAGGATATGTAATTCCTACACATTGTGTTTACCTGTCTTCTGCAAACTAATGTCTAGAAAACAGTAAGCTAAAATGGAACCGACCATTGGAGGTAGGCTTATTTTTCAGCTAGAATTGTGAAAATCACAACAGAATGGGGCGGTGTAACTAACTGCTGTATTTCTTCATCAACAACAGTAGAGTCTTAGGGTCATTTGGTGAAGAGACAAAGACTAGATGGCTGTGTATGCTGCCAGCCTCCTGGAGCTGCCAGTTTCTTCACACTGAGCCTTTAAATAAGAGATTTAGAAACGGAATCTCTTCTTTTCATTCTCTTCTTGTGAGGGCTTTTTTTGGGGGGGAGGGGGTCATCTTCAGCTACCTCTTTATGCTTTGTGAGGAACCTTATCTAATATGACAGCAGCAAGACAGCTGCTCACTCCATGAACTCCTGTGTGTGTACTGTAAATCCCAACACCTTTACAAAAGAAATCTTCTAGTACACTCAACTGTAGGCTGGTCTACTCATAAGGACATGGTCTTTGGTCAGTAAGTTTAGGAGAAATTCCCAGGGTGGTGTAGCAGGAAGACATTGGAAAAACTAGTGGCCACGCTTTACATACTAATCTAGCTGCAGAGACAAATATGAACCAAAGAAAAGCAGTTGTGAGAAGACCTGCAGAGATGTACAACCCCCTATTTGACTGAATGATGACTTTTAGTGGCATTACCAGGGCAAATGTACAGTTATCCTGCACAGGTATTTCCTCCTCCTGTTGCTTACATTGTGGTGCCCTCCAAATAAATGCCAGTGTGTATCTGGAACCTCATGAAGGGCCAAAGTGCTTTAATTCCAAGAGAGAACAATGATACAATGATGATCATCTTTCTAGCCTAGAAACTTGGAAGGCAATAACTTTCAGGCCATTAAGACTGGTCCAGACAAAACAAAAAGTAGATTCTCCACTGGAAAGCTTAGGGAGAATGAAAACAAGCATGCAGAACAAGTAGACTTGTCATCTTCATCTCTACTGAGATGAAGAATAAAAAAAAGTTAGAAGAGTGCTAAGCAGTACCTCTGTGGGGACAAGATGATGGTGATGATGAAGACAGGGGGAGGAGCAACGAGCTGGACTTGGTCAAGGATCAAGAAGACAGTGCCAATGGTGATGTGGCTTTCAAGATTAAGATTCAGACATCTTAATCCTATTATTTCTTTACCTTGCTCCAAGTTCCTCCTAGTGCTCACTGATTCGTAGCTGCCCTACACCTGATTGCTTTGTAATTCCTTTAATTTCCTTAGTAGTTCTGTTAAGTCTTACCCTGTAATTTTTGCCTCCTTATGACTTAACAAAAGATGTTTGCCTTTTATTGAAAACAAAACAAAACAAAAATTAGAATGTAGGTCAAATTCATTCCCAGTTTTCACCTGTGGTTTGAATCATCAAATTATAAGCTTTATCAAGTTTCACTATGGATGTATCAGAATGAACAGTTCAAACCTAGGATGCCAAGGCTCCTTCATGCTTATTCTCTGAATGCTTTGCATGATCTCCAGTGATGGGGCTGGCTGAGGCACTGAATGAAGGAGGGATTGAAGAAAAGACAAGATACGTGTACTGGAAAGATAGGGTCAGGTAGATTGTGCCCTTGGACGGAGAAATGGCAGCAGCCCAGAGTCTTAGTGTGTTTGGTATATATTGTTGATGATATATGTAATAGGTAGGCAGGGTTATTGCATACAGCAGAACAAGGAGATGGGATTAATAATACATAGATATATATAGGGAGGAAAGTTTACATTATAAGGCTGGATAAAGGAGCTAGGCTTAGTTAATCTTGGTGGGAGCAGTCTCTGCAAACACCCAGAGGGAAAAAGCTATGGTGGACATTTTCTTCACAAACTATCAACATTCATGCTCAGACCCCCAAGGAAAGCTTCCATTTCACTAAGCCTCATGGGGGATGGGTGAATGCTCTGCCGTTTTCCATGGATCTGAGGCTATGGTCCTTGAAAGGGCTAAGCACACATCAACAGCACACATTCACCCAAGATTTCATTCATTGGGGGCTTTCTCCATTTCCACAGTTAGTAAGATTTGTGTTGGTCACTAGTGGCCCCAGAAAAGCACATTTTGCCATGTAAGAGAAGTGTTTCTTAAAACAGTTTGTGCACACATGTGAAATCCAGGGTTTTAAAAATTAAAGTAAGGATCAAAAAAAGTAAGAATTTATAAAACTTTGTTCTCTGGTGTATGAGCTGAGAGTCACTACTGAACCTGTATATTGTATGCATTTTTACACTCTATTTTAAATATCACCTATAGAATAGTTCTACAATTACAGTTGTCATGAGTTCTGAAGCCCATGTTTATACACTGAGACTAAAAAACTGTTAGCTACAAGAAAATTTTCAACTATGGTATGACCTTATATAGGACAAAATTATTTTCAGCTTTGTTGCCTCAGATTAATCACCCCCACCTTTTTGTTTGAATAAGTACAGTGCTAGGAATATAAAAAGAACGTTTACTGTTATAATTCAACAATAAGAAGACAGAACCTAAACAAATACAGGCAAAAGACTGAATAGATAGTTCTTCAAGGAGGATACACAAACAACAATAAGCATATGAAAAGATAACTACACTGGTTATTAGAAGAACATAAATTAAAACCTTCATGAGACACCATCCCTCATCCAGGAGGAGGTTACAAATAGAACCACAAAAAAATAGTAAATGGCATATCTGTGCAAAACAGTACTAGTCAAAAAAGGGAGAAATGAATTATTTTAATACATAGAAAAATATAGACGAATACTGACTGAAACATGCTTAGTAAAATAACCCATATAATGCATGATTCAAACAACATGAAATAGGCTTAGTAGGTGAATTCAAATAGGCAGACAGTAGACAAGTGGCTGCAGGGATTGGTGGAAAAGGCAGGGACTGCTTGTTAACAGCATGGACTTCTTTTCAGTGTTATCAAACTGTTCTGATGGTGATAAGCTTTGAGAACACCAAAACAAACAAAAACCAAAAATAAACCAATACACTGTGCACCTTAAAAGGGAGGATTTTGTATATGTGAATTATATATACATATACACATACACATATCTACAGATAGAAAGATATAAAACCCTAAAACCATGAAAACAAGCTAAAACTAATGTAAAAACTAAAAAAGATTTTTAAAAAGTTATAGTTCTATGTTGAACTTTCCATGGAAATAATCCAGTCCAATAAGAACCCCATGAATTTGAAGTAAGGCAAATGCCAATTCAAATTATAGCTGAACTGCACAGTAAGGATGTGATCCTGGGAACACCATCCAAGCTTTCTGAACCTCAGTTTAATCACCTATAACAAAAATCACACCTACCTTTGTAGGCTGTGTTTTCAATAAAGTACTCTAAACAGAAGAGCCTCTCAAATGCTATCCTCCAATCTCAGTTGTCAATGAGGGGGCCATTCTAGTTACAGAAGAGTTATAAACACTGTGACTGCCCACATGTAAAAAGAGTGGGAGCTGAGGCCAAGCAGTTAGGCACACCTTTAATCCCAGCATTTAGGAGGCAGAGGCAGATGGTCTCTGAGTTTGAGGTCTGTAGCAAGCTTTCTTGATAGACTTTCTTGAACTACCAGCCCGCAAATAACAACACGGAGACTTAATATTTATTATGAAAGCTTGGCCTTAACTTACTTAGGCTTGTTTCCAACTAGCTCTTATAACTTAATTAACCCATATTTTTAAAATCTTCATTCTGACATGGCTCGGTTACTTCTCCCCAGTAAAGCACATCCAACTTGCTGCTGGTGAATCTGCAAACATAGAGTCCTTTTCCTCTCTCTTCTTGGAAATTCCACCTAGCCTCTCCTGGTTAGCTTCTGGCCATTTAACTCATCTCCCCCCCCTCTTCTCCCCCGACAGGGTTTCTCTGTAGCTTTGGAGTCAGTCCTAGAACTAGCTCTGTAGACCAGGCTGGCCTCAAACTCACAGAGATCCACCTGCCTCTGCCTGCTGAGTGCTGGGATTAAAGGCATGCACCACCAACACCAGGCCTTTAGCTCTTTATTAAACCAATCAAAGGGCATCTTAGGAAGAAACACATCTTTATTGCATAAACAAATATTCCACAACAGAAGCTAGGCTAGTCTACAGAGGTAGTTCCAGGAGAGCCAAGGATACACAAAGAAACCCTATCAGAAAACCAAAACCAAACCAACCAACGAAACAAAAAGAGTGGGAACTTTTAAAACCAGATCTACATTTCTAAGAGATCATGCCTAATGGATCTGTATGGAAAGAAGGTAGCTCGCTGAGAGGGAGAGGACTTCAGGTTCACCCAACTGTAGAAATATAAGCTGGAAAATTATGTACAGTAAATAACATTATTCCAGATCTTGGGGAATACAACTTTGAGAAAGGAATGTAGGGAGTAAAGGAAGGAGGGAAGGAAGGTTAGATAAGTGGCAATAAAAATAATAAATAACAAACTAGACTTTTATGGGACCAGGAATAAAGTAAGGAATGTCCAAGGGATAGATGTCTTATGTCCTTCTCCTGAAGTCATTTCTAAGTCAGCCCCTGGGGACAGTTCCCTTGTCTAACAAGAGCTCATCTCAGGGTCCCAATCCATGTCCTCTATCCACAATGCAATTATCTGCGCACTTCATAAAGCAGTGGACACAAAGATGAAAGTGAGGCTGATAGGCATCGATTTCTGTATTTGGAGATGAGAAACCAGGAACACTGAAGAATTAGTGGTGCCTCTCACTCAAACTTCTGTGCTCTGAGGGCACAAAACCCCTCTTCTTCAAGTATAATTAGTTTCAAAGAAGTTAACTGAAGCCATGTTAGATGGGAAGTGAAGCATCCTAAAACAACCAAGATACTTTCTAGCCTTTTCCCCATCAATGGTGTACAGCCCATGACACAACTTCCAGCTGCTTCTTTGAAAGATGACTTAGTCTCTGATAGCAATGTTTGCCTCCATTTAGTATGGACAGTCTATATAAGGGCAACAATTAGTATGTAATGAAAATTCTGACACAAGAAAAAAACATTGGCAAATACATAGAAGAATCCTGGTATCAAAGTTTTTAGTTTACACCTTATAGTTCGACCTAGCAATTTGTAAATAAAATGTAAGTTAATTGTTTTCTCAGAATATTTGTTTTCTAGTAGAGGACTCAGATTTGGTTTCCAATCCACAAGGCAGCTCAGTAACTAATCATTACTCCAGTTCCAAAGGACTCAGTGCCCTCTACTGAGCCCCGTGGTCACTAGGCATGCACATGGTGCACATATACATGCAGGCAAAACACACACATAAAGTAAAAAAATCATTTAAAGAATGGATGAAGAGCTTTAATTTAAGACTTGCAACTTTGATGCTGCTAGAAAAAAAAACACATAAAACTCTAGGCAAGGTCTTTCTAAAAGAACTCTAATTAGATAGGCAAAAAGTTTTTTTCACGAAGAGACAGCCCACAAAACAGGCAAAAACCAAACCAAAAGAGCCCACCTTTGCCAACAGGAAATTGATATCTAGAGTCTATAAAGAACTCAAACAGGCCAAGTGTGGTGGGGAGCACCTTGAATTCCTGTGAGTTTGAGTACAGCCTGGTCTAGGTGGTGAGTCCCAGGCCAGCTACGGCTATACAGTGAGACCCTATCTCTGCCCCCCCCAACCCCCACTATGCACACACAGAGGAACTAAAAACACTGAACAGCAAAATTCAACTAAAAATTGTGAATGGACCAAACCGAGTTCTCAAAAAAAAAAAACCAAACAAAAAAAAAAACACCAAACTAGAGATGGCCAGTAAATACTGTGAAAAGTGCTCAGCACCCTCAGCATTAGGGAAGATAAACTCAGAGTGCTTTCAAATTCAAGCCAGCCAGAATGACCAATATCAGGGAAACACGAGGGGGAAAGGAGAATGTAAACCCTTGCTGCCACTATGAAATTCACCAAGGAGAACTAACAAGGACTTTATGATCCAGCTATACCAGGCGCAAATCTAAAGGACTCTAAACCAGCCCACTTCAGAGATACTTACATATCTGTGTTTATAGTCACAATATTCACAATAGCTAAGAAATGGAACAAATTTTGATGTTCATTGCCAGATGAATAGATAAAAAATGTGGTACATACTCTTTAAAAAAAAAAAATAAAATCAGCTGGACGGTGGTGGTGCACACCCTTAATTCCATCACTTGGGAGGCAGAGGCAGGTGGATCTCTTTGAGTTCGAGACCAGCCTGGTCTACAAGAGCTAGCTCAGGAACAACCTCCAAAGCTACACAGAGAAACCCTGCCTCGAAAAAACTAAACAAACAAACAAAGAAAAAGAAAGAAATTATGACATTTGCAGGAAAAAAATAAAGTAGAGAGGATTGAATAAAATAAGCAATTTTTAGAAAGACAAATACCATATTTCCTCGAATTATATGGGATCTAGGTTTAAGTGTGTGTGTTTAAGAGAGGTAGAAAGTACCAAGAGAGGGAGGAGAAAATCTAAAAGAGGGGAAGTGTGTGGGGGGCACTGGGACTCACAAGACATGGAAGCAGAAGGGGAGCCTGGGAAGGAGGAAACAGGAGGATGGTGTTATTGCTACTTTCTACTAGTCACTGTTCTATTGCTGTGAAGAGATACCACGGCCAAGGCAACTTTTATAAAAGAAATCATTTAATTGGGGCTTGTTTTCAGTTTCAAAGGTTGACCCATGATCATCATGGCAGAAACAAACAGGCATGGATACTGGAGCTGTAGATGAGTTTTACACACTGATCCACAGGCAGCAGACGGACACTGGGCCAGGTGTGAGTGTTTGAAACCTCAAAGCCCATCCCTCTCCCACCTCAGTGCCACACACCTCCTCCAAGGCTACACATCCTAATCCCTTTTAAATAGTTCATTTACTGTTTAGAAAGCACACAAATAAACGAGTCTATGGGAGCCATTTTCATTCATACCACTACAATGGGGAAAGGCATGAACAAGAAAGAAGTGTAATGACATGTGTGAAAATGCCATGAAGCCTTCAGTTTATATGTAAGCATAAAAAATAACAAGATAAACTAAAAATAATGCTAAATAGTACCCCCAAAGGATCTAAGAGGCTTTAAGAAACAGCCTTTAGTCACAAATACCATAAAAGAGTTGAGAAAAATATGTAGGAAGTGTACTTGATTTTGTTCTATGTCCTAATATAAATCACTTGGGACCATCTGCTACTTGGTTCTGTACATAGAGTAGTTTCATACATCTTATTCTATTTCCATTCCTGGTGTAAAGATTTCACTCCACCACTGTCTTGTGTTTCTACTGCTGAGATAAAAGACCATGACTCCAAAGGACTTGCGTACAGTTCTATCACAGTTCCATCACCAGAGAAGCCAGAGCATGGATGAACTCAAGGTAGAAACCTAGAAGCAGGAGCCGAGTGGTGATGGTGCATGCTTGGGAGACAGAGCAGGAGGATCTCTGTGAATTCAAGGCTGGCCTGATCTACACATCGAGTTCTAGGACAAGCTCCAATGCCACACAGTGAATCCGTCTGGGGGTGGGTGTGGGTGGGTGTGGGTATAAACAGGGATTGAAGCATAGGCCATGGAGTAGTACTCCTTACTGGCTTGGTCTCCATAGCTTCTTCGGACTGTTTTCATATAGCAGCCAGGGGTGATACTACTCACAGTGAGCTGGTTCCTCCTGTATCAATCCACGAAAATGCACTGTAAGCCTGCCTTTGGGTTAGATTTTCTCAAGTGAGGCTCCCTCTTACCAAATAAACCTAGCTTGTGGCAAGCTGACATAAAACTAGCCAAACATAACTACCCTGTCATACCATCTCTTACTAATTCATTTGAAAAGCAATTGCCAAAAATAACTGTATTAAGATGTATTATAACTAAATGAATGTTCTTGAGTGTTTTCTCTTCATACAACATATTTGTTCAAAATTTTAACAAAATAAATAACAAATGAGAAGTGCTATGCAATTAACAAATCCATTTAAACAGGTTTCCATCTTTTAATAATTCTTCTTCATTAAATGTTCCATCTCTCCATTGTGATCCAATAAACAATAACAGATCATTGCTGGTCTATCAAATTAGGAAATACGAAAACAGCAACAGTCCACAGCAGTGCATGGGGTTAAGGACAATGCACTTGAACGGCTGCATGATATTATTCAGTATACTTTATTTCTTTTTAAAGGAGGAAACGTAAAAAAGGAAAACACTGGAAGACTGGGATAAATGTAGCACCTTAATATATCATCATACAGCCATCATAAACAGTACTAGAAAACATAATACACTGAGAATATTCAGCTACACAATCATTTATTGTTAATATTTAACTATGTGTCAGGAATGATGCTAGCCAGAGACAGGATCTTTTCTTCATGGAGTTTACTCACCCTGCCCATAGGATTATACTGACATCATAGATTCTTCAGTTTGTAGAAATATATTCTATGTTTGCATGTAATGAAATTGCCTAGCTACACTTTCCCCAGAATGTTTCCATTGCTATGCCATGCATGACTCTGTATTTACAGACTTGACAGACAGAATTAACAAAGATTTAAAATGCAAATACTGTAGATCTTCAGTTTGATGAATTTTACACACACACACACACACACACACACACACACACACACACCCCATTAAAAAAAAAAATTAGCAGACCATTTTATCTCTCCAGTAAATTTCTTGGCCCACTTGCAGTCAATCCCCTCCACTCTCTATGGTGCTAAGAGTATTTTACTGGTGAGGTGTATAATATCCACAAGACAAAGATCCTATAATCTGGGCCAGCAAGAGGTTCAGTAAGATCCTTGCCACCAAGCTTGACAGCCTCAGTTTGATTCCCAGAACCTACATGGTGAAAGGAAAAAAAATAATCTCCTGCAAGTTGTCCTCTGACCCCACATACATATAACCCTCCTACACAATTAATTAACTAATTTTTAAAAATCTCATAATTTATTTATTCATTTTACTCCTAATAAGTACATGTGTTGTTTCCAGTTATCTATCTATCTATCTATCTATCTATCTATCTATCTATCTATCTATCTATCTATCTATCTGTCTATCCACCCATCCAACCATCTTCCTACCTACCTACCTACTGTAAAAACACATTTCCATTTTGTTTGAGAACAACTGAAAAGTGGAAAGTTGTAGCTACTGGATCACAGTGCGGGTCTAGGCTTAATTTGAAAGAAGTTGCCCACTTTCTAAGGTGGCTAGAGTGTTTTTTATTCTCAACAATTTGTGACTGTTCTCCAGTGCCCTCAAAGCCAAACAGAACAAAATGCCATGAAGTTCCTGAGTGTGATGTACTCTGAGAAAGAGACAATTATCAGAAGTACTCTTTCATCCACTATACATCGCCCCAATCCCCAACCTCAGATAAGAGTCTTACAAATTTTAATCATGATGTACTTTCCCTACTATCATTCACTTAGAACTGGGAACCCTGTATGGTAGTAATAAAAACAGACAGTGATATGATGACAATGATCTGAAAGAGAACTGATAGCCTCTAACCTTTGTAATTTCATTTACTACTTAAGGATGTGTGAAGACTGATAATGGACATAGGACATATTGTTCCAAAAGTTCAACTAGTGGACTGAACTATATTTTCCAAATGACATTAATTACTCACTTAAACTAAGGCGACCGCTGAATTCTTTTCTTTCTTCTTTTTTTCCTTCCTTTTTTTTTTTTTTAACTGCTCAATGACAATGGTTATAGTCATTCTTGTTTTCCATGGGGGATTAGTTATAGGAACTCCACAAATTCAAGGTAATGTGTCTCTTTAAAAATTAGTATTATATCTGCACAACCCACCTGTTTTTCTCCATATACTTTCATTTCTAGGTTACTCAAAACACTTAACATAAATGTTATATTACTAATTGTTATATTGTTTAAAGAATAATGATTGGGAGGAGGTTTCTACATGTTTACTAGAGATGCAATTTAAAAAAGATTTAAAAAATCTATTTTATCTAACTCATGGGTGTAGAACCAACAGACAGGGAAGGCCAACTGTATACACAACACTTTCACAGAGCAAGGAAAAATAACTGTAGTGTAAAAGTAAGGTTAAAACAAGCTGTCCCCCCAAAATGAAAAAATAAAGTCAGAGTTACATGTTCATGAAACTATTTACTAAGGATGAAAAACTGAAGATTCAGAAAGAGTTATGAAAGTAGGTGAATGGAGCTATATCATCTCATGTACAACACAAAGACTAGTTATGTTGGGTGTATTGGAGCTAGCAAATTACTGCATTGTTTCTTTTACACATTATTAAATGACTTCTTAAAATTAACAATAATTGATGCCAGTAAGATCACACAATCCACACTCCAAATTTCAGGGTCTATAAATGAAATTCATTGGGACAATGATATGACTGCTTGGCTACACACTGTCTATTACTACTTTAACTTTACAATGACAAAGCTGGGAAGCTGCAACAGAGAGCACAAAGCTGCCAAGATTTACTCTCTGACTCACTGTAGAGAATGCATATCAACACAAACAGAATTTCACCTATGTCCTAAGCCACAGATCCGAGCAGAACTGCCTAACTCCAAATCATGGAGTTATCAAAGAAGATTCAAAGTGAATGTTGAAGGGATATCTGTATCACATCCCTTCTGTAGTGAGACATCCACCAGCCCACACTGTCCCACTGACCACGCCCACTGAGGGTGGGGACAGGGGCAGGCTTCACTTGGAGGAACTAGCTCTGGGGTCAGAACCCAGAGCTATCTCTTGGTTCCTGGACGGACACAGAGAGCATCCGGAGGCATCCTTGGGACTGGAACCTGCTGGCATTCATCTGTCTCTGTTGTAACTTATTTCTCCCCAAATAAACATCTATTCAGCTTGTCTGGTTTCCCCGATCCTTACTTTTCCACGACACCATTCCCTCAAGGCTCGGGGATCTATGTGCAAGAGGGGCATACAGAGCCAGAGGTGATCAGGGACATAGAGAAAAGTGGTTTTCAGACACAACAGGGCAGGTGCACATATGAACTCAGAGATTTTGCCAGTACTTATAAGACCTACAGATGCTCAAGAAGACAAAAAAAAAATCAGCATAGAGGAGGAAGAGGGGCGCACAGTCTCAGCCCTAGCTGAGGTGTTATTGGCATTTGCGACTGCCGGGGAGAGGGCAAGTACACTTTCCTTCAATGGAGTAACACCTGGCATACTGACCACACTCCAGGGCAGGCACCATATCCATGAGTATTTGACAGGTTAAAAACTGGACTTAATGGGTTTCCTTCTTGGGGTGGGGTTGATGAAAAGGAGAGAGAACATGATGTTGGGTGGTCAGGAAGGGGAAGGAGGATCTGGGGAAGGGGTGAATATGCTCAAAATTCATGGTATGAGATTCTTAAATAGTAAATAAAACATTGCTTTTAAAGAAAGTGTTGAAATAAAGGAAGTAAAACAAACAAACAAACAAACAAAAACCAATGGGTATTTGGCCAGGTGTGGTGGCCCATCCCTTTAATTCCAGCACTTATGGGCAGAGGCAAAGACAGACACAGGTGGGTCTACATAGTGAATTCCAGGACAGCCAAGGCTATATACCAAGACTTTGTCCCCCCAAAACAAAAAATAGGCCAGGTGGTGGTGGCACATGCCTTTAATCCCAGCACGTGGGAGACAGGGGCAGGTGAATCTCTGAGTTAAGTCCAGCCTGGTTTCACTGGTTACACAGTGAAACCCTGTCTCGTAAAACCAAAACCAAAACCAAAACCAAAATAAAAATCAATGGATTTGCAATCATTCTTCATTCATTCATTACTTACTAAGTCCATTGCCAACCAAAGGAAATGTAAAACAAATTAAGCAATCTCCCCCATTCACGGAGACATAAACAAGATAGCTAAGCAAGATCATATTGTGCAATAAAGGTTCCAAAGGAAACACACATGACAACATGATAGGAGGAATTTAGGGAGTTACAATAAACACCTCTTTTGAGGAGACACTAGGAATCTTGGTGGCAGGATGTAGTACGGCCATAGCAGACGTCCACAGACACAGAAGCAGGCCAGGAGAAATGACACTGTGAGCAGCACATGCTCAGACTACTTCCCCTGAGAATCCCAGTGGTGTTTCCCACTACACAGTACTCACGGTGTAATTATGTGATAGGTTCAAATGGCTCAGAAACAAAACAAAAATAATAAAGAAAGTGCAGCATCATATCATTTAATTACCAAGCAACAGGACTGGTTGCAGAAGGCCATTTACACACAGACACACATACAGAAAGCACCCCCCCCCCCCCGTGGAAAAACATGTAGGATACTGACAAATCAAACATGCCAAATGAAATTTAAGTAGGAGATGTTGTTTAAAGTAAAAATTAGGTCTTTTCTCCTTTATTCTATAATCACAATATATCAACTAAGTAATTCTAGAAACAGCGAAATATTCTTTTGTGATTTTCAATGTAACCTAACGTACCAGCTGGAGCTTGAAAAATGATAAGCTATAAACTTGGAACAAGAGCTGGTGTCATTTGGTCATTCTCAACATATTCCAACATAACTTGAAAACAATCTGTACATTTTGTAAATTGCCTTTGCAGTCTGTTCTATGCCTAAAATTCATTTTTGTTATCTTGATTTTAGAGTACAAATAACTTTCTATTTAAAATTTAAGCAGGCTGAAGCAGCATGAAAATCAACTGTTTGGTACCCTTTCAGACGTTTATAAAACAATCAGGCGATTCTAGTTGATTTCTCCTCATGAAAATGTGAGAAAACATGATTTCCAACCATTTGAAAAGCCAGATATAGGTCTATCAAAATGTAAGGTACACTTCAATGTAATGATTCATAGTGTCTCTAATAGAAAGATTCAGCAGTTCTCAATCGAGACCTTTATTTCTTCTCTGAATAAATGATGCCTGAAATTTTTATTCTTGTTCTAATGGAATTTCAATGGCCTTCACTGCAAATCTACTGGAAATTTTTGCATATTAAGTGGAAAAAATTAAATGATGTTAACCACATTTTAATGTGATTAAGGCTGACAGGGTCATTATTTCTGCTAATCACTCAGTTTAAAAAGCTCAAACAAAACTTTATAACAGACAAGGTTTTTAATTTTATGTATATCTTGTTGAAATTTAAAAAAACTGTAGAAGAAAGAAGAGAAAAAAAATCATAGAACACTGAGTCCTTGAAGAAAGGAAAACCAATGAGCAGCTCTACAGCTTGCAGACGGGTTTCATTATCCTTAATCTGGTGATGTAAAAACAAAAATGCAAAACAATCTCATGGCGCACATGCTCTTCTGGTCTCTTTCCTTTTAAACACGGAGTGGGTAAGAAATGTACTTTGTAGAATTCTGAGTTCTGTGTTTCCTATTTGCTGCTAAATGGAAACAAATATCTTTTTTTTTCTTTAGATCTTACAGCAAACTAAAAACAGAATTAATGCATAATACCGCCTCAAACAATTTTCATGTTCTATATTCTATTTTAATCTATGCCATATACCATGAGTATTTCAGATGTATAAAGATAAACTAAAAACCACTGATACAAATCTCCTGAAGGAGTGACACTAATTGCTATCAGCAGAGTGACAGGGATTTTAATGACCAGCAGTATGTACAGATAATTTGTCACTTCTCCTTTCTGGCACGAAATTTACTTTGCTTATTGGTCATTCTATACTAGAGCCAAACACTAAATTAATCCTGAGGCTCATGGCATTTAGAGTAACTTTGAGGCTCCATTTACAAAGGGCTATTTGTGACAGCCCATCCTAATATTCCAAAGAAAGATGAGTAGGAGCCAAGCCCAAATAACTTAATCACTGTCTTCTCTAGTTTCCCAAGCATTTCAGTGTTCTTTATAAAAAGTGACCTGCAGCTAGGGATATAACACACACACTTCTACAAGACTGCATTGAAAACCTCACCACCTCCTTTTGCAAACTGCTTAACCAATACTGTTTGCTGAAGATTATCTTTCAGTTACTAACATGGTAATTTCTAGAAGTGGTCTGAGGAGTGTGAATGCAATGTGAGCAGCCCAAATCTAGGTGTTACAGTTTTTACTGAAATAGAATTATTTAGCCTTTAGAAGACTATGATGAGCAAATGGTTTTTGAAAAGAAGCCCACACCTGGAGTTCAAGCAGTTTAATTCATGTTGGGTTATCTCAATCTAGTAAACTCACACCAAATTTATTAAACTAAAAACAAACATCTCATATACAAAATGATTAGATACATTTTGCATTGTAGCTTCTTAAGGCAATATGAAACTATGATCACTTCAAAGAACAAAGGAACAATTATAAAACTTCAGCTACAGGTGCAGTACCTTACCCAAGACCAATCGTCCTTTTCATGGTAAATTACTCAATTGCATGCAAATAGAAAAATGAGTTTACCTCACTGATCACAATCTAAATAGCTAACAAAACCAGAGCACCTGTTCATAAAAAAGTCCTCTGAGTGCAATTTATGCTAACACCTAAAAAATTGCTGTTCTACTTTCATTTTAAAAACCAGAAGCAAACAACTTTTCGGTAAGAATTTTAGGTTTCTGTGCAGAGAAAGTGATTAGAGTCTGAGTAGATTATATAAATATCAAGACAAGAATTCCACTCGAGTGCTGCACTGTGCTGTAATCCTTCTTGTCCACAGAAAGAATTAATATCATTGAACCTTTTTTTAGAGTGATGCTATGCACTGGTGCATCAACTAATAACCCTCCAGAATGTCTCTGCTCATCTAAAAAGAGTCCCTGCTGGATGTTCTAATGCATCTTATTGTGAGTCTTCAGCAAATAAAACTTCATGTATGAGCTCATGATGTGCTCTGCTGCCGGAAAGTCGCAGGCTCTGTGGGAAGCTCTTTATCTTCCCAGCAGTCAGTTCTCTGAGAACATCAGTGCAGCTACTGTAGTTACCTGTAGATGACTTGTATTTTCTCACATCTGTGTCCAGCAATCTAAACCATGATGATAAAGGGTCATTAGGTTTTGAGTGAGGAAGGGGTGGACTAGACAATTTGCTCTGATAAGCTCCTTGTTGAGAGCTCCGCTTTAGAATGTGTAATGTCGGACATACACAGTGTTACACTAAAAGGGGAAAGAATCTCACTCTTCTGCACAAACAATTAAAAATAAAGCAATTTAATGCCTCATCATAGTCTAATAATTCTCATTTTACTTAGGTGCTTCACAATTAAATGCATTTAAGACAAATAATTTTTTGCTTTTAAAATGGACATCCATGCTCTATTAGCCACAAAGAACTTGGGTACAATTACTAAGATAACTGCTGTTTGGCGCCCAGCAAAGCAATTTCCCACAGTGGGACTTACAGTCCAATTTACCAGTTGGGCAAATATTTTGTGCTCTGTAGTGGCCTAGAGAGTTAAAAGCCATAGGTAATGTTGAGAAGTGTTATACTTGGAGAAAAGTTTCTTCAATACAAATGGATGGTTTAGATTTCAAAGTATCAAGAATCCTAAAAACACCCCCAAAATTAATATGAATTTAAAGCCTAACCCAAAACACAACTGTTTACATGGAGTATATCTCACTTCTTTCTCACTACCCAAAACAAAGGCTGAGCACTTAAA
Source organism: Cricetiscus sungorus (assembly GCA_030556225.1). NCBI lineage: Eukaryota > Metazoa > Chordata > Mammalia > Rodentia > Cricetidae > Cricetiscus > Cricetiscus sungorus. The sequence continues at coordinate 14,149,045 of JANBXA010000372.1, forward strand.
ACTCACAGGTGTAATGTTATTTTCCTATTTGCAATGGGTTCTAAATCATTCTGATATCCAATCACATTCTCAGTAATCGCAGACAGAATTATATTCTTGATTAAATTAGGAGATATCAATGCTAATTACTTCATTTTAAATGGTTTGGAATAACTGTGTCAGATTACAGGAATATGTGTTTAAGAGTTTGCTGTTCTGGTGTTTTCAGGTAACGAACCACACAGTGAGGTTGAAGAGGAGAAGTGCGTTGCTTGAAGACAGGCCCATTTTGGAGCCATGACTTCCTTCACCATGAGGCACGCCTGCTCCAGTGCACTATTATACCGTGACTGGGATAAATCAAATACTGCCCAGCCTCAAGGAACTACATTAAAATAACAAAAGTATGTGAATAAAGGCATACAATATTTTTAAATGGAACATCAAGTGGTGATTTGAGGCTTTTGGGGGTGGGATAGATTAAAATGGTATTTATTTGGATTGTTTGAAGGCTTTCCAATGTTGCTGGAGAAAAATAAAAATACTATTTTCAAGGTCATTTGCTAGCATTAAACACAAGCAAGCAATATTTTCTAAGATTAAAAACAAACACAAACATTTAAACCCCTGCACTGCCTTTAAATACACAAATTACCAAAAAACCCTCGCACCAAGGCTGGAGGACAGGGCACTTGCACCAGTGTAGACATTTCCTAAAGTAAAAATGGTCAGAAAATGAAACCTTCTGGAAACTAACATTAACATCCTAAGGCACTATGAGAACACAAATCCATGATAATTATTCATGCGCCAAGCCACTGTAAACCTAAATCATTTCTCAAGACCTGGATGTGTCAGGAACTTTGACAATTATGACTGGAGCCAGGAAACTGTAGCACTGCAGAATTTCTTATGAATTTCTCCAGTTACTTTTTATAAATGCTGTCTTGGATGACAGCTTAATGTGTACCACATGCAATATTTATTCTTCTTCAGTGTCAGACTGTCTAGCCATCCCAGGGAATACAAAGAATGTCACTTATTAGGATAAAAGCACAAGGAAGGTAATCAAGGACACATGTAACATCAGCCAATCATGCCCCATTTCAACATCCTACTCCATTCATAACAGTTCAACAATTATTTGCTTGCTGATAACTTGCTTTCAGGCTGTTTGTGTTCACCATAATGGTGGTTTGCATTTATTTTGCTCTTTAGAATTGGACACTTGCTGTGCCATACGTATTTGTCAAAACTTTATATCTTCTGTCAGAAATGGGTGAGATTATAAAATAATTTGTTTGTCAGGAACTACTAATACAACAGTCAGTAACCCCTGATGTCAATAGGGCACTAAAATAAACTACAAAACTGCAAACCTTAACTACTAAATATTTCATAAAGAAAAAAGTCCCTAAGTGATATACTGCAAGAAAGCAGGTATTCCCAGCTAAGTCATACACACACCTCCTGCACATGGCTAAGAATGCTGACTAGTCTTCTTTTTCCTTTGTTTCACTTTCTCAAGCTTACAAAGCTTACAGAACCTTCCAATCTAATTTGGTGATCTTAAGCTAAATGTCCAAGTAATAACACATAAATACTTGGCAAGCTATACATATTTTAATTAATAACATTTAAAATAAAATATCATACTTTGTATAAATTAAAAAACACATAATTCCTTAATCATATTTAGCTCAAAAGCTTTATTCACAGATATGGCTTTGCAGCTGTATTATAATAGCCCTTAAAAGCTCTTGATTCAGACAACCACATGTTATTTCTGAATATAGACAAGAAAACAAATGGTTGCTATCACTGCATCCTCTTGTTCTGCCTCTTTGGTCTTTGTATAGCTCTGGCCTGAATTAGCTTAAAGTTCTATGATATAAGAAACTGCTGTACAAACTGTTCTAACTCCTTAAAATAGCATTAGGGGGAAAATACCATTTTCAAAGAATAAAAGAATTCTTACAGGTTACTTTTCCAATCTCTAAAAATTGTCTTGTAACATAACTTAGTTGCTTAATATAGTAAGTGATTTGTTTGAAGTACTACAGTACTTCAGTGGAGTACTGTACTACAGTACTCAATGGAGCTACTGACTAGAAAAGGAAATATAGGACTGAGATTCAAAACTCCTTTTAGTTAGAAAGATACAGGGACAAGGTTTCCTAAGGTCTGCCATTCCATATAAGTCCTGAATATCTTCAGGACAGTAAAGTACAGCTAAATCTATATCAGGAAGGACTGGACTAAGAGAATTTATTTATGTAATGACAACTTTTAGGCAATAAGTAACTACTTTATTCATGTTCATACACACATGTATGCTTTTCTCACAGAATCATAAAAATTACATAAGATCACATTTAAAATGAACCTTAGTAAGTAAGTATATATACAGTGTTTTATTTAATTCTCATAGCTCTTTAAGAAAAACATCTGACAGGTGAAGAAACCAAGAAACCAAGGAATAAGGAAGCCAATCAAATTGTGTTGAGTCATATCTTTCCAAATTTTGCAATTATGCTTGTTCTCTGGCAGGTATGAGTTTTTTTTTTTTTTTTTTTTTTATAACTTTTACTAGGATAAAAACAACAGAAAATTCTTTGCAAGCTTTTTGTTGCATTAAAATGTGCTATACTGCAAAAATGTTTTATACTTTCATGAGTTCAAACTAAAAGAAATTACCAAATACTTAACAAGTATTTCACTTCTCTAAGCCTTAGGTTGTCTTCATTAAGGAGGTTGTGCTTTCTCTTCTGAGGCTCTTAGGAAGATTTAACACATCGACAGCACAAATCACAAATTTAAATGCCCCCAAGTCCCCTGACCTGGTACACAATAAGCATTTAACAAATGGTAGTTACTTCTTCCAAAGACCGTGTGTGTGTGTGTGTGTGTGTGTGTGTGTGTGTATACGTATGCACATGTAATGCTCTTTCCATTATACTGCTATGTATTAAAATAGCAATTACACAGAGCAGTGAACAAATCATCTACTTGTTGTACTTTATAAAAGAGACATGCAAACAGACAGACAGACAGACTGACATCTTTGTTTTAAAATTAGTTCTCAAAAGCAAACCCTTATGCTGAGAACAGGAAATACAGTCTTCCTCGGGAAAGAGCACAGCAATGGTTATGCAATACTAGTAATCACACAGAAGGTGTATTATAGAGACTGTACTATGTATTTAGGAGTGTATGTGTATACACACACACACACACACACACACACACACGTATGTAACAACAATTAATGGAAAAGGAGGCCATGATTTGAAAGAGAAAAAGGAGGGGAGTATAGGAAGGTCTGAAGGGAAGAAAAAAAAAAAGAGTTAAATGATATCATCATATTATAATCTCAAAAACAAAATGTAAAAACAAATCCTTGTTATTGAAAATGTAATGATTGTAGTAAATTAGAACATTGTTAAAAGCACACATAGGGCTGGAAGTATATCTCAGTGGTAGAACATTTGCTAGCATCCCTGAGGCCTGAATTTGGTCTCCTGCACTAGAAAGCAAAGAAACAAACAATCCAGTGGTTGGAAAAGCAGTTGTCTTCTGGTGCCCACAGAGATCAGAGAAGGAGCACTGGATACCCTAGGACTGGAGTTACAGATGGTTGTAAACTACCATGTCAGTTAGATGGCGGGAATCGAACCCAGATCCTCTGCAAGAGCAACAAGTATTCTTAACCACTGTGCCAACTTTCCAGTCTGAAAGCAGATGTCATCAAGAGAGTAAATACATATTTTCTACATAAAACCAGATAAACTATTGTAATGATTGTCCCTATAAAGGCTGTTAAATTCAAAAGAATTTCAGAGGGAAGTCTACAAATACAACAGATACATTTAAATGTTATTTTCAATTGGTAAATTTTTAATCTCAAAAATTTTCAAATCTAAAATTCATGTGTATATGTATCTCTGTGTGTATATATAATGTATGGTGCAGATGCCCACAGGAAGCAGAAAGTGGCATTGGAGACCCAGGATCTGGAGGACAAGAATTTGTCAACCACCAGACATGGGAGCTGGGGACTGAACTTGGGTCCTCTGGAAAAGAACAGGTGCTCAGAACTGCTGAGCCATTCTTCCAGCCCTCAAACTGTATGTGTAACATTAATAAAGCTTTACTGACATAAGATGTGTGCCTGACACATGACATATTCTCAAGCCCTTTCTACACAGGCAGCATCACCAGCAATGACATGATGCTGAGACCAGATACACAGCTGTAAAGAACATGAAAGCTCTGCAGAAACCGCTTAGGTTTCAATTGCAACACCTCTTATCGGCTATTAACCCTGTTCAACTTCCTTATACATGCTTTTCTTTCTTTAAAAGGTAAGCGGTAACAATATCTACTTTATAAGGTTATTGGGACTCATAAATACAAGTGGTTCATAGTTAATAGTTGACAGACATGTTGTCCACATCCAGTCTAACATTAGGCATACAAATTATTTGCCTCAACTCCAGTTTGTGGTATATTTTCCTCTACTACAACTTGTTCAACCTGGCAATAAACAATTATTTTTAACAAGCAATAGTTTGCTATTTTAAAAAATGGGTCAAATATATGCTTAGTAAAGTGATTTTGAAAGCATTTCCTTATCAAAAATATTAGGACTGTGAAACTCCTCATAGAAGTTTATTTAATTTGCAATGTTGAAATAATATAGTTAGCAAAGACAAACTTGGGTATCTGTACCCATTATTATCACCAGTTTTTACTTCTGTTGGAAAGTATGCTCATCCCAATATATAAAAGCTAGCCTGATATATTTCAATTTAGCAATTTTATACAATTTATAGTTTTCAGTAGCATCCACAGATTTTTCTCTACCTGAACTTTATGGTACATGCTTAAGAATTGATGCTAAAATAGACCACTTTGCCTCGTTAACAGTAAGGTATTAAATTACAAGGCATGGCAAAAACAGCAGCATCAGAAGCAAATCCTAAGAACAGCACTCAGTTCTCTGGTTTGTGGAAATTCATAGTATATCCTGTACTTACTACCTGGCTTCTAGTAATCACACATGGGACAGGTATAAACATTCAAATTGGCTGGATCTATTTTGTTACAAACACACTCAATCAAATATTATTCTATAATCTCTTCACTGGCCTATCTGTAAAGTGTGCATGATATTAGTTATATAAACTTCAGTATTTTTTATTATGTCTTAGCATTTTCTAAGCTTCAAGTGCCTGCCACATTGGATAAACTTAAATAAATGGTGATCTATGGTGTGTCCTTTAGTTTGGCATAGGAAAAGCTAACCAACGACATTAACTGTAGAAAAAAAAGCATTACATTTTAGAATACATATAGGATATGTTTAAAATTATTGAATTGCATGATTTTTAAGTAAGAATCCTAATTTCTTTTTAGGTAATTTCTTGATGCCCCGTAACATAATCAAATACAGTCTTTCCATGTCTGAACCAACCACTATCTCCCACTCAACCTCCCTGACTTTAACTTGTCCCTGTGCTGACTCCGCCCATGCTCTCTCCCTGGTCAGATTCTCAGTGTGCCTGCCCCTTACTTCATGAGGTCTTCCCTATCAGGGAAGATGGAAACCCTTTACTGTTTTGCTTTCATTCATTGCTCTAATAATTTCTAGACATCATGTTTAATGTCTTGTTGAATGTCTGCTACTATGAGACAATAGCCTTATGGGAGAAAGGGCCTTTCTGTTCAAAACCCAGATATGTATATATGATACACAGAAGGGATCTATAATTACTTGCTTAAAAAGGAAAAGCAAAATAAAACACAATGCTGATCCCCTCAGCGAACTCAAAAGCATGTGTACTCTTTAAAAAATATTTGCTTTTTATTTAAAGTGTGTGTGTGTGTGTGTGTGTGTGTGTGTGTGTGTGTGTGTGTGTGTGTGTGTGTGTGTGTGCGTGCCTGCCACGTGTAGGGGTTCAGGGTCCCTTGGAGCCAGTAACAGGGCCCCTGAAAAAAATATCACCCAATGTTGTCCTTTAAACCAAATTTGGGTTCTCTCAAAGAGCAGCAAGAGCTGTTAACTGCTAAACCATTTCTCCAGCTCAAACACGCACGTACACACGCACACAAACATAAATAAACTTATATATGTGTGCGTATGTGCATATATATGTGTATATATATATATATGTATATATATATATATAAAATTTATTTATGTGTATGTATGTATGAGCATGTTGTGGGGGTGCCTGAGGAGCTGAGGAGGCCAGAAAAGGGTACTGGATTCCCTGGAGGGATAGTTACAGATGGTTGTGAGCCTTTTCCAGGTGGGGACTGAACTCTGGTCCTTTGGAAAAGGACCAAACACTCTCAAGCAAAGAGATCTCTTCAGTCACCTGAATACTGCAATGATACTTCTTATGAAATTCATTTCTCTTCTTACTATAATAAAGTAATTTTAAAAAGACAATGAATACCTATATGAAGTTCCAACTTTATAAATAAGGGTGTACTCAAAGTTTATATGTAAGTCATCTCAGAATATATTTTTGAGCAGAAAAACTGAAAAATGGTCACAGATACCAAGTATGTGTCACCTAAATTGACCTGTTTGCCTCAAAGTGTATTAAATAAGCTTTATGACGCATATCACAAGATTGTTTCTGATGGAAAGATGCTTTCTTGAAAACTTAAAAATAAGAGAACATATTGTTTAGGCAGCATTACTAGTCTCAAATATAGACATGTCAATTCCATATGTGCATTTTATTTTCACGTGCACACATTCCCCCAGCTCTAGTCAAATCAGCCACTGCTCACTATGAGGGAAGATGAGGAGACACATGGTAAGACTCAAGAAAAAAACAACCACCTTATCTTCAAGAACTGAGACGGGGAGAAAGGATGAGACTAGGGGAAAAGTCAGGTCTTAGCTCCAACCTGACCAAAAAAGATGTCCTAAATTGGGTGCTCAGCTTGGAGAACATTCTATGAAGTCCCATTTGGGGAAAGGTCTATCACCCAGAATGTGAAGATTGAGAAGCTACTGGATATCTGTGTGGGCATCTTTTGCCTTACAAATTTGTAGTATTTCAGATTGAAATCACAAAATTCAGAGGCGATATGGAAATGGCTTAGAGACAGAGCGCATGCCTTGCAAAAGTTAAAGAAAACAAAATTCTAGCATGGGGAGACATAGCACTTCAGGGACAATTCTCTTCACTCATCACTCCAGGGACGCTAGCCTTCATTCTTTACATTCACTGAAAATACACACCACACACATACACACAGACATTGAGGGAGATGCTTCAAAGGGCTTTTAAAAGAACAAGTTCTTAATTTATTTTTGAAATGATGCAATGGCAATTTAAAAAAAAAAAAATTATACTAGTGGAAGCCAAGCAGCAACAATCAAATCATCTAAGCTACAAATGGTAAAACTACAGGGCCATACCAAAGATCACTCTGATGCCACAGGAATCTCAGTGAGCTACAATAACATGTAATATATTTTGTTTCTTTACTCTTCCAACAAAAGAAAAAGTAAGGGACATAGCAAGTATCCAGCGGATAACACAGGACAATTAAATCCTAGATTCATTTTGAGTTATGATAATTAAATTGGAGAAGTTTGTTTATATAGAATACATTTTATATGAGTAATTAAACAAGACATTCTCTATAGGAAAGCCTATATAATTTGCCTAAGGTCAAAAATACTGAGTAGCAAAAACCACAACATTACTATATTTCAAGTTGATTTTCTTTTCTGTTTTTCTTCCTCTTGTGACAATCTCCCTAGGTTGCCCTTGATGGCCTTTACCTGGGAGACCCACTTGCCCCTGTCTCCCTAGTCCCAGGATTAAAGGTGTGTACCATACCTGGCAAAGCAATGTTTTTCCCAATAAATCAAACTTCTTGATCACAGCTATTCCCTCATTTACCACTACAGAATAAGAGCTTCCGAGAGCTCAGTTTTCTTATTTAACAATGCTATTAATACTATCTAGCATTTTGGTATAGTCTTCAAAATTCTGAACTATACTCTAAATGTAAGCCTTGTACCTAGTGAATATATAGCAAGGTCAAAGGTCAGAGAAAGTAATACACTCTCCTATCTGCACAGGTAGGGCATAATGGACAAAATATTGAAATAGTTCACATTAGCTTCCTCTTTTGCCTTGTCCCAGGCAAACATGTACACCACCTAAGCCTCCAGTTTACCCATGTAAGGCTCTGCCTCAATCCCGACAGTCCCAGTTTCTGAACTTCAAATTTTCCTCCACGTCTACCAACAGCTAGTCAAGTTCCGTTCTTTATTTTAATTATTCTATTTAATGTGTATGGATGCTTTGCCGGCCTACATGCCTCACGCCAGTGGAGGCCGGAAGAAAAGTGCTAGATCCCCTGGGACTGGAGTGACACATGGTTATGAGCCACCACGTGGGCACTGGGAACAGACTCTGGGGCCTCTGAACCACCGTGCTTTTAACACCCTGAGCCACTCCTCCTGCCCTTGAGTCCCCACTCTTGATTACAGCTCATCTAAACTCACCATTTTGGAAACAAAATCAGATCTGAGTTCCTTAATCTTTGGTACATAGGTTTTCAAGGAATTTGTCTTGAATTATCTTCTAGTGAGTAGGGACAGGGCATCAGGAAAATTTTCCATGAACATGAATGAATCATCAGTAATCTGTAGAATACTGCAGAATTAAACACAGTTCTTTTCTTTTCTAGATCATAGGTGTGTGTATGTCCATGTATAAAAACAGCTCTCAACCTATGGGTTGTGGCTCCTTCTGAGGGAAAACCCTTTCACTGAGGTCACAAAACACAGATACTTGTTTTATGATTCATAACAGTAGCAAAATCACAGTTATGATGTAGTGATGAAAATACTTCATGGTTGGGGTCATCACAACACAAGGGAGTGTGTTAAAGGGCTGCAGCACTGGGAAGGTTGAGAACCGCCAGTGTATTAGGAAATGCACATTTGAACCATTGAGAGAATTCTATGAAATACTTGTTGTCTTTAAAAGGGGCTTAAACCTTTTAATCTTTTGAAGCTAGAAAAAAAATAAAATATGTCCTGCTTATATAGAAAAATTAATCCTATTCATTTGGTGAAATTATGTCATTCAGAAATCACTGTTAGTAGATGATGCTTATGAAAATTATAACTCATGCTCCTAATGTATTATTTTTTTTTAAAAATTAATGACCTACCAGCAAATAGAAGTAATTGGCCATAAATCATATTGAACAAAATGTAAACAGACCTCCACATATGTATTTATTGTGGGAGAGTAGTCTTTTCTTTATATAGAAAAACACACTTCTATAATTATCATTCTCATGATGTGTACTAATATACTAGTCCCTTGATAAGAATTTGAAATTACTGAAAGCGTAACCAAATTGTTTAATGAAAACCAAACTTGTGTTTGGCTCCCTCACAGTCCCTGAATTTGAGAGGATGAGACAAGAGAATTGCTTCAAATTTAAGATCAGTCTAGGCTTCATAAAAGAACAATAACAAAACCCAAAACAGAAATTCACAAATGTTATTACATGAAAACTGTATAAAATGCAAAAACACACATAAAAAATAATTCAGAGGCTGGTGAGATGGCTCAATGGGTAAAAACACTTGCCACCAAGCTTGACATCCTGAATTCCATCCTCTGTAGAGCCCATACAGTGGAAAGGGAGTCTCAACACCCTAAGCTGTCCTCTGATGACTACAAGCATGCCTTGGCACCCACCCATGTACATATCTATGCAAATAAATAAACTGAATTTATACTAAAAAGTAATTTGGTATCAGGAATGGTTACACATGTAGTTCCAGGATAGCGGAGACTGTTAGAGAAATCCTGTCTTGAAAACAAACAAAAAAACAAAAACAAACAAAAAGGTAAGTAAGAAAAGATTAAATCTATTCCATGATTTTCTCCTACAGCAGTCACACAATACATATTATCCTGAAGTTATTTTTGGTTTTGTGAACAAATATGAAACACTAACAGAAACTAGCAAAAAGTTGGACAGAAAAAAACCCTGAATCAAAGCCAGGTGTGGTGGCACAGGCCTTTAGTGCTAGCACTGAGGAGGCAGAGGCAGGTGGATTTCTGTGTTCTAGGCCAGCCTGGTCTACAGAACAAGTTCCAGGACAGAGAACTACACAGAGAAACCCTGTCTTGAAAAACCAAAAACCAAACCAAAATCCAAAACTTGAATCATACATACATAACAGAATAAGAGTTAGTAGCAAAACTTTTGTAATTCATTTGGTGTGCTTGACATACTGTCTATGATTGTTCTAAAGCTTGAACAAAAGTCCCAAATACTTATCTATGAATCTTAAAACAATTTCATCATTTAAAATGAATCCCTCATTAACCAAGATGTATGTAAGAAGTGTGTATGTTTTAAGTTTTAAATTTGCTGGTATTTCTAGATGAACATCTATGTCCTACAAATAAACAAGAAAATCCAACTGTCCTCATCAATAGTTTACAGATAGGTAAAGACAGGATAACACTGAGTGATACATAATTGGAAGCCATTAGGTGTAAAAATATCTAAAATCAGTTTGTTCTGCTGATTCCATAATTGGACAGCATATTACTAACAGAGCAGCAAAGGTGCAAAGATTGAAATTTAAACCTCCAATTAAACTGTGGTTTGACAGTTTGAATGTCCCATACCTGCTTGACACTATGACTCACTATGCAATCTAAAATGAAAATTAATACTGTGTATAATCTTGCTGATAACAACGATCCTGTTTAGAAAATGAATTGTTAAAAAATCATTAGCACCTAGCAAATCGACAAAATTTTCTACATAGTTTTATTTATTCATTTGTAAAACTACTAATGGTCTCTGTGGATTCTTTCACAGTATCTTGATTACTGTCATCTAATCATAACACAGCTACAGCCAACCTGGCTGCCACATCAGCTTCTCTTCAGGACTTAGGTCTTAATCATCCATCAATGAAATAATGAATTCAGCACTGCTAACACAGTAGAAACTTGGACAAACTCTAGCTTTTACCTTTCAATAGGTCAGTATGCCTCTAGTTAGTATAAATAGCCTTATCTATCAAAAATGCTTCTTTAAAAAAAAAAAAAAAAGCTAGCATTAAAAAAAAAAAAAAAAAAACTACCATTTTAATTTAAAGTGAACCAGTAACCAAAATGTGCCCTGCTAAAATGAAGATAGTCTTCCCTCTTGGGGTCAAAGACACAGACCTTTTCTGATCTTTTCTAACCACCGAAGGTAACTTTTCGCAATTAAAACACAGGTGTGTGTGCATGTGTACACATGTGCATTTTAAACTTTTTTCCTTTTGGTGATGGAGAATGTGCCCACCTGTACATGGTAGGCAAGAACTCTATCACCCAGCAGTTCCCAGCCCTTGTGAGCACATCTATTACTGCTTCCTGTGCCAGTCCTAATTTGCAATAGTAGTATTACATGTTAACCTTGAAACAAAATCTTTTTTTTCCAAGCAGCAACTGATGCAAAATGAGGCTTAGCTACAAAACACCCCCCCAAAAGCCCCAAAAACAAAAAAACAAACAAAATGCTAACCAAACAAATGGACTTAGGAGTTAAAAATGAATTTTAACTATTTACATCTGTTTGCAGTATTATAAATGGTAAAAACCTAGTGTTCACATCCTTCATAATAAAAATTCATTCTGTGCTTTAATATGAAGGCTCTGTTACATAAACAGAGGATTTAAAGCTGCAGCGGAGTGGCTGAGTGGAAGGAAAGTGGCAATCTTCCTGGCTCCAGTAGATGCCATTCCCTATCACACAGTGTTTCCCACTCATAAATACATGACAAATACTTCCTCAATCATGTTTTACGAGCAGGGATGCACAGGGGGTAGTCAATGGCTAGCTTGAGGGAAAATAGGAACAGCAGGCGGCAGAAACTGTACAGAAAATGGCTATGTGGTAAATTCTCTTCTGGGACATCACTCAGTTACCCAGTCTTTGATCTTTCAGCTACAATTACACTAACTTCCACAAGATCTGGACACCTCCCCCCAACACACATATCCCAACCTCAGACCACATCATTAGCTATACATAAAACCTATGAAAATTTGGTTTTATAAAATAGAACCATTCATACATCTATGTTGTTACAAATTAAAATTTGTTATTTAGACAAGAGTACTTTCAATGGGCTATAACCATATCATCATCACAACTGGTCTCACAAAAAACATGGGGTGTCTGGCGACAGCTAAATCACAGGCTGGCGTCTCCTAAGCAGTCTGTCTACCATTAGGGTCTGGGAAACGGTATTTACTATACAATTAGAGCCAGGGAGTTCTACCTGTAATCACTGAATACAGGTGTGAGAAGCCCCTTTGGGCAAGGAAACTGACTCATCCCTGTTCATAGAAACTTTGATGTCTGTATTGTTTTACCCAGCCACAGGAAAACTCACCATTCATACTTCCATGAGAAGATTTACTAGCCCAAGTCAAATAGTAAATTTTAAAATTCCTTCTTAAAGGAAACAATTTTTGACACATTAATCACCAAATTTATTAGAGTTTGAAACAAGACGGAACTGATTATATTTTAAAGTTAATTACTTTCTGGAGGACAATGACCAGTCTGAACTTCATTTTTAGATTAAATTTATGTTTTCTGGAACATTGTCAATAAAGAGGTTAAACTCAGCTTTCTATCAGGGACACAAAATGTCTAACAGTAATATCAACAGGGCATTTTTAGTTGCAGTAATTTCACAGAATTTATTCTAATGATTTATTGGAGTTAACCATCTGACATTAATTATTGTTTTGGCTTCCAGTCTATGAATGTTTATTTTTCAGTTTAAAGCCTTCTCACTCTTTGATATCATATGGAAATGAGAATTTTTAATGGAAAATTGAAACCATGTGCATCTAAGTACTTAATGAAGTACAGGGAGAAACCGACAATATATTTTAGGAGAATTCAGGTCTTTTTCTTTGTATAGTTTTGATTTGTTTCTATGACTCAATAGTATAAAATGCTGAGGGTCTAGTGAAGGAAGTCACAGTGAGTTCTATGCCAAATGTCTCCATGCCCACATGAACATAAGAGTTCTCTTTGAATTTTTAAGGAAGGGAAACAAATCATTCCCATTTTAGTTACATATTAGAATGGCAATATACAAATGCAGTTTTTACTTTGATACATTTTGGAAGTTTCAAGCCAGTATCTGGCCTTTTTTGCATCCAGGTTTAGCTTTTTTTAGAAAAGAAAAAAACAAAACAAAACAAAAAAAAAAACCAAAAACCAAAAAACTATTCAATCTGGATTTTAAAATCTATGACCGGTTCAGAGGCTTTAAGTTCACCTGCAGTGTCAATGTGGCTAGAAATTCTTGCCTTAAAATACTCTATTGCTTCAAATATATTTTACTCTCATCTTGTAGCAAAACTAAACAGCAATGTTTAAAGAACTTAAACTGGATAAGCAAATATGAATTTCCTAATTTAATTCAGTTTTGTAACGTTCTCTTGGTGCAAATCATTTAGGAGACTCACCTCTAAAAGTAACATAAGGCAAAACTTTCTTAGCATTTTCAACATTTTATAGGGAAAAGATACTAAACTCAAGCACATTATGTACATACCTATATGCTTTGTGTTACAGATATGCATATGGGTATATCCAGAGAAGAAAAACTTACCATTTGTTTTTCTTTCTTATATAGTCTTTTTCAGAAAGATTAACCAAGTAGACCATTGGTTTTGAAGTCAAAAATAAGTGTTTATTCAACACTTCAATCTAGAATAGGAGACAGAGAAAAACCCTTTTAAAAGCTCAGGAAATATGGAGTAAAACATTGAATAATTTGAACATAAACATTAAGTAAACATTTTCATAATCTTTGTTTATAAAGAATTAGATGTTATGAAATATTAAAATTGAGAGATGGGGAAGAGGACAATATAAGCTTGGGAATATGCAATGACTGACACAAATCAAATTTAACTATGTATAATAAGTAGACATAAAATAATGAGCAGCTCCATTTGTTCTCTAAGAAATCAAAAGCAATGGCAGTAGTAAGTCAACAGTATTCATAACTTACCTCTTTGTCATTCCAATCATGATAGAAGCGTACAGGTTTCTTCTGATCTATAACCCAGGATTTGACTTTGCACATTATATCCTGTACATAATCAAGGAAAAGAATAGAGGATGAACACTTAAGCACTTGATACTAAGTACTAAAAGTTTCAAGTCCTCAAAAAAGAAAAAAAAAAAAGATAACTTTTTGTAATGAAGAGATCTAAGTCAACAAATAATACCTGGTATCTCAAAATAAAACTGGTGAAATATTGAAGCATTATTTTAGTGGATAAAGTTAGCAAAATTAGTTAACATAATATGAAAAACTGCAAGACAATTGAATCACATCAGAGACAGAATTTAAGTCAACATATCTAGTGATGTCACTATTATGAAATAGGGGTTGTATACTCAAGAGATTAAAGTATATTTTTCCCTTAAAAAAGAAAAACAAAGTAACTAATTTAAACCTATTATCGATTATTTACTCTACAAAATAGTAAATGACCTGACCGAAACCTTTTTTTTCTTCTGAATTAATATTTCTGACAACACCTTCTCCTGCCACTTCTCACTGTATCCCCCACCCCAACCTGCCAAAGCCTCCATTACACAATGGCAAGAGCCCTGCACTGGTGACCTCCAACCAGCTGCATTCACTTTCAGAACATCTCTCTCTGCTGGAAATCTAAAGGCCTTTTAGTTAGCAAGCTAGTGTGCATTCAGAAGGAGTAACTGCGGGAAGAGCCCAATGTGCTTTGTTTCTCTGGCCTTTCTTCACAGAAAGATTAATCATCTGTGAAATGGAAACGGCAAACAGCAAGTGCCACAAGCTGAACCCTTCAAGCCTCCCCTCACAGCCCTGTGGGTCTGAATCTAAAAGCTGCGTGGGGCGAGGCTCTCCTTACAGGCAGGTGCTAATAAAAGGCTCTCAGGTCCGAAAGGTCAGGCTCAGCTCTTCCAGAAGAGGCGCGGTTCACAGTCATCTGGGCTTTTTGTTTTGGGGGAATTTTTTGTGTTGATTGTTTTTGTAAAGATAGTTTATGGACCTGTTTTAAATATTAATTTCTTAAAGTCTGTTGCAAGATCATTAGTAATAGATTTCCTGAGAGTATTTTATATTACCATGACCAGTTATTCTCTTACAAATGTCCACTTTTATAAATTATCTCAGTATTTAGTATACCTTCCTTGCAAATCTTACTTTTACCAACAAGAAAAATAAGGAAAAGGCTCTGTATCCTTAGATCCCGATTTGAAGCCCTCCAGCGAAAGGACTTCCCATGGATTTTAACAAGGAAGGGGCAAGACGAAAACTTTTAATGAAATCTAACATGTTCTGCTTAAGAATAATCACTTTTACTCTTCTATAACTGAATTTCACTCATAAATGTTTAAAAGTGGCTAATGTAACACCATTTCCTACAAGGAGAAGATCAAAGTGCTATATTACAAATGCATTATGATTAAAAAAGCCCTGTGCAGCCTTGCTATTAACTGTTCTTTAAACCCTAAAAGGCTTCCCATAGATCTCACTTGGCACTGCATATACAACCTTTGACAAGTAATGTAGACCATTTTTATTCATTGCCTAAAATTGTAGGCAATTATGTGCGTCACACTGGCCACCTGCAAATTCTGAATGCCTGCTGCAGTTGTCAGTGCAAAAAACTAATGTCGGAGGGGATTAATCTAGGGGGAGAGAGTCCTCTTTAATGGCTCCAGCAGGTGAAATGGCCCAGCTGGTTACTATGATGAGTGGCCAGAACAGCTTATGTAGAGACACGCAACAAGATTATACAAAAGAAGAAAAACAGAGGTACCATCTTATATTTCATCCCATTAATCTTTTCCAATTTAAAAAAAATACACAAAAGAAAGTCAACTCAAAGATAAGGAATGGAATTAATTTTAATCATATAAAAAGTATAGAATACTTTTGTGACAAACATTTTTACAAAGCCAAAGGATCTCAATGAGTGCTGATCACCAGTGAAGGAATTTCAGGGCTGCTCTTCATTTAAAAGTAACTAGATTCTTGCTTCAGACACAGAGGCCATATCACAGAAGCACTGTGGCATTAGTTTTCTGTTTTTCCTTTTATACTATAGACTAGGAGTGCTGCAGTTTTACATAAAGAGAATTAAGTCATAAATGAAGTTCACCAATAGTATTTTCCTTAGAAGCCACATTTATGTGTTAGATTACTAAAAGATGCCAGTTTTATCTAAGATAAAACAGAAGTAGATTGCAATCAGATAACATTATTTCACATAAATAACCTGTAGATGCTATATTTTCAGTGTATTCTCTTATATAAAAGAAAAATTAATTTTAATAAGAAGTTTAAATGTTATAACCTATCTGAAAAATTTCTAATTAGACCAAGAGGGCTTGAGATAAAATGCATAATAGGCTAAGTAAATATTTCCCTTGTGCTTGTACATATAAGCATATATGTTAATGGATATAAAATATTAATAGTACATATAAAAGTGAATAATAAAAATTTCCAGCTAAACAAATTTAGTTAGCTGAAGTATATATACTTATCCATGTTCAGCAAATGAACACATGGCAAAAACATTACTAATTTCTTTGTATTAAATCTCTAATGCATTTAAGTAATTTTGAAATTTCCTATTTCTTTTCAGATGTTTATTCATGTGGGTCAGTTTGTGTCTGCCACATGTGTGCAGGAGCCCATGAAAGTCAGAAGAGGGCTGGATTCCCTAGAGCTGGAGTTACAGCAAGTTGTGAGCCTCCTGATATTTGGGCTGGGATTCAATACAAATACTTTATGAGAACAGCAAATGCTCTTAAACAGCGAATCATCTCTTGAGCCCCTGAGATTTCATATTTCTATTTATACTTATGAATATGACTGTTTTGCCTGCATATATTTCTGTGTGCCCATGGAGATCAGAAGAGGGTACCAGATCCCTTGGGTGGTTGTGAGCCACCAAAGTAGGTGTCAAGAACTGAACTCAGGTCCTCTCTAAAAGCAGCCAGTGCTCTTAACCAATGAGCCATCTCTCCAATCAAAGACCTCACACATCTTTCCTATCATTATGTAAATACAGATTTTGGAACCTGGACTGCTTTTGTAACCATCTAACATTTCTTTTAAAAAATATTCTGTGTATCATAAAGAATAAACTTGCAGGACAGTGGTGGGGCTCGCCTTTAATTCGAGCACTCAGGAGGCAAAGGCAGGTGGTTCACTGTGAGATCAAAGCCAACCTGGTTAACAGATTTAGTTCCAGGGCAGTCAAGGCTACAAAGATAAACAGTCTCAAAAAAAAAAAAAAAAAAAAAAGGAATAAACTTGTCATCTGAATTTTGTATTAGCTTGTAGTATACTAATCTTAGAGTTAACAATATATGCTTAATAATGGAAACCAAAAGGGTCAACAAATACCAGGGGAACTGTAGGTGAGAATGATTCATTATAAACATGATCCTAGGCTTGATGCTGGCACATTTCATTAAGAAACAATGGAGGATGTTGATCTTGGTAGATTTGAAAAACCAAAGGGAAATCAAGTCAGGAATTAAATACACTCATTAGGAGCTCAGAGGACCAATCAAAGCTAGAGATATAAATTTGGAATTTACCTGTATTTAGGCAATGAACTGCAACCACAGATAGGGATATGACCACATAGTTAAAGACTTTATAGTAAGAAGAGAGCTGCTGTGATTTAAATGTGAAATGTTGAAATGTCTCCTACAGGTTCACGCCTTTAAACACCTGGTTCCCAGCCAGTTGCTAAGGTTGTAGAACTATTAGAAGGTGGGGCCTAGCTGGGGGAGTGGGTCATTGGGAGGAGGCCTTCTGGTTTTATAGCCCAGATGTGCTTCCTTTCTTGTCTGTCAGTTTCTTGGAGCATGGAGCACTGACAAGCAGCCTCCTCCTACTGTCAGTGTAGCCTGGGGCTGACCCTGCTGTCACACCTTTCCATTACTATAGACTAACACTACCTCTCCAGCTGGAACTAAAATAAATTCTTCTCTGCTTTAAGTTGTTTCTTGTCAGGGTCTTGGCTACAGCAGCCCACGAATGTGGTTCCCTAAGTCCTTGGAACCAGTTTACAGAGGAAATAAGAGTTCAGAGTTGCAGGCTAAAGCAGATTCCTAAAACTTTCTCCATTAATAACCTCTTTACACCTGAGCAATTTTGAATGGCCCTGTGTATTACAGGTATATGAAATATGCAAATAAACCAAACGTTTTTGATAATAAGGCATAAAGAACTTATTTTAAAAACCATTTTTGCACGAATTTAGTAATGCTATTTACTAGAAACTACAACAAATTGTGTTTACTTTACATCAAGAATTAAATACTGGCTGAATATTTGACACCACAGAATGTATAGCACCTGCAGTGTTTTTCAAGTTGACTGTCAATGCTGAGAAGGCCCTCTACAAAAATACAAGTACAAGATGGCAGAAGTATGCTTAGAGCCATTTCAGAAATCGTGGAAATTTGGTCTTAATTCTAGGTCCAAATTTTGATTTAATAATTAAAAAAAAAAAAAAAACATCAGCCAGCAAATCAAACAACAATTTTAAAATCAAACAGGAAAATGCTCTCAGGAACACTATTACACACTTAGTCATGAACTAATTTTTGGTTGCCACACATTCAGAAACCTTTTAATGTTGCCGCATTTTTCATAATTCTCTTATGTCTGGTTATGAGGATTGTGAACCACAGATTAAGAATTTGTGATGAATGCTTTATTCCCTGTATTTGGGAAACAAAGGCTGGTGGATCTTTGTGAATTCGAGGATAGCTTAGTCTACAGAGCTAGTTACAGAACAGCAAGGGATCTATAGAGACCCTGTCTCAAATAAACAAAAATCATTATCATCTATGAGCTAGATAAACCCTAGGGCATTGTAAATTGACCTTCATAGACCATTCTGGGGGGAGTACAGACTACAATGCTGGTGAAAATGTTTACAACAAAGATTGTGCTGATGAGACTTGACAAAGAAACAAAGATTCTACTGGAGACTAACCTTTATTGGCCAAAAATCAGGTCATCATGTGTACTGTCTGACAAAGAATCTCCCTACCTTCTGCCTAGCTCTTAAAGACCCAGCCAGGCTGAATTCAAGTCATGGACAGTAACCATGCAGGCTGTGACATAGTTACTGCTCACTGCTTTTATCCAAATTTATAAGGAAAGAAAGCAAAATAGAACAGAAATATGTAAAAATATCTTCAGTTTCATGGGGGCTGCAGGGAGGAGCATGAACTATAAAGTTGATGACAAGCAGGGTGCAGACAAAACATTAGTTAATAATGAAAGAGATTAGCACCATTAAAGACTGTAAATAAGAATAACTTTCTAAGAAGTTTTTAAGGACAGTAAAGAAAATGCAATTGGGTCAACAAGATGGTTCTGCAAGCCTAAGGACCTGAATTCCATCCCCAGAACCACTTAGAGGTGGATGGAGAGAATCTATTCCACAAATGTGTCTTCTGACCTTGCGTGCACACCCTGTGGCATGAACACCCACACAAACACAATAAATAAAAATTTAAATATAAATGTAACTAAAGGGAGTAATTTTCAAAGTTGTGGTCTAAGAGTTTTTCTTTTTTCCTTCCCTGATTTTTTTTTTGTTTTGTTAGTTTTTTGAGATAGGGTTTCTCTGTTTAACAGCTCTAGCTCTTCCAGAATTTGCTTTGCAGATCAGGCTGGCCTTGAACTCACAGAGACTGTTCTGCCTGCCTCTGCTTCCTGAGTGCTGGGATTAAAGTGTGCACCATCACAGCCTGGTCTATCCAAAACTTCTTATTTGATGATGAAAAATACTGAAACTGTTGAGAAGAATCTAGTCTGAGCAACAAATCATATCTACATAACACTGAGAACTCCATGTCAGCATGGTGGCACATGCCTTTAATCCCAGGCAGAAGCAGGGAATTCTAGGCTAGCCTGGTCAGCCAGGGCTGCACACAGAAACCCTGTCTCGGGGGTGGGAAGTGGGGGGGGGGAGCAACAAAACACAAAACAAAAACCAGAATACCTAATTCAAAAATCCTGGAAACCTCCAAAATCCACAGCTTTCTGAACAATGTCATGACTCCACAGGTGAGAAATTCCGTATTTGACTTCATGTGATTAGTGGTAGTCCAAATGACGGAATGCTAAAAACATTGCATGAAACTGGCTTCAGGCAATATGCACTAACAACATATATGAAACATAAACAGATTATGTTTAGAATTTGGAGTCTGTCCTCAGGATATAACAGAAGGTATAGGCAAATTATGAAGAATATGAAAAAAAAATTGGTATCGGGAACATGTCTGCTCCCAATACTTTTAGATAACATTTAAGCATCCTGTGAAGGAGAAAAGGGCAGGAAGGATTGCTCAGGACAAACACGGCTTTATGAATGCACTAAATGCCAATTGAATTGTATACTTTAAAAGGGCAAATAACTTAGTATATGAATTCTATCTAAAAACCATTTAAAAGCAACAAAAGGAAAAACAAGAAGTTTTTGTTTTGTTGTGGATAAGAGGCATAAAGTCAACTTTAGGCTTGGTTGGTGGAAAATGGAAGGAATGCCTATGTCTAGAGACTTTTATCTTGACCTTTGGAGTGGGGGAACAAAGTCATCTGGTGGAGTAAGGAACAGATGGAATTACAGAGTGAGCATGAGTAAGAGGTCTGGGGAGTACAGGGAAACAGCTGCAGCAGAGGAGGAGAATAGAGATGCTAGATGCTACCAAGGGTCCATGGGAGATCATATTCATGGGGACGCTAGCTTGACTTCTTAAAAATCTTTCTGTGTTTAGCAGGTTACTGGGAAAGTAAAGGTGAACAGGTAGAAATATTTGGTAAACATTGGTATATATTTCTTTTCCTCTTCTTATGTATAATACGTGTGTGAGCATGTACGTGTGGAGGTCCCAGGTCAATGCTGGTATCTTCCTTGACTGCTCTCCACCACCAAACTAACTTGTATATTGGTACTGAGGATCCAGAGTCAGGTCCTCATGTTTGCCCAACAGGCACTTTACATGCCAAGTTATCTTCCCAGCCACGATCTAGCTCTGCTATCATTTATTTGTTTATGACAACTTCTCAATCTGTAGACAGGCTAGCCTCAACTTGTGATTCTCCTATGCCTCACTTTTTATTTTTAATTGTTTCTTGCTGTTTTTGACACAGAGTCTCACTATGTAGCCCTAGATGGTTTTGAACTACTGGGATTGGAGGCATGTACCACCAAGTCCCGCTTTTGATCTGCTGCTTTTGATGCGTGAGATCAAACTTGTGTATCCTAAGAAAGCATTCTGCCACTGGTTTGTATCACTCCTTATATAGATCAGTGATATACCTAGCCTTTAATATCAATTCTTATATGAATTTACTTCTTATGTACTATATAAACTGATGGTCCTAAAATATTTAATATTTGGGACACTTGCTCCAAATTCACTGCTCACCTCTGCGTTATCTTGGGAGGTCTTAAACATCTTTGCACTTCCTAACTTTTGTCCTCAAATGGAGAACAGGGTGTGCAGGTACACATATCATTTACACAGCCTACTGAACTCACTGTCCACCAGGGTATTTGATTCCTAGTCCTTTTCCAAAGTACTGTGGCTCAGTCTACAGCTTCTGTTATGAGGCTAGTCTCTCAGCCACAACTAGTGGGCATCTGACTCCATGTAGAGGTGTCCTGCAAGAGCTCTGTCAAGATAGGAGCAAAGGCATGTGATGCTCAGGCTCATGAATCTGGATCAGAAAATATAAAGAGTGAACATAGAAAGCAAGTGAAGAAACACTAAAGAACACAGATAAAATACCTGAGACCAAGTAAGCTAATTTTAAGTAGGCATAAATTTTAAAGAAGCAAAAGTGAGAAATAAAAATAGTATATAAGGCAAGATATAAACCTAGTGGAAATGGCAGAGATATAGCATCTCTGACTATGATGGCAGAGCACCGGGATATAGATACTCAGTTTCTAGGAACTGTCTGGGCATGACTTACAATCCAACACCAAAGGCCTCTGACAATACAACAAACAGTTCTTGAGTGTTTTCTTAATCTCACTGCATTTACTGCCTTGTATTTAAGACTAAAATCCTATTTTTTAAAATAATTTTAAGCAGATCCTGGTCCTTTCAAGTAAAAGCTTCAATTTAAAAATAAAATTTCTGTGAGTAAATGACAGAAGTTTTTCATCTCTAGCAATTTTTACCTATATGTATGAAGTCAATTTGTTCTCTGAAACCTTATAATAGTTCTTTACCAAAAATAATGACTGTAAATTAAGCAAAATATAGTATTAGGATTATTTGGTTAATTGTAGTCAATTATGTAGAGGTTCTCATGTAAAAAGCAAAAAGGAAACAGTAGCTCAACCTTTCCAGTTGTTGCTTAAAAGCATCATTGTCTGAACCCCTCATCAGTGTTTAGAATAATTACTTTTGCATCCATGAAGTAGTCCTACCTACCACAGTGTGACGGTTGGAATGAGAATGGCCACCATAGGTTCCGTCTTGGGAAGAACTAGGAGGTGGTTTCGTTGGAGGAGATATGTCACTGGGGGGTGGCTTTCAAAAACCCAAACCATTTCCATTTGGTCTCTCTGACTTGAAGCTGTGGATCAGATTGTGATCCACAATCAAGCTACAGTTCTAGTACCATGCCTGCCTTCTACCATATACCCTGCCATGAGCACCATGAATTAACTCTGAAGCAAGCCCCCAATAAATGTTTTCTTTTATAAGTTGCCTTGATCATGGTGTCACTTCATGGCAACAGAAAGATAAGACACAAAGTTTGAGTTCCACATTAACAATATCACAAAGTAAGGATATCATCACTCTTACTTTTAAAAAATGTATCTTTTAAACTTTTGAATGTATAGAATATGCACGAAAAACTTTACTTTTTAATCTTTCTGAATGTATAGAATATGAAGACACAAATAAAACTCTAATAATCTAACTATACTCCTGATTAATACAAATAAAAAAGAGTGTTATGTCTGTACATGTGTGCAAGTGCCCACAGAGGATATAAGAAAGAAGGCACTGGATCCCTAGGAGATTGCATCATAAGTAGTTGTGAGCTGCTGGATATGGTGTTCCAAACTGAACTTAAGTCCTCTGCAGGAGCAGCAAGCATTCTTAATCAATGAGTCATCTCTCCAGTCCTCATCTCTTCCCTCTGCGTGTGTTTGCATTCATGTGTATGCAGATGCACATGTATGTGCTTGTTTATGTGTTCTTATGGTGGCTAGAGGACAAACTCAGTGTCACTCCTCAGGAGTCTCTCACTGGCCTGGAGTTTACCAAGTAGGCTGGGCTGGGTGGCCAGTAAGTCTGAGAGATCCTGACATCTTTGTCTCTGCAGCACTGGGAGTGTAAGTGTGCCAGAGCACCTGGAATTTCCATGTGGGTTCTGAGGCTCAAACTCAGGTCCTTTTACAAACCACTTTACCAACCAAGCCATCTTCCCCAGCCTACGGTCATGAACTTTTACAGTGATTCATGTACTTAAGTATTTTTTTAACTTTAGGGTTTGTTTTCTATACATTTACTTTATAATAGCAATAAAGAGGCTAGATAGACTACTCAGAGGTTAACAGAACTTTCTATTCTTGCAGAGGACCTGAGTTCAGTTCCCAACACCCACATGCTGACTCATATCCAGTTACAGGCAGTTTTGAGGCCTTCATTAGGCCTTTATGGGTATCAAGCACACATGGGATATACATACATGCAAGCAATCACTCACACATGAACATAAGTAAATAAAAGTGATACAAAAATAAAGTTATTTTTAAGCTTTGATAATCTTGAATGTATTATGTTTCATGGAATAAACCAAACAGAAAAGAATGAAAATAATATAATTCTATTTTATAAGCCAATCTTTGGAAACAGAAAGGAAAACAAGTTACCAGGAACAGGGATAAGAAAATGGGAAGTTACTGTTTCAAGACCACAGAATTTCACTCACTCTGAGTTAATGGAATATTCTGGTGATGACTACTTAACCCTACTGATTAATGGAGACTATTGGGTTATGCATAGTTTACAAGAAACATACCATTTTTAGAGGAGGAACCTTCTGCCTTAACAGATAACTAAGACACTGAGGGTAGACTATGGTGATACATGCCTGAGGGTAGACAATGCGAGCACTCAGGAGACAAAGGCAGGAAGTTACTGATTTCAAGGGCAACTTGGCCATCATGGGGGTTGAAAGAAAAAGGAGAAAAGGAGTATGGTAACTTTTGTCTGTAATTTCGGCACTAAGAAGGTTGAGGCAGGAGAATTACCTTGAGTTTGAGATCAGTGTGAGATACATAGTGAGTTCCAGGACAGCCTAGACTATAGAAGGGGACAAAGGTTTTCATTTTAAATTGGCCTTCCATCACTCTCCCTGTGGAGTGTGGGAAGGGGGAGGGTGTAAGATGGGAGAGGGGTCAAGGGGCCTTGGAGGGAGGGAGGGAGAGCGAACTGGGATCGATATGTAAAGTAAGAAATACATATAAAATAAACTGGCCTTCGTTAACTAGAGACTACATACACAGGAAGATGAAAGGTGCTATTCCATTTCAATGAATTTTACTCTCGATATCTTTTTCTTTAGAAATGATGTTTTTGGGGGCTTAAGATGTAAGTCAGATGGTACCATGATGGCACAGGATGAACTAAAACTCTGGCTTCTACGCCAGGCAGAACATAGTGCCAGGGGCAGTGCTGCACCTTTATGACTCCAAACGTGTAAGATGCAAACAGGAGAATCAGGAATTCAAGCAGAGTTTGAGGCTAGCCTGGACTATGTGACACTCTGTCTCAATGACAATAACAACAAGAAGATATATTTAAGTCATTTAAGAAAATTCCTAGTTTAAGACAGGTATGTATTTACATACCCAAAATCTCAGCATTTGGAAGCCCAAGGGCGGGAAGATCACAAATTGAAAGCCAGCCTAGACTACACATTTCCAAGATGAGTTTTATGCATCCTTCCAAGAATTCTTCCCCCTCCCCTTGAGAATTAGCTAAAGAATGAGTCTTTGGTATGACTGGTGTCGTTTTAGCAAGAGGACTGTTAGGACAGGGACAGAGGAAAAACAAGCCTGTGAAGGCTGAGATAAGAGGGCCCTCCACTATTGCTCTTGGGCACTATGCAATTATCTGCAAACCTGAGGATTTAGCAAAGAGCTAAAACAGCACAGAGCTCTTTGAGTTATGACCAAGGTAACACTCAGAGCAGAAAGCAGGAAAAGAATTACTTTAGGGTTTAGTAAATGGTGCTGGAACAATAGGCTTTCCCAACGGGGGAAGGAACCAAACATCATGATTACTTCAACACTGCTAACAAGATTAATCCCAGGTTGATGGGGGAATGTCCTTCTGTATATGTTTTTCTTATTGGTTGATGAATAAAACACTGATTGACCAATAGGGCAGCAAGATAGGTGGGTCTAGGAGATGAGAATTCTGGGAAATGTAATCAGAGGCAGACACCATGTAAGACTGCAAAGGCGTAAGAGGTTCGGATCCTTCTCCGGTAAGATAAGACCATGTAGGAATACATAGATTAATAGAAAGGGGTTAATAATTAAGACAGAGCTAGGCAAATGAGCCCTAGTCATCGGTCAACAGTTTCATAATGTAGCGTTTGTGTGTTCACTTGAGGCTCAAGAGTCACAGGACCCTGCTGGGACAAAGAACCTCACTTAACACCAGGTAGGTTATAGATGTAAATGTGAAAGGTTAAGAGTAAAGCTTTTATAAAACAAAATAGGAGATAATTTTTTAAAATAGATATGTATGTATGCATGTGTGCATGCATGAATGCATACATGCCGTGTAATGGGGCGTCCTGTTCTACAGGGTACATGTGGTGGTCAGAAGACAACCATGGGAATCAGGTTGTTTTCCTCCCACAAAGTGGATTGCCAGGCTTAGGTGGCAAGTGCCTTTACCCACTGGGCCACCTCACCACTTCTTTTATTTATGAGGCAGTTCTTCTTCTAATGAGTAAGGCTGGTCTGTAACCCCCGATCCTTCTGTCTTGACCTCTCAAATGTCTGGCAGGTATTGCCACCATGTCTGGCGTCTGTATGTGTGTGTTGGTGGTGCACATTCATGTGTATGAGGGTGTTCATGTATGCGTGTGCACATGGTAAGCAAGCACTCAACTACTCAACAACATTGCCAGCCCCAGAAGTATTATTTTTGTTCTTAGTATTAATCTTTAAAATGTTTTTATATATTTTATTATTTTTTTATATTTCATACAATGTACTTGATTAATTTACCTCATTCAATTCCTCCCAGATTCACCACCCCAATTGTGTGTGTGTGTGTGTGTGTGTGTGTGTGTGTGTGTGTGTGTGTGTGTGTTTTAAATAACCCACCAAATCCAGTTTGTATTGCTCATATAATCATCATTATGGGGCCATCCACTGGCACACAAACAACTCAACAAGGGCTAGACCCTTAAATAAAACTGACTCTTCCTTCTCCAGAAGTCATTAACTGTCAATAGCACTTTGGTTAGGGATGGGAACTTGTGAGCCCCTCAATGCTCCATGAAGATGTTGACTGGCTTGTACTTGTACAAGTTTTATGGCAGCAAACACAGTTGCTGTAAGTTCATGGGAATAGCAGTCCTTCATGTTCAAAAAGATAGTTTCATCCCAGTCCCCCAACCCCACCCAGGGATGTTTTTTATACTCACTTTCCATTTTCTTCTCTACCCTAACTCTCATATAACTTCATTAGACACTTCTCCATTCTCTATTGCACATGAACAGGAAATGACCATAACAAAAGAGAAGTAAAGAGCACTAAGGAAACAGGTAATACACATATCTTCCTGTTCTGACTCAAACTTTCCTCAACTATTATTTATTAGCCAAGTTTAGAATTCTTCTTCTTCCTTCCTCCCTTCCCCCCACCCCCTCCCTTCAAAAAACCAGTTTATTTAAAGAAGGCAATTTTATTAGAGTTTAAAACAAACAAACAAAAAACCAGGGGTAGGCATCTGTAAATCTCTGCAGCTGCCTGGAGAACACAGAAGAGAAACAAAGCAGGTATGCCTTTTAGTTAAGCCAGCACAGAGGTTGGCCGCATGAGTACTTCTGAGAAAGTCAGAAAAGCCAGAGTAACAGAAAAGGCCTGCTTAGAGCACAGACATGGAGACTCAGAAGAGCAGGCAGGCTTAGGAAGTGTCACGGCTATAGCTCTGTGAGCTACTGTGGTTTCTTCTTAAGGAGTACAGTTTTATAAACACTGAAAACAAATGCTTGCAATAAAAATTAACACATAAAATACAAAGATATTTCTACAACAAAGTTACAGATAAAGCAAGAACAGTTCACTGGAAGAGGTTAAAAAATTAAAAAAAAAAGTACAATTATGGCATTACATTTTTTTTAATGAGAAGTATAATTCCACTACATAAAATTTCAAAACATCTAATACAATACTACTACTAATAATTCACTAGTATGATTAAAAATATATCTAAGTAGTAGAGATAATGGTGCTTATTTCTATTCCATAAAAATATAATTTCTATGTGCTTTAAAAGTGTACTCATTCGAAGCTGGGATGGTAGCTTATCTCTGTAATCCCAGTACTCAGGAGACTGGGGCAGGAGGATCACAGCTAGTTTTGAGACAAGCTTGTGTTACTTGGTGACTCTGAGGTCACACTGGCTTAGAGAGTAAGACCTTACCTCAAAAGACAAAACCAGGAATGGGGAATGCCACAGAAGCATGAAGACCCAAGTTCAAATCTATAAAATCTGTGTAAAGCCACACACAGTAGTGAACATCTGAGATCCCAAGGCTCCTCAGGCAGAGAGCGGATTCCCTGGGCCAACTGGTACATACAATGGTGAACAGCTAAAGACCCAGGGTCAAAGAAAATGGGATGAGGACCAACCCTGAAGTTATCCTCTAATTTCACATGTACACTATACCATATGTACACCTATATCCTACACACAAATATGCATATGTACACACACGCACGTGCGCACACACTCACGCGTATTCATTCTGTCCACCTCGAGGTAAGACCAATCTTTTGTGTAATTCACTAACTCAAATTCATGAAGTTCATATATTCATCATATTTCAAAACCCAGTTAGTTTTTCATTGCAAACCTATGTTTCATTAAGTACCAAAACTCAAAAATCTACCCCATAACGTTGGAAACTCTCAATATTACTATACTATGGCTTGCTAACCACCATGCCCCTTCACTGTATCCTCAAATAAAACATCTCAAAAAAAATGTCAGAAGAAAAAATTTTTTATTTTATTTTAAAATTCAATAGTAATAGTAAATATTTTATCTGCTTTATTTTTAAGCTAGGAAAAATACACTTAGGTATTTCTTTAAAAGTTCTAAATGTTTACTTACATACTCAGGCTTTAGCTTCTTATCCCCTCCTCTCACAGCCACCTTCTCTAGTTTATCTATAATGGGCCCAATCATTTCCTCATCCTTCAGCTGAAGTTCTTCATGAATGATTTCTATATCTCGAATGGGATCTACACTTCCTTCAACATGCGTGATGTCATCATCTTCAAAAGCACCTAAAGTGAATTAAAGAGAACAATTCAATAAGCAGATGTAAAGGAGGCAATCACAGCGAACAGAGAAGACTTTTAGACTGTGAACAAACAGCTACAGCACATCAATTATTCTTAACTCCTTTCAAGCAGACCCTCCAGCATTTGGCAATACTTAACATACTAAGCACAGAAATGGGAATCCAAGAGTATCAACATTTAAAAAACTGGTACAGAGAGCAAAATTATTATCTTTATAAGAAAAAGAAATTTTACTCTAGAACTATTGTTTTTTTTTTCAAGTTTGACCTATAAAAGATACTGAATGCTGGGCATGAAAAGCCTGAAGTTCTAAACCGCACTATTAGGGTTTCCAAGGGAAACCAGATTTGGGGGGGGGTGTCTCAAATTATCTGGCAGACCTCTTCTCTGCTTCAATCTACTTTATCACTGGTTCTGATGGTGATTAGATAATGAACCACTCAGACACACAATTTACACAGCAGCTAATTTCATCGGACTGATTTGAGGGTATGGTTTTTAGGGGGCTATCAAAGAAGCAGATGAAGGTGCATTTGTCATATATGAGTGACAACCATTCACACTATCTGAACAAAATGGTGCTGGCCCTTATTAGAAACACATGCTATTATCACATATTTAAAGTGCAGTTGAAGCCATAATTTCAAATTGCCAACTAGAAACATAAGGGTAAAACAACCAGATATTACTGAAGCATGTGTGCTGACTTTATGCCCTTCTGAAGACATAATGTGGCAACATAATTCAGCTGGGATTTACTCAAATTACCAGATAAAGAACAGTATCACAAAAATGAATAAATGCTATGAAATATTATAAACAGAAAGCAATAATATGGTACAACAGTAAACACACATAAATTAATTTCATGAAAATCATCCATACAGTATCAATTACTTTAGACAGAAGTATTATAGGAATCATGAGTTAGCTTAACTTTGATAAAGAAATAGCAAATATAGTTCACTTTTATACAACACAGACTAGGATATTCTTGCTACAGATTATAAAGAGTTCTAAAATGCAAATGCCTAGGATTTTTAAAAGTCACTTTTAAATGGGGATTGTTCAGTATTAAGTCATATGTATATGTTGCTATTAAAATGTGGGTATTTAAATATTTAAGTGCTTTGGCCATGAAACTGATGTATCAGATGATGCCAGAATTTATGTCAACAAAATAAGCAAAAAAAAAAAAAAAAAAAAAACCCAAAAACCAAAACAAACCAAAACAAAAAACCCAAAAAACAACAACAAAATAAAGCCAAAACCCCAAACTTGGTATATTTCTTACTAAGCACAACAAACACATAAGCCCCAGCTGACAGGCACAACGGTATGTCTTGCTTTGATTTAACTTACAAAAAGACAAATAGAGCGACACAAGAAACATGGCCAGTTGCAAGGATAACTAAGTCAGTCTAGTGTTTTTCTGGCATGCAGGAAGCTCTGGTTAGTGCTTAAACTGAATGTAGTGAAACATACCTATGAATCTAATACTCATGAGGCAGAAACAAGAACATCTGTGAATTCAAGGTCAACTCTGTGTGAAACCATATCAAATAGGAAGGAAGGGAAGAAAGAAGAAATTACATCTTCTATGACACTCAGTGAAAAATATCCTGTACAATTATCTTTACATAGAGGCTAATGACTACAGCGATTCAAAAACATCCTTGAAATACTAAGACCCAGAGCAGAGTAGAGAGGTGCACTAGGCACAGCACATGGCAGTTTCTATCTCTCTCCAGAAAGAAGGAAAGGCCAAATGAAAACTAAAAAGGTGGAGTTGTATCTTACAAACACCATGTATGTTTCCTGGGGGATCTAAGGCTAGGTTATTTACTGCGGGGGGGGGGGAGGAGCGGGGGAAAGGGAGAAAGTAAGTAGGGGAAGAGAGGCTTGAAATGAAGATATTAAAAAACATGATAGTATTGCTGGGTAATCTTTGTGGTGGAATCCAATTTAGACCTGGTTTATGGCTATTTTTTTTTTAAATAAGAGTTTGAAAAACAAGGGTTTGTTGTATTTAATATTTCAGTCTTTCTTTTTATACACACACACACACACACACACACACACAGAGAGAGAGAGAGAGAGAGAGAGAGAGAGAGAGAGAGAGAGAGTTGGGCACAACACACAGCAATAGTGGTTTTCTCTTTCTGACTAACTACTGTATAAGACCACATTTGTAACTAAAATTTAGTTTCAAAACTGACAAAGAAGCTTTAAATTAATGGTCTATGCTTCTTACAGAATTTCAAATAGCAGGTTCCTCTCCATTATCTGCTTAGATAAAGTTGAGGGTTGTAATTAAGAAACTGCCATTTAAATTTTCCTAATGCGTGTACTGTAGGGATGTTGTTAAATACAACACCGGAGTCATTAGCCTCTATATAAATATTGACAATTGTACAATATACTTTTCACTCTGAGTGTCACAGAAGTTATTGCTTCTTTCCTTCCTTCCTCCCGTCCTCCCCATAAATGTTTGTTACCGAAGATTGTTCTTTTGATTTATTGAGACCTTAGGCTATTAATACTTCCTCCATTTCACAAATTCTTTCCCTCAAACATTTCAGTGAACTTACAATTCTATATTAAATCAAACATTAATTTCACTCTAGTTGCTGCTTTCCTTCCTCCAGTTCAGAGCCAAACATTCTGAAAGTACTGCCTATGTCTGCTAAATCCTCATGTCTTAACCTCTTTATACACACGCCATATGCTTCTGCAACACTATCTGAAATCCACTAATTACAGCAAGGATCACAGGCACTGGCCAGGAATCATGGACACCCATGGATTCCTGGTATTTGAGATGGAGGCTGAAGGTGTAAGTTTGAGGTTAGCCTGGGCTATACAGCAAGACCCTATGGGAGGGAGAGAAGGGCAGGGGGAGATAGACTGACCCCAAGGTCTTGCCTTCACAATACTAAGTCAACTGATATTCTTCAAGACTGACTACTCACTCTAGAGCACTGGTCTTTCATGGCGTCTGTCTAGGCATAGCCCCCTTGTTCTCTGTTATTGCCTTTATTAATTTCCTCTCAGGCTCTTTACTTTTGTATGGTGTTGGTGGCTTTTTCATGTTATCTTTGTTTTGCTGGTGCTTGAGAATGATTCTCTCATGTGACAGATAAATTCCACCACTGAAATAAATACACCAGCATCCCATACTTTGCTATCTTACTTCTTACATCTGAGTTGTATTCAGTTTTCAGAATATTCTTGGATGCTAGATGTTTGGAGAAAATTCCAAATTACACACCATATTGAATAGTATAAGCTTCACAGCAGTATTTTACAAACAATAGACCATGGAAATAATATTCTAACCAGCACATCCAGGGCTTTCTTGTGAATAAAAGAATACATAGTCTGGATGGACCTATCTGTAGCACAAATAATAAAAATCCAGAGACAGATCTTGGGGTTCAAGATGAAGATCAGAAAAGCAAAGCAGCCAACCACTAGAGAGTTCTCACCTCTACCAAAGCTGGGGCGATCCTGTCCTCAGTGTGACTACAGACTGAATACACTGTTCTCCTGTCTTCTCTTGCCTTATATTCCTCTCTAGTGCTGGGAGTAAAGGCATGCACCTCCACTGCCCAGCTTCTATGGCTAACTAGTGTACTGCTGTGATTAAAGATGTGAGCCACCACTGCCTGGCCTCTATGGCTGACTAGTGTGGCTAGCTTTGCACTCTGATCTTCAGTCAAGCTCTATGTGTTAGATCATAAACAGAACATCACCATACCTACCTTTCTATCCTCTACCACTATATAATGCAGCAATAAAAAATTATTTGATCTGCAAACTGCCACCCTCAGCACATATGCAAACTACAATATGATTCCCTAATTATAACATTCTCAACTGACAGAAACTCCCTTATAAATCTACCAATGTGCTAAGTCTGTGAGAATTTAAAACAAAAACCAAGATTTTGGTCTTTTAAACTGTGCAAACTAGTTGGCAAAACAAACTAGTCTCTTAAAAAAATGTATAAATGGGCTAAAAACAAAAAACAACAGTAGGATTTTAGATATAATTAAACACTTTAAAAAAATAAGGTTTATATAGGTAAAGAAGTCATGCTGAGTAGCAGAGTAAACCAGATTTAAAAACTGAAGATTGAAAGAACAACACTTAGTGGAGAGAATTACACATAGAAAAAGTAAAAGACATAGGAAGTTACAGATGACAGGGTTAATTAAGTGTGGATCTCATTTGTTAGGCAGCAGGAAGCCTGCAATGGCTCTTATGCCAGAGAATGATAAGAGTAAAGAGCATTTTAAAAGACTAACCAGAAGTAGGAAGCAAAAGGGAACTGCAGCACACCACTGCACTCCAAATACTTGAAGAATCTCAAAGGGAGACATAAAGAGATAACCACTCCAACTAGATAAAAACAGTAATGGAGCTAGGTGTGGTGGCACATGCCTTCCTTCCAGCACTCAGGAGGCAGAGGCAGGAGGATCTCTGAGTTCATGTCCAGTCTGGTCTACAGAGAGAGTTCCAGGACAGCCAGGGCTATACAGAGCCCTGGCAGAAAGAGAAGCTAAGAGATCTACTATATGGTTTCAAGGCAAAGGATTTTAATATGCATTACTGTAAAACCAATGCATATAAATGTAAAAGCACAAACCATGGATGAAGTAAAAACTATTATACAATCAAAATGCATACTGGCTAGGACAGTGGTTCTCAACCTGTGGGTCGTGATCCCTCAGGCAAACTTCTATCTCCAAAAATATTTTACATTACAATTCATAACAGTAGTGAAATTACTGTTCTGAAGTTCTGAAGTAGCAACAAAAATAATCTTATGGTTGGGAGTCACCACAACATGAGAAACTGTATTAAAGGGCTGCAGCATTAGTTTGGTCGAGAACCACTGATCTAGGAAAAGAGATAAGAAGCACTGTACAAACATAGTCATATCAAATCAGTATCAAGACATCTGCATATTATTACATTCTCTTTTGTCTCTCAACGTAAATAGCAAATGTTATGAAACGTCTACTTCTGATTCATTTCTACTAAAACCACTAAAAAGTTAGGAAGCCACATTTCTAAAGCAGAAGATATATGTACATATATGTACACAATGATGAGCTCATTATGGTATTATCAATCATGCATGCCATTTGACCTTATCATCACCTTTATAAATCTCCCTACCCTACACTTTTCCCCCTCTTGGTGGTCCCCTATTTTGCTTCTAATAGTCCCCCTTCTTCTCATTTATTTTTGAACACTTTTATTAATATTATTTCCTATGTGAGCGAGGACACACAGATGTCACAGCACACATGTGAAGTCAGGGACAACTCTGTGGAGTGGGTTCCCTCTTTCCACCTCCACATGGTACATGAGTTAATTTCCCATTGCTGTGATGAAACACCAGGACCAAGACAGCTTACAGAAGAAAGGGCTTATTTGGCTTATGGCTTCAGAAAGATAAGAGTCCATTACCATCACAGCAGGGAAGCATGGCAATAGGCAAGCCTGATGACTGAAGCAGCAAGCTCAGAGCTTACATCTTACACCACAGGCACAAAGCAGAGAGCAAGCTTGGAATGGCATCTGGGTTTTGAATTCTCAAAGCCTGCCTCCAGTGACACACTTCCTCCAACAAGGCCACCTTCTAAAACAGCATGTCCCCAAACAGCATGACCAATGCAAAACAAGTATTCAATTGACTGAGACTATCGGGGACATTCCTCACTTAAATCACCACACATGGGCTCTAGAGGTTCTGGAGGCCAAGCTCATGTCACCATGCTTCCCAACAAGTGCCTTTACCCAGTGAGCCATCTCATTGGCCACAGCTTTGTTGATGCTTTGATCAGTTCTGGAAATCAAACCCAGGGCCTTTGCATGCTGGACAAGAGCTCTACCACTGAACTGTATTACCAGCCTTTCATTTTTAACTTACATCTTAGGGTCTTGGGTACACAAGGCAAGCACTCTACCATTGAGCTACAGCCCAGCTTTTGAAAGCAAATTCTTCATTAAATATAATGTTGGAAAGCAAGACAAATATATCATTTTAAAAACTTGTATCTTTTCAAACATCTAATCAAGTCTTCAAAATTTCATGTACATCAAATCTCTGTTGTAATTTATTTTAAAAAGCTTCGAAGAGAAGTCAGGCCATGCAACAAGGCTCACATAGGAGGTTTATTTGAAGAGGAGAGAGGGAGAAGGAGCGGGGACAACAAGGACCTGTCCCTGGGGACAAGAGCTGTGGAAGAGACAGAGAAAGAGAGAGTGACAGAGACAGAGACACAAAGAGACAGACACAAAGACAGAGACAGGAGGTGGGCAAGGCCTATCTTTTAAGAGGAAACAAAGCAAATGTACACAGGTGGTTGGTTCTCTTAGTGGCTGCAGCTGAGTATGTATCCTGTCAGGACCCCAAAGACAAGCCAGAACAAATGCCTGAATATTAACAACCTCCATTTACAACTTCTTTATATTTTTTTCTATTGTGGAACTCACTGTGTGTGTTACCCATATTTGGCTAAAAATTTTTGAATTCCAGAAACCCTCCCTCCTTAGCCTTCTGAGGAGCATAGTTAGTACTACAAAACAACTATCAGCAGGTATTGTTCAGGCTCTTTGTGATTGTTTAGTGGTGCAAGGATCAAACTCAGAGACTCATACAGTCCAGGAGGGCAAGTTCTCTAAGTGAGGTGAGCTTGCATGGGCAATTCCTTCAGCATCTTTATGCAAGTTACCATCTACTTTTCATAAAAACAAAATAAAAATGTTTCCATGTATAGAAGAGGAGAGGCATTGGGGGTGGAGGTGGGAAACTATTCACCGCACCCTCTAAATGCTCTGATTCAGAACTGGAGTTTAAACACCAGCTTAGAAGCATACTAAAAGTCTAGTCTTGCTCTATAAAAAAGACTCACCTTGACAAGAAAACAATCTAATTCTCAGCTGGACTCAAAACTTGTAATTCATACCTTTGGACTAAAATAACTAAGTTACAAAAGGAGAGAAGAGCATTTTAATGTATTTTATTTACTTTTAAAAGTCCATTTATGGGGCTGGAAAGAGCATAGTAGCTAAAGTGCTGGCTGCTTGAGCACGAGAGCCTGAGCTAAGATTCCTGGTACTACTAAGGTGAAAGCTGGACATGGTTGTCCCTTCTTATGACTCAACACAAGATAGATAGGGATGGGGGAGGAGTAAGATGGAGTCTTGCTGGCCAGCTAGTCTAACCAAAACCACAAGCTCCAAGTTCAGTGAGAGACCCTACTTCAAAAAATAAGGTGGAGATTGATCAAGAAGATATCAATCTCTAGCCTCAACACTGGCAAACACATGCACACACCACACATGTACGTATGTGTATTAATGATAGTCTATTTGCCTTATTCAAGAGTATTAGGGAACAAAGCAAACATAAAGGAACGATCATTTTTAACAAAATTCTTTTAAAATATAATTTTAAGTCTTAAGCCTTCAAAGTCTAAAGAAAATGAAGTATCACTCAAATTTCAATTACTTCAGTTGGCTATATTTATAATATTTGAAAAAAATGTTTTATAATCAGAAATAGGCTAGTAATAATAGGCTAGCCACTTAACACAGAAGCATGAATGGAGCAGCATAACTGTGTTTGAGAGTTGTACTTAGGCAAAACAACCAACAAAGGACTGAAGATATGGTTAGTACAAGGCATGCCTGCAATATACACCATCTGGGTTTGATTCCCCAGCATCTTCTAAAACTTCATTTTCTAGGAGAAAATCTATTATTTGAGATACTGCAAAAGTGCATGGACACAATACACACACGAACTCGCATGCATGCACAATCTATGCTTCAGGCTAATTATTCTATGCTGGAACAGGAAACAGAACTCTGGGTAGTCAGAGTTGCATTGGCCTTGGTTCTTCTTTCCCTTCTCCCATCACAGTGAAAGCATCAAAAACCAAATGTGGGCAATGAGGGAAAAATATTATCACTCCCCTTACATATTCAAGAATTGATTTAAGTTCTTAAAAATCTTGGTAATGGGGTTGGAGAGATGGCTCAGAGGTTAACGGCATTGGCTGTTTTTACAGAGAACTCAGGTTTAGTTCCCAGCACCCACATGGAGGCTCACAAGTCTGCAACTCCAGTACCAGGGCATCTGTTTCCCTCTTCTGGTCTCTGAAGGCACCAAGCACTCACAGGGTGCACATACACATATGCAGGCAAAACACTCAAATACATAAAATAAAAATGTTTAAATCTTAGGAAAACAAAATCTACACGTAGCTGACTTTGAGAGGCCAATCTAAAATTAAATAAATTATAAATGACTCACACAGGGCTTTTGCACCAAACATTAAGTAACTTCTATGGAAGCAATCAAGAATGCTAGTTAAGCATAAGACCGAATTAGACTCCCTTAATATAGGTGACAATGGTGTGACTGGGACAACACATGAGGCCACTGGCAGTAGGTCCAAGATGTAACTCTAATGTACAAATTGACTTTGTGGAGTCCATTCTATATGGAGAGATACCTTGCCCAGCCTAGACACAGGGGTGTGGGGAGGAGTGGTCCTGCCTCAATGAGATGATGGGACAGACGCAGTAGACTTCCTGGGGAAGGCCTTATTGTCTCTGAGAAGCAGGAGGAGAGGAGGGAGGGGGAACTGGGATTGGAATGTAAAAAATAAATTGATTACAAAAAAAACACAAAAAAGAATGCTGATTAAAAATAATCCAGATCTTAGGCCAGGTGATGGTGGCACATGCCTTTAATCCCAGCACTCAGAAGAGAGGCAGGCGGTTCTCTGGCCTGGTCTACAGAGTTATTTCCAGGACATGCTCCAAAGCTACAGAGAAACTCTGTCTCAAAGCAAACAAACAAAAAAAAAAAAATCCAGATCTTAAGACAAATAAGTATTTACTATATTAATATAACAGGATAATAAAGTGGGTCAGCTGAGTTCTGAGAAATGTAAAAAAAAAAAAAAAAAATTCTTGTTCATTATTTTCCCTTTAAGACCATTAAAATTAAAAAAAACATTTAAGCAATGAATCAAAACCAAAATATTGGGTAAGAAAGGTGAGAGGAAAAGAAACAGATACAATAACACGAACTCCATTTAAAATGGAAGCTACTATTGGAATAGTCTTAAGAAAAAAAGAGCTTTGATTTTGAGTGACATCACTTAACTGACATGAAGTAAAACATTACATCACACGATTAAGTTCAGATGTACAAAACACCAGGAAATTCTGCCTAACAGTTACTACTACTATTCTTATGCTGTAGATAATTACACAATCATACCATTTAAGAAATCCTTAAAGTCACTTAAAAGTTGGGAACTATAATTCAGAATCAACACCTGTAGTTAATTATATCCAAGTGCTCAAGGGTTTTACATTTTTAGTTGCTGTAACACATCAACTCTTTCCAAAGAGGTAGACAGAGAAGTCCCTGAATGAGAAGAGATGTCCTCTCAGCAAGAGTCCACCGCTTGTTTTATTCGGTAACAGACACTTTAAAGAAAGATACAAAAGACAAATTTGACATTTTTATTAAGATTGGGATTCATCCTACTTTCAGTGTTGAGCTACTTCTGCTCTACTTACCCTGAATAACCAACTCACTAGCTTCCTAACTTTCCAAAAAGTCTCTCTATAACTTTATCTTTTCCAGGTGCAAACCTAAGCTCCAGCCAAACTCTTGGATCAGATTCATTAAGCCCTGGAAGTTCCTCAGATTTGTCCCTGTATCTCCATCCATCCCATTTTGAGCTCCCTTTATATAGATCCTTCTAAGCACCAGATATTTTTAACTATTACACATTTCCAATCAGATACACATTTTATTTCTTCTCAATTTGATTCCATCCTTCTTACCCACTAACTAATCTTTGTAATTCTACTTCATTTTCAGACTTGTATCATCTATATAATGAGTGCCTAACTCCTCTATTGTGATCCTTTGATCTCCCAAGATACAAGTAAGGGTTGGTAGAGATCTCCCAGACCACATTCCTCCAAGTATGCCATGCAGATGGAGGAATATGGAGCTACTTATTTTAAAAATGGATGTAACTTGGTTTTGATGCAAGCTGGCGGGATCATTTAGGTACGGTGTAAACGAGCAAGCGAGAAAGACCATAAGATCACTTCCTATGTAGATGCTTTATAATCTAAAGGATTATAACCCAAAACTAACAGATAAAGAATTCAGAGATGAAGAGAAATTATAAGGACTTTTCTTTATCTGCTAACTTAGGTGTCAGTAAATGCATAAAGCATCCATTGATTCTCTTACTCATTATTTTACCTTGTACCAAATTGTGTATATATCAGCTCTGACCAAGACACAGGTGGACATGAAAAGGCAATTAACATACAATGCTCAAGACCAGGCAGCTAGGAACAGGAATATATATGCTTTAATATTTAATATGCATGGTATAAGCCATATTAAGAGAACGGACAGATTACAGTAACAGAGTCAGAGGAAACACTGTCATGGAGACTTCATTTCAGTGAGACTAAGGCTAGAAAAGACTTGCTTTAGAAGGTAGGAAGAGTACTCTCAGCAGAAGCATCAATGAGGGAACAAGTAGATGAAAGATGGTAAGGCTGAGTTTCAAGGTATGCTACTATGGCACCAACACTAGAAAATTTAACCCAAAGATCTGCTGCTCAGTATATTTATTGAATGGCAGGTAGTTCATGTGACCCCCTTTATTCACTACACATAGAAAGAGTAGTGAAAATCCATTCGACTTCCTCTGCATTTCCCTCTCCTTATACCATTCCTCAGAAGAATATAAAACTTATTTTCTCAGAAACTACATTTAGAATAATTATTTGTCCCAGGAATCATATCCAGGGCAGTATATTCAGTAATCACTTTTACTGTAATTTAACCAAAAGAAACCCCCAAAACCTCTTTTATGAGTCAGAAGTGGGACAGAACTCTTAGATTGGAATTCTTCCACAGTTACCTTGCAGGTAAGGGGAGAGGAAGCTTTTCATTTTAAGGGTGAATGTGATCTGGGCAGTGGTGACACACACCTTTAATCCCAGCACTTGGGAGGCAGAGGCAGGTGGAACTCTGTGATTTTGAGGCCAGCCTGGTCTACAGAGTTTCAGGACAGGCAGAGCTACACAGAGAAACACAGTCTCCAAAATAAAATGAAACAAAACAAAAGGATGACTGAGACTTTTTTGTTTTGTTCTGATTCTCTTGTGTCAACTTCCTGAGTGCTGAGATAATATGTGCGTATCACCATAAAAATACACATCTTAAAAGACATTTTTGAATAAATGTCTATTAGATATTGGGTAGAAAAGCACTTCTTCAAGATAAGAATACTGGAATCAAGTAGGTCCCATGATTCTGAGCTACCTCGTTATTGTGAACCTCAGAAAAGCACACTTGGTGATCAAGAGCATGAGCAGCAGGATAGGGACAGCTCCTGAACAGGTGTCTGACCAATCATGACAACCTTCCACGATACAAAGATCCAGTCAGCAGCATTCCAAACATGAAACTGCACACGCTTTTAAGAAGAAATGGACCGAAAGTTCACTCAAACAAAGAGGGGGCCACACAATGTCAAGCACACGGAAAAGAAGCTAAGCAATGTCTGAGCTGCCACAAGGAAAACAGCTGCCATGAAGAGCTCAGGGCTTTCTTCTCCTATAAAACCTTTACAGAGGGGAAAAGCTGAATAAAATTAGTCTCTGCTCTCCAAGGTATTTACAATCAAGTAGGAAAGACACAATACAAGTAGATCAGCACACAACACATGTAAAACAAGTTAATCTATAATAAAGGTTAACAAGGAAGAATCAGTTTCCACTACAAGTTGATGGGGAAAGACAACCCCAAATCAAACTGGAAGACAGCCGTTCCATAGAAGCAATTTAAATTTAGATTCAGATTCACATACATGTTTTGATGGAAGTATAAATTATTTTTAGTAGCAAACTTAAATGTATTGATGCTGTGGGAAGAGAGAAAATATTGCTTCCATTGGAGCTTGAAGCTGGTGTTTAAATGTTTGAAATATGTAAGCATGTAACAGCCTTTAATAAAAAATGTCTTCATTAATAAAAACACCTATTAATTTTAAAAGCAGCTATTTTATACAGCCTTTCTTCAAAATACCAATAGATTTTTTACTTTAACTCAGTTTTCTAATATACAGAAGGGAGAATAAAGAAACAGAAAAGGAACACTCATCATTTATTTGGTGTTGGAATAGGAAGATGATGACTATATTCACATTATAACAGGGGATCACAAAAAGTACTATAAAAGTAACGGGTACCCTCAAACCAGGCAACATATGTCAAAAAGATGATTATACTCTTGGATACATGGCTCATGGTAAATGAAGCACATAGAAGGCGGGCTAGGACCAGAGACTAAGGACAATAAACAAGTGCGTCCTTTAGAAGCAGACTATGTCCCGCTAATCTTCCAATACAACCCACTCCAACTGGCCCAACAAAATATGTACCAACTTCTTGAGAGAACCCTACTTCATGAGATCTTGTCTGTCTACAAGAATCTAGACATCACCACAGATAGTTAAGCCAAAGCAAGTACTCACCACCAGGTGGTGCCAAATCAAAGCCAGTGCCAGTGACTTGGATGAACCTATCTATACCTCCTTGTGACATTCATCAGCCCCCCCCCCCAGCTAGTTATATAGGCCGACCTCTAATTCCTTCGAGGGGGGGAACTCCATAGTTTACATAATTGATACTTGTGAACCCACCCAAATACATATTATAGCACAGAAGGACAATTAGTGTATTATACTGGGGGGGGGGAGATAAAGAGGATAATAGTATACAACTGGGCTTACTGAAGACTAGTTATAAATGAGGATTTTTTGTTTTTTGATTGTACTCTATTTCATATGCAGTCTTCAAAATAATCAGGGAGCTATAAATAAAAATGCAGCACACAAACATTCTGGCAAAACCAAGACTTCAAGCAGTTAAATATGAATACAATGAAGACTTTAAGTTTACTCAATGGTTGCACTAACAACCATGGTCTTCATTTACTCCAGATCTTCAATAAAAAAGGAAAGGATGCAACATGGTTGATCCCTTTGAAAAGTGTTAAATGACTATGTTAGACCAATCCTCTTTAAAGCACAAAACAGAAAACTACAATAATAAGATAAAGGATTTCCACACTCACCCCCAAAGTGGCAGAATACAAATGTTTTTCTGAATCCATTCAATAAATAAGCTCAAGAATTCCAGTGAAAGACGTTATGGCAAACTTACTGACCTCCATTTATATCCTATCACCCCCAGCACTAGATTTTTAGCACAGTCTATAAGTTATACCTGTCAAGATCTGATGACTGTATGTTATGTATTCATCTGAACAGAACCACTACACTTAGTTACAGGCTATCATCAACCAATTCATTCTCCTGCTAAAATCAAGTCATCCAATTACTCCTTGACTAATCAAGGCTGTTTTGGCTTTTTCTTTTTTCAAAAGGTACTCAACAGCATAAACAGTTCACTTACAAGAAATGGAAAGGGGCTAATCAGCAGAATTATTGTTTTGCTGCTACAATTTGCAGTATTTAAATTTAGTTGCTGATTGGACTGAAAGTTTTATGATATAGCATATGAAACTAGTTTAACACAACGGATGCTGTGAGGCTGTATTGTCTTGCCATGACCACCCTGGCCTACTGGGTAGGGAAAATAGTTAACTAGTGTCTTTAAAAATAAGGATATTTAAGGTTAGGTTTCAGTGCTCTTTCCCCCCATATACTGGATTTTAAAACTAAAGGTGCCTGAAGAATTAATTCCCCAGCTTTATTTTAATGTTGACAACTATGCCTACTCTTATGTTTGTCACAGTGGATAAAAAAAAACCATAATCACATCTATTATTAAATTTAATTTATTTAGCTTTAAACTAAGATGGCATTATTTGGTTATTACTTAAAAAAATACACATTTTTAAATAAGAATGCTACCTTATATCACAGTGAACAATACATTTACAAAATTCTACATGCACATAAATTATAAAAGAAATTACACATCAATATTGCAACACTCATCAATACAGTGTTTCTGAGAGAATATCAAATAGGATGACTTTGACTGAAATACTAGAAAAATTTTGTAATGAGAGATACACTAATCAAATAAATTTTACCTTGTCATTTTGCTATCGTATGTATTATTTTAATTAGAAAATAATTATAGTTATTTTCTAAAATGTTACATAAAATGACTAGTTTATCTTTTTTTAAAAAAACATCAACAATAAACAAATTCTCTATACATTAAGACAACATTATGTACTAACCATCAACTAGAACATACACTATAGAAAGGGGAGGAAGAGCATACTGACAGAATTAAAGCAAGTTCTGAGTCTTGTAAAGAACATTTCATACTAAGTCCTATCTAGAAAAGGATTCCATACAGAATTATAAAAACTATACTAGGAGCACATGTATTGTAGGGTCATCTGACATATACATAAATATTTCAGAAAAGGCTTCATTTCACAAATGTGCTGACAAGGCATATTAAATACTGGCATATTTCAAATGAATTATTCATATATATTTTTTAAATGCTACCATTTTAATATAATTTTAATTAAATCTGATACTTATGTTGAAATTCAAGGAAGCAAATAAATTTAAAAGCAAAGTAAATGAACAACAGAGCACTAATATTCTTTAACTATGAACAATTCTCAGAATGGGCACACCTGCCAATACATTAAGAAAAGTAAAATCAACTACCAAGTGTAAATCAAATGCAAACCAGCCCTGACTTCTCAGGCCGTATCTCCAGCGTCCTTTGTGCTTTGTTTGGCGCCACAGCCCTTTAAGTTTTGTCTTCATAAAGCCCTAACTAGTTGTAATCATTTGCAGCCTAATTGTGGACATTTATCTGCTTTTCTTATGCATAGAACATAGCTATTAAAGCTGAATGGTGATGGTGTGAAGTATAGGTTAAATTGGGTGAAATTAAAGCAAATTACTCCGGGATGTGGAAATCTGAAAATAGAAACCACCAATGATTTGCAACCCTCTTGATGATCAGCTTTACAGAACCCTAAACGACAAGAAAACTTACATATTTTAAAGTTAACTAGGTTTTTAAAAATAATATGTATAAATGTATTTTTAACTACATGTACTGCTTATAATGGTGGAAAGATTATTTGTTTAACTCAGCTGTGATGTCAAAAAGATCTCATATTTCTATTTTAAATAGTGCAGTTCATCTTTAAAATAAGATTTTCTTTATATAAATTTGTGCCCCCAAAATGTACTTAATTGTATCAAATATGATACCATGTTACTGTTAGCAAAGTTTTAACCCTAGATAAAAGTATTAATATTAGAGACAATATAACACAGAAGTCATACTAACAAAGGCAAATTAACAATGTCAACACAAATGTATACATCCTAGTTGTACTTATGCCAAATATAACCATGCATGTGACTAGCATAAAGCCCTGTATATGGAAGCCCAACAATACATGTAAATGGTTAAAATACAAATTACATTTTCACTTATTTAAAAGTGACTTGCAATGTTCTTAGGCAACAAAGTGAAGAAGTGTAAAAATCCTACCATGTCACAATTTATATTAG
Source organism: Cricetiscus sungorus (assembly GCA_030556225.1). Classification (NCBI taxonomy): domain Eukaryota; kingdom Metazoa; phylum Chordata; class Mammalia; order Rodentia; family Cricetidae; genus Cricetiscus; species Cricetiscus sungorus. The sequence continues at coordinate 14,193,420 of JANBXA010000372.1, forward strand.
CTTACTTTGAAGCAGAAACAAATATAAACAGTAAAATTGATAATCATCTGATTATGAAGCTAAATAAGAAACATATTTTAGGCATCTGGGGAGAAACAAAAGTAAATGGCATGATGCATACTTTCAAGGAAAGAGACTGACAATATAGTTGATGAAATAAGAATAGGTACACACAGAGCCAAAACATGGTTGCGCAAAATGGAACCTGCTTACATGGGCATTATGAACTCCAGGATAGGAAGGGCAAGGGGGGTGGGGGAAAAGCAGAGAAAAGTAGTTCACAGAGCATATGACCCTTGTAGGAGAAAATTGTGCTACAGCTAAGCAAAGACAAAGATGGAATGCATAAGATACATTAAAGACACAAAGAGTCTGAGGGAACTCCAGAACAGAAAGAGCATGCTAGAAAACACAGTAATTTTTAACAATAAAGAGCCTTAAAAATCAGGGAGAAAGTGGAACCCCAGAAAAGGATGAGGCAGTAGCATAACCAAGTGCAATAACTCTCAAATGGTGACACCTCTAATTTCTCAACGGTTCTATAACAATTAGAGGTGATTAACACCAAAAATCCGGTTCCTGGAATATTAGCTATATTCCCAGGGGAGGTCTTTCCTTTTCTGTGTCTCATACCAAGTCTGAAATTACTGCTCTCTATTTAATAAATGTATGCTCATGTATTCATTATCTTTGTCTTACAGTCAGCACAGATAAAACTCAATAGTCATTATGATAATAGTCAGCTAATGCTAGATTTTCATTTGTGTATTTTAAAGCATACAATAATACATCCTTCTAAAGATTATTAGAAACTTAACCAAATGCACATAATTTTCTACTTTCTGAAAAGCAGGCTTACTCCCCAACACCACCCAGTGTATGGGACCAAAATTCCTGAACAGAATTAACTATGTTGAGATATAAGAATTGTTGAGAACTGAGGCTGGAGAGATGGGTTGGTGGTTAGGAGCACCACCCTCAAGATGGCTTATAACCATCTGTAACTCCAGGCCCAAAAGATCCAATGTCCTTTTCTTCAAGGGCACTGCACACACATGTGTGATTGTAAAACATAGATATACACAAAATAATAATTAAAATGAACCCTTGCTCTTGGAGGGTGAAACTAAAGGAAGAAGAAACAAGAACAGTGGTTCTCAAAGTCCTCCAGCATCCATTCAGCCGCTTAGGATTACTAGGCTGTTACTTGAGATTCTGCATCTTAAAAAAAAAAAAAAAAGTGTCCATGAGATGGTTCCAGAGTCGTACTGATCTATAACATTTTATTACAGAAGACAATTAAGTGTTGATAGAAATACAATTTTAAAAAAAAGTGAACTTTCTGAAAAGACCAGCAGATTACAGAAACCATACTCAATGGAGTGCCTGTGTAAAAGGATATCACAAGGTTTTGTCTTCTCCTCTTGGGAGTACAGAAGTACCTCACTGAATCAAATAAAGACAAAAAAGAATTAGATTCATACTATGTCATCCTCTACTGGTATGGGCAGCTCAAAACCAGTACAAACTGGTCCTGAGAACAGGGAGGCTTGAAAACCACTCTGTTTTATGTTTGGCTATTCCACAAAAGAATGTCTCACTGCCATTTTCATGAACAATGAACTTTACTACATAGTTAATGAAGAGGAAATATTTTTATTACAATTCTAACAATGAAATTTCATCGGAATTTCATGGCTTCAACTCTCATAATAATATCTTTTAAACCAGTATTATGAGGTATTACCATGACAAGAAAGATATTTTCAGGTCAGGGATCATAATAAATTTGCACACATATTGATTTGTTTGTTTATTGAGGGCTTTTTTTCCCCCCCTTGAGTCAGGGGCTCTCTACCTGTCCTGGAACTCACTATGTAGACCAGGGTTGTCTTGAACTCATAGAGAACCAACTCCCAGAGTGCAGGGATTAAAAGGGTGTCTGGCACAGTTCCCCTAAGTTAACAACATACAATTTTGACAATGATACGCACTGACTTGCTGTTAACTGCCTATCGAATCCTCTTCTCGTCAAGGAACCACTTCTTAGAATTTTCTATCTTCTTATGGTGACTACTCAAGGAACAGGCATGTGACTTGAGCTATCTATAGTGGAGTAAATTTACTAGGAGGGCTGAGACAGTCATCCTTTCATCCTAGAGGGGTGTGAACTAAAAATGATGTTGAGTGTTCATGCTCAGAAAGAGACCCATTCATTCCCCTTTTCATAACTTTGAGCGGGGAGCCAATGTTGGCAGCACACTTCAACAGGTAGGAAAACAGTATTCCTGACTCGGGAAGCAACAAATCAAAGACCAAAAATGATGTCAAAGGGAAAGGGAAAGGGAAGTTCAAAGGGAAAGGAAAGAACCAGAAAAAATGAAAGGGAATCCCTACAGCTAGTAGGAGTCTTCAACTCCTATCACAACCATGGACAGGCAAGGCAGACTCAACACAGATCAGGGGCAATGTGTCTGAAGTGAGGCTGAAGCCACCTCCTAAGATGTGGAACTGACACTCTAAGACTGATTTCCAACTGATAAGAGAAAGTACCACATATCAGAGAGAAACAAACAGGGAATCACAATAGTCACAATATCCAGGTCCAGCCCAAAATAGCCTATGGGAAGCCACGCCTGCTATTAAGAGAAAAGACAAGTGAGACTGAACTGAGATACTGGATGGTGGAAGTAGCTTAAAAATTTAAGTGCCCCTCGGAACTACCCTCAATGGATAATGTACAGAATTAACAAAAATATAAGCATGCCCACTAGACAGTATGAGAAAGAGGAAGTAATGAGAGGGAAAGGAATAATAGATTAAATATCTTTAAGGAAACTGTGGGCATTAAAAACAAACTGAGATGACTAGAGAGTGAGTATGTTCACTCGAAGAAATCAGCAGAAACAATATAGTTTGGAGACAGATAATAAAATTGAACAAAGATGAGCAGTGCCCCAGAGACAATGACTTAATGCAACAAAGACCTAGCGAAGGAAAAAGGATAAGGGAGACATTGTTTAATTAATAAACAAAAACTGGCCCAATTTATTGCAAGAAAGAAATTGATAGAACAAAGTTCAATGACTACAAGAAGAATAAACTCAAAAAACTTCAAGGCTGACAGAGCAGGAGTGAATGGCAAAAATACCAAGAGTAGAGACAGAAAAAGGGCTCAATTCACAGCTAACATTTTATCAGAGACTAGGGTGGCCTCCAGACAGTAAAGTTAAGAGCAGAGAGGAAAAGGGAACCCATTAACGAAAAATATTTTATTTTTACGAATGATCTAAAATGAATTCATTTCTAGATGAAAGAAAGCTGAGAATTCATTGCCAACAGCCTTGTGTTAAAGGTCTTCAGGACTAAGAAAATGATGATAGAATAGGCATCATATTTTTAATACAAATACAGAAATATAATAATTTAGAAAAGTTGTTTATGGGATATATTAGTATCACTAAAAATGTGCCCTTTTGAATTGATCTTATATAATGCGAATTTTATTTCAGTGCTTTAAATTGTAAGGGTTAGAATGTACATACTTACCACAACTACAAAATAAAGAACGGGCAGGGAAAACAGGCTTAAGGAAACAGCCAAGTTTTCTATATTTTGTATGAAGTAATACAACATGAACTATAAAAAGTTAAGAACACTTATTCACAACTAAGAAGTTAAGGCTACAGATTATAATCACTATTGTGTCCTCTAAAATGTATATGTAAGTCCAGTTAATAAGCAAAATTAATATTAAGATCATAAGATATTTAAATAACCAAATAGTACCAGAGAGAAAGAGAGAGGGAGGAGGGGAGAGGAGAGGAGAGGAGAGAGAGAGAGAGAGAGAGACAGAGAGAGAGAGAGAGAGAGACTATAGGGTAAAGCATGGTAACAAAGCGAAACACCCACATATCAAATCAAACCTAAGTGTAAGTCTGTTAAACAATAGACCAAGGCTAAGGTTATGAGCATTTAACTAGCACACATGAGGCTCTGGGATTAATCTGGAAAACTGGGGAGGGCGGATGCAAAGAATGTCAGAACTGATACCAGCTATAACCATATACAGTGTATAAGATACAACTAAAACATAAAAAACAAATATAGACTAGAAGTAAACAGAAAACAGTAAGCATGAGACTACTATAATACCTGTTAATCAGGTAAAAATGACTCAAAATAAAAATATTGCCTGAAATAAAGAAATATTTTATAATAAGAAAAACTGCATTCATCCTCCCTTACCTACAGATTTTCTTTCTATGGTTTTAATTACATGAAGTATTAATGGAGAATTCCAGAAGTTCACTATTTATAGATTTCAACTGCAGATTCTCCTTCTGCACAATACAATGAACGTGTGCTGTCCCACTCATCCAGGAATCACCCTCTGTCCAGCAAATCCATGTGGTGCATGCTACCCACTCGTTAGTCACTTGGTAGACAGGTAGTTACCTAGATTATCAAGTCAACTGTCACATTACCACAGTGCTTAAATTCAATTAGTTAACCATGCTTAAATAAATGGTAACCCCAAGAAACAAGTGCTTGAAGTGGAAAGGTAAATATTCTTGACTGAAGAATAAGCATAAATACAGGGTTCAATACTGTCTACACTTTTAGCCTCTGGAAAACATCCCCAGTAGATAAGGAATAACACAGGGCATCAGCCCGAGTGGTTGCCATTGCTCCCTTAGCTTTGTCACATCAATTGCTCAGGAACAGCAAGAGGACATATAGAAAATAGATCAAGAAACAAAGACCAACAAAACAGGTATGGGACACAGCCAGAGAGAAGTATCTGGCTGAAGGACAACAACCAAGACACGCTCAACAACCTCTTTCATAAAGCACCCACGACCCACAACACAGCCTACATTCTCAGCAGCGGTCTCTCGGCTTGAAGGTGTGCAGCTCCCGGGCCAGACTAGCCCGGCAGGAGCTCTGCAATAAAGGACTCATCAAACTGCTTTCTAAGCATAGAGCTCAAATAATTTACACCAGAAATACAAGTGTGGAGGTGCCCCAGTTGCTGGCCAAGATGCACAAACAGGTGCAATACACAGTAGTTTACTTGGAAAAATAACTTCATTAAATAAAAGGGAACTATGGAAATTGAATGAGATAGCACAACATATACACAAAGACACAACATATGTACAGATGCCTAAGAATAATTTCAAAATATAGGACACTGGCATAATTAAAGATAAAATGGACATTCCATTCTCTAATAGACATGCATATAACATATAAATACTAACTAAATTGACAGAACTAGACAAAAAATAAATCAGTAAAGACATCAACAACGTTACCATCATTCAATCACTATTCACAGTTACATACAAAACATCTCCCTTTTCACCCTTGCTCCAGTCTCAAACTCTCCTGCCTCAGCCTTCAGGGTAATGGGGTTACAGGATTATAACAACATGCCTCCTCTAAGAAGATACATTCTTTTCAACACCACAGTACATTTGACTAAAACTAATTCTCAATGAATTTTAAAAGACCAAAATCATATAGATGATGATAACAACACAAGAATTCAGTTAGAAAGCATTAAGAATGCTGACTCTCAAATATTTAAAAATACAGATACTTTTTTGTGTGTGGGGGCAATCTTGAGACTGAACCCAAGGCCACATACTGTACCAGTGCACGACTACTGAGCCACGCCCTCCACTGTGCACATCTCCTTAAGAGTTTCCGGTAAGGACTTAACACAGTAGCTTCTAAAAGAGCATTTGACTAGCATAACAGGGCCTTGGTTCTATTCCTAAAACAAAACAAAATAAGAGTTCAGGGGGCTCAGCAGTTAAGAGCACTGGCTGCTCTTCCAGAGAACCTGAGTTCAATTTCCACCACCGACATGGCAGCTCACAACTGTCTGTAACTCCAGTTCCAAGGGATAAAATACCCTCACACAGACATTCATACAGGCAAAACACCAATGTATATAAAATTTTAGAAGTTATTTTTAAGAATGATTTAAAAAAAAAAAAAAAAAAGCCCAGCAATGGTGGTACAGGCTTTTAATCCTGGCAGTTGGGAGGCACAGGTAGGCAAATCTCTATGAGTTCAAGGCCAGCCTGTCTACAAAGCAAGTTCCAGGATGCCTAAGGCTAATTCAAGAAACCCTTGTCTCAAAAAAGTAAAACAAAAAAGGGAGGGGATGGTCAAAGAAAAACATATTTTAAAGCAAATGATAAATAAAACTAAACCATTAAAAAAAATTACAGGATTTATCCCAGGCATTGGTGGTGCACACCTGTAATCCTAGCACTCAGGAGGCGGAGGTAAAACTCTTTGAGTTTGAGGCCAGCCTGCTCTATAAAGCTACAGAGAAACCCTGTCTCAAAAAAATCAAAAACAAATATATATGGGATATAGTAGAAAGTTTATGACTTGAAATAATTAGGGAAAAAGTTCAAAACTCAATGATCTGAGACACCCCCCCCCATAAGAAATTGAAAAGAAAACATTAAAGCCATATACAGTGAATACAGGAACACAACTTGAAACCTCAGCTGTGCAGGAGGCTGAGGCAGGAGAGTCATTTATGCCTAGGAGCTTAAGAGTGGTCTGGGCAACAGTTGAGACCCTGTCTCAAAAGTAAATTACACACACACACACACACACACACACACACACACACACACACACACACACACACGAGTGTGGACACTGCAGATAAAATTAAAAATTAGAGTGCTGAAATAAAATGAACACATAAATAATGATCAATGAAAAGATCTTAAAAGATCAATAAAACTGATTAGGTCCTAGATAGATTAATCAAGAAAGGACAAAAGATAAAAATTATGTCTTACTCCAATATCAGAAGTGAAAAAGGGGATTATTGTAAGTATAATACAAAGAAAAATTAATAACTTTATGCTAATAAATTCAACAATCTAGCTGAAACAATACAAAATTCTAGAAATAAATAAATGAACAAAAATATATAAATTGTCTTGTGTCAACTCAATAAGCTTAATTTGATATAGAAACTTCACCATAATAAAGAAATAACACACACTTTGAAATCCAATGTGGTAGTGTCTTAGAGCTAAACACACATTTTCTTTTCTTTCTTTTCTTTTTTGGTTTTTCAAGAGAGGGTTTTTCTGTATTGCTTTGGAGCCTGTCCTGGAACTTGCTCTGTAGACCAGACTGGTCTCGAACTCACAGAAATCTGCCAGAGTGCTGGGATCAAAGGTGTGCGCCACCAACACCCAGCTAAACACACATTTTCTATATGCTTCCAATAACCTCATTTCTAAGTACTTATGTCCCACCAAAAACCAGAAATGTATGTACACATAAACACTTACTCACAGATGTTTATAATATAGTAAAACTAGGAATAAATTAAAATAGTCACCAACTCACAAATAGTTAGGCAAATCATGCCAGTCATTAGTATTAAAGGCTATCTGCAATAATATATCAACATGCAAACTCTGAACAAACTCAAAAGTGTGCTAGTGAAGTCAAACACACACATACACAAACACTGTATGCACTGTGATATTACATGAAATTCTAAAAATGCTAAAACTGTAATGAGAGACAGTGGAAGGGATCAACAGCAACAAAACATGAAAAGCACTATAGAAAGTGAGAACATTGTGTATGTTGATACATGACAGTGGATATGTATAAGACTGCATACCAAGAAATGTATGGATGTGTGTATGTGTGTATGTTTGACGAAAACACCACTTAGAGGAACTTGATATACAAATGTCTTTCAGGAGGCACATAGATGTTTACTTAAGCTTGATATTACTGGTACTTATAAAGCTAAGAGTCAATTTTGTTTATATTGAAATTTTTACAAGGGAACACAGCAGTTTACTGGATGATCATATGAATTTCAAGAATTTTCTGTTCTGCTCTTAAGTTTCTAAAGTAAAAGTTGATTCTGAATATTTTAGTTAACAAAAACAGAAAAATCAATTTGAAGTACTACTGCAAATAAATATATGAAACAATCTGTTACAGAAAAAGCAGTTAAGATTCTAGTCCAATACATTTGGAAAGTGTCCAACAGTTATTCTCAATGGTGTGAGTTCTTTTCTAGCCTCCTCAGGTACTCCTCCAGTTCTGTGAGAAAGGCTCTTGATACAGTGTAGGATGGTAAGAGGTGAACCTCACCATAGTAGAGCCCTGGACCTTAAGAGATAAGGAGCATCCTATCACCAACATGTACAAGGGATTAAACAAGACCAAGAAATCATATTTCTCTAAAATTTCTATTTCCGAAAGGAACCGTTTTATTGTGACAGTAAACTCACTGATGCAAAATCTTGTTTTCAAAAGATTTCCTCAATAAAGCATTTTGTTCTGAGCTACACAGCTCCCTGTATTACAAGCACCAAACTGAACAAACCAGGACTGAGAAGCGTTCTATGCACATTGCTGTTGTCCCACATCATTCAGAACAAACCTTTTTAGATCGTTAACTACCACAGGAATGCTGATTACACAGGCACCAGCAATTTCCTAACCAATGACCACCTGAACAATGATGTGTTCAGCTTCTCAGACCCTGCAGCCTTTCAAAGGTGAATCATTTCACAGTTTGGAACAAGATCTCCATAGCAACTTGCCTTTGAGGGTTTTAGAATCACCATCCAGTAATTCTATGATCATCAAGCTCAACCATTCCCAATGGTTCTTTTCACAGCAGATGGAAAAGGATGCCTTGAAATTTTACAGTCTATTTCAAGCAATTCATCTGGCAGCCTATTAGAATTCAAAATATTTCGACCTTCAATCACAAAGCATGTTATCTGAAGCTGTGGTGATCTCAAGTCAAGACAAGCAGACGTTTTAGTCTAATCATCCATGATGAGAAGAGACTGACAAAAACTCTTAATTCAACCACCATCAAAATGCTTATTTTAACTGCATGAAAGTCTTTCAACAGGCAATGAAAACACACCATGTACCATTTTATCACAACCTTCTGTTCAAGGAAAATAGAAATTCTGAATATTGACATGGATCTCGGCACTTCTTGGACTACTTATAACAAATACATTATTTAAAAGTTAGCCTAAATCCAACTGAAGAGCTATTCTCCGCTATCAAAGCCAGAACTATACATAAATGACATAAATGACAGTGCATCTCATATGGAGCCAGTCAGTTTAATAATTCAAGAATATTTGAATTACTTAACATTTTTTAAGGCACACTTCATCACAAACAATAAAAAATGTAAACTCAAGAAATTAGTTTTGATTTATAAAAAAGGCATACCCAAAAATAACCATAATTTACAAAATGTTGGCAACCTTGTGACCTTCCCCCAATTACATTAATTTCCAAATGAATCCAAAATATACTAACTTTCCTATTTTTAAAACACTGGATTCAGCCACTTATTACTAAACTATAGTTATTTATTTAAACCTTTTTGAACTAAAAAGTTCAACTACAAAGCAGTAAGTTCACTAATGTTCCAGCTTTTACAAGAACCAATTATAAGTATTTATTTCCATTTTTTTTTCCTTTTTTGTTTTGTTTTGAGACATGATCTCACTGGGGGCCCCACAGCAGTCTCTCAAGTGCTGGGATGATAGGCACCACACCTTGCATATTTCAGTATTTATTATAGATGTTCATAGAATCATATCTATGCAGAAACAACTTATTCTCTGATTATTAGTTAAGTCAGATCACAATTCCTTCTGAATAAGCCAACTTTAAGAATATCCTAGTGAATATAAGCACTCATAAACAAAATCTAAATTTATTAATTGACCCCTCCATATAGGTACACAATAATAAACCAGCACCACTCTCAAGCTTCAGGGAATTAGAAACATGAGATCTAAATTTAAAAACATCATGAAGAAAATCGAAATATTCCCCCTCCTAAAGACACACACCAAACACACTTCACATAAGCAAATCATGAAACTTATTTTCCAAGCAAATTGTGTCAACTTCTTCAACTTGCAATTGGGCCCAAGTCTCCAGTGTAAATTATATATGCCATTCTCCAGTCACAATATTTCACTTGAGCTTTGAACTTAATTTAAATAATCACAAAACAAAATGCAAAACTACCTAATGTTACAAAACTAGAGCAAAAAGAAATATACAAAAATCTAGAAACTCCTGGCTTCTGAAAACTACGTAAAAGTTTAGAATGAGAACAAAACTGACAGTTATTTCAAGGACTTCAACATTGAATTCTACTTGTTAGTACTCATCTTTGTTTTTAAAAATTAATTCCATCAGAAGAGTGAATATAGAGATAAAGGTAAGCTGGGGGAGGTGAAGACTGCTGGCATTCAAGGTCAGCCAAGGTTACACAGGAAGAGACACTGAGGGAGCAAAGGGAGGAGAGAGGGACAATCAGAACATGCTCTACTTTGAATTAGCTTACAATCTGGACTTTGTGATCTACATTAAAATTAACATATATACAAAGGAAATAATTTAGGTAGAAATTTAAACCACAGATAATGCCTACATGAAAAGGATGAACAAAAAACTATGTACATATGTATACATGCATATTTTTATTTTTAACAGTATTTTACTTTACTCATATTTAAGGATATAATGCAACTAAGGAAACAAAAAAGTAAATAAAAAATTGCTTCCTTGAGAAATTCTAATTCCCAAGTCTTGTTTGTTTTGGTGTTTTTTGGGTTTCTTTTGAGTAGTGTTTCTTTTGTTGTTGTTGTTTTTTTAAGATGAGGTTTCTCTGTGTAACAATCCTAGCTGTCCTGGAACTCACTTTGTAGAGTGGGCTGGTCACCTGCCTCTGCCTCCTGAATGCTGGGATTAAAAGCATATGCCACCATCACCAGGCCTCTTTGTGAACTTTTTAAGGAGAGATATTAATTTTACTAACCTGGACCTTAGAGCTTCCATATGACATCACAGTTACTCAATAAATGCTATCAATTATTAGCCAATTTTAATGGCTAGCTCATGTTTCTGAAATACTCTAGGCAAGCAATTAAATTTATAAATCAATTTTAGTTATACAATGAGAATGAGAAATACAGATTAATTTAGTGAGAAGAGATAACAGGCAATACTTCAGTATTATCGTCATTTTTTACTTATCCCTTCCCCTCCCTCAAAAAAAAAAAAAAAAAGGATGAAATCTACCCCTAATAGTATGCTAAAATACAAAGTACTTTCTCTAAACTGCCTAGGGTAACCTTAAATTTACTTTGTAACATATAATCAAGCAACATACTATAATTGAAGCATACTGAAAACAACAGTTACTAGCTAATTAACATTAGTGGAAACATTTTCCTCAATGCAGAATTTTGAAATCTATAATAAAATAGTTTATTATGAATATATTTGTTATAAAAAAACTTTACATTTGATGTAACACTAGCATAATTTTTAAAACTGCATTTGTTTGTATTAACAGTATCTACATTTGAACACCAAATGCTGGAAACATCAGACCACTCATATTTAGGTATACATCAGAAATCCAGCCATAGAACCAAAGTACAATTGGTTGTATGCATTACAGAAGAACTCTGGGTGACTTCCCAGGCACTGAAATGTCTATGTCAATTCTAGAGTTTATATATTATCCTTCTGTGGTCTTTGATGGAGTTGAAAGATAGTTATGGTTTTGATTTTCCTTAGTTATGATAAAAGACAAGTTACATATAAAACTTTAGACTCACAAAGATAGGATAATAGAATGTACTTCTGTATATATGTTTGTCTTATTGGTTGATGAAAAAAACACTGATTGGTCAGTAGCCAAGCAGGAAGTATAGGCGGGGCTACCAGGTGAAGAGGATTCTGGGAAGAGAACACAGATAGACTCCATGTAGCTGCTGAAAGAGTAAGATTCTGCAGTAAGATAAGACCATGTGGAAATACTTAGATAAATAGAAATGGGTTAATAATTACGAGAGAGCTAGCCAGTAACAAACCTGAACCATGGGCCAAACAATTTATAATTAAAAAACAAAAACAAAAAAACAACTTTTTAAAAAAATTGGACAGGTAGACTAGCACAGATCCTTAATCCCCATACCTAGGAGGCAGAGGCAAGCAGAATCTCTGTGAGTTTGAGGCCAAACTCTACATGGCAGTTCCATGCCAGTCAAAGCTACATAGTAAAGACTGTCTCAAAAAAACAAACAAAAGATACTGTGGGATGTGGTGGTACACGCCTTTAATCCCATCTCTCAGAAGGCAGCATCAGGTAGATCTCTAAGTTCAAGGCCAGCCTGGTCTACAGAGTGAGTTTCAGGACAGTCAGGGTTGCATAGTGAAACCCTGTCTCAAAACAAAACCATTATGTGTATGGTATCTGTACCATGTGTGTGCAGTGCTTGTGGGACCCAGTAAAAGGCATCAGATTCTCTGGAACTAGAATTCCTGACAGTTGTTAGCTGCCATTTGGGAGGTGTGAACTGAACCTGTATCCTCTGAAAGAGCAACCAGGGCACTTAACAGCTGAGCCATCTCTCCAGGCATAGATTAAAACACATCTTATCATGACACAAAATTCTCAATAAAAAATCAGATGTCACTCCACTGTCTCCCAGCTTTCATAGTTTGCCTTCTTCTAGTTTCTTTTCTTTCTTTCTTTCTTTTTTTTTTTTTTTTTTTTTTTTTGTTGTTGTTTTGTTTTCAGGACCTACTAAGCCCATCTCCCCACACCAATTTCCTTCCACTGCAATTATTTGTGTGTGTGTGTGTGTGTGTGTGTGTGTGTGTGTGTGTGTGTGTGTGTAAGGTATTTATACTGTTTGTAATTATTAAGTTTCTTTGACCTGTGTCTCATTAATTCTGGAAAATCCTTGGTCATCATTTAATGATGACGATGCACTAGGGATGATAGTTCTGCAGCAGACACTAGCCTGGTATGTACAAGGCCCTTGGTCTGATGCACAGCACTTGGGAAAACTTCATTCATATACAGATATGTGGGGAGCAGGGGAATCTCAGTCAGACAATATATAGTCAACAATAAACTATATACAATAAGTCTCAGGAGATTATACTTTACCTGAAAATTTCCAAACTATAAAGGGTTTATTGTTCACCTGCTTGGTTTTAAGACACAGTCTGTGTAGCCTAGGCTGGCTTGAACTGATAATCCTCTTGCTTCTGCTACCCAAGTGCTAGATTTATAAGTGTGTATTGACCAATCTTACCACCTAGTATTTTTACGATAATTTTACTGTGTTTTAGATACACAAAACTTAACATTGTGCTGCGATTCACTATATTATTTAGTCTAAAATCAGCAGCCTGTTTCCTGCAGTCTAGGTATGTAATAGGCTACCCCCTAGTTTTCTGGATACATTCTGTAATGTTTATATAATGATGAAATCACCTCAAATGTTTCTCCTAACACATCCCCATTGTAAAGCAATACATGTAAGACTTCCCTGACATGTGAGTTATTTGTTAAAGTTCAGATTCTCTTGATACACTCTCCAGTTTTTCTCTAAGTTTTCTTCTCTTGGTGTTTACTCGATGCTTCTTACTATGTAGTCTTTACTAATGAGTCTAAAGCATCTGTTATCTGTCACTGTCATAGTTAGGATCACTATTGGTTTGATGAAACACTACAATCAAAAGCAAGGTGGGGCTTACACTTTCACAGCTCTGTTCATCACTGAAGGAAGCTAAACAGAGCAGGGACCTGGAGGCAAGAGTAGATGCACAGGCCATGAAGGGGTGCTGTTTGCTGGCTTGTTCACCCTGCTTTCTAATAGAACCCAGGACCACCAGCCCACAATGGGCTGGGTCCTCCCCCATCAATCACTAATTGCCTCACAGGCTTGCCTCAAGCCTAATCTTATGGGGACATTTTCTCAGTTGAGGCTTCCTGATGACTCTAGCTGTATCAAGTTGACATAAAACTAGCCAGGACTGTTACTGTAGTTTCTATCTCCAGTGTTCCTTTTGGTTCTTCTGTCCTTTCACCTCTACTGAAGCCACCCAACTGATCATGCACATTGTGACTTCTCTGGAACTTTTACAGATTAAGTGGTTATTTAAAATACCTTATGAGATAGTAACATCTATAACACACTTAAGACTAGTTTCAATTATTGATTTTTCACTTATTGTGGTTTTCATGGTCTTTTACGCCCTATAATTTACTGTTGAGAAAAAAACAGCTTGTAAGGAACAGCAGAAACTGAAATAGTTCGATTTTTTACACTTTTTTATTCTATGTGTGTGTGCTCCATGGCACACATGTGGAGTCGGATAGTTTGTAGGAATTGGTTCACTCCTTCCACCTTTAGGAGGGTTCTGGAGATTGAACTTGGGTAGAAAGGCTTTGGTAGCAAGCGCCTTTACCCACTGAGTCATCTTAAAAGCCCCAATCTTTTATTTTCCTGGGACTTTAGTAGGGTTGAGTTCACTTAGCTAGATTTTGGACTGGGAGCTGTGTATGACTCAGTGACAGAGCACTTAGCTAGCACTCAGAAGAGCCTCTGCTGCAAAAGGGTGAGGCGTCAAAGGCTTAGATCTGAAAGTACTGTTGCTAACTTCAAACTCCTATAAAGATGCCTTGTTTAGAATGTAGTTTGGTTTATTAGTAATGTCCATTCAATTGTGCACTGACATCTTTCATTTGCACTATGACTACCCACTCTTTTCCCTCTACCTAATTCAACCATGTTCTGGTGTCACTCATTAGAAACATGTTACTGTGATGGTAAACAACCGCTGGAAGGAGAACCACCCTGTTGTTGTGACCAAGTTGCAGCCTTACTCATGTGACTCTGGGTCTTCAGAGTGCAGCTTTTTCAACTCCCTTCATAGCACTACAGACACAGGTGTGACCCTAACAAATCCCTGGGAAAGTAAATATGTTCCACCACCCCAACATTCTGACAGCCTTAGATTTTAATAACGAAGAGACAGAAGGATACCCACTCTACTACTTTCTCTTGGTATGAACAACACATCATACTTAAGTGACGCTTGTCATCGTCCATCTCCATGGATTCTTACCCTACCAGCTAGGGTTGAAGAAGGGTTACACAGGATCCCCACTTGGCAGATTTCATTGAAGCCAGCCTATACTCAGCTTCACTAATTTGTCACAAGTATAGCTGAAGTCCTCTTACCTTGTCCAGCTATGTCTACCCCTACAGAGTGCAGCCTCTTTTCTTTCTTCATAAGTGCTCATGCCCTTACATTCTGAAGTCCTTCAGGCCCTTTCACTTTAAGGAATGATACTCCTTCCAGCTGTCTACATCCCAGGACAGGAACTTACAACTTTTTAAAGAGCATCTTGATTTGTTTACAGTAACGTTACATTTATTCGGCAACAATGATCCATTTTAGAATTATAATATATAGTGTAAGGAAAAAACAGTATTTTCAAACTGCTAGCATATTAATTTTTGAGATTCAGGAACAAGAAATCAGTCAGTATTCCCATAAATTTAAAACTTAAGATTATTTTAAACATACTTCTAACAATCTTCATACTACCTAAACAACTAAAATTATTTTTTAAAGAGAAAATGTACTAAATTTGGTAATATTTACAAGGAACTGTAGCCTAGAGAACATTGAAATAATGAAAACTATAATTTAAAATTCAGATCTCAGCCAGGTGGTAGTGGTAGCAGCAGCATTGATCCTGGCACTTGGGAGACAGAAGCAGGCAGATCTGAGTTCAAGGCCAGCCTGCTCTACAGAGGAGTTCTAGGACAACCAGGTTTGCACAAAAGAAACCCTGTCTTGAAATGTCAAAAAATGAAATTCAGCTCTCCTAGCAAGCAATATCTCCTCATATAATTCCACATGAACACTGCCCATTTAATGGCTTGTTGAGCATTGGAAATTAAGTGTGATTTTTAAGACAAAATGCATACTAATGAGTTCTTATACACACATGTAACACAACTTTGTCTCCTTCACCCCACTCCACCTCTGCTCAGAAGCCATCTAGCTATGGTCTACATTTCCCTTGTTACAATGGCTATATTTTCTAAGACATTAACACCTACGTGTCTGTAATGTAAAACTCTGACTACAACCAGAAGACATGAAACAGTTAAAGTTCACATACTTAATGCCGTTTCCTGTATTTCTAGTCCCAAAATTATCATTGCTATAACACTACTGTTTAGATCACCAGCACAAAGTTTCCAGTTCCATGCATAAAAAAAAATTTAATATGCTGTCTTCATACAGTGAGCACTCTAAAATAGAAAACTATCCTTGTAGCAACTGAAGTCTCGGGGACAGATGCACTGATTAGAGATTTCACAGCATAACTCAGGCTGTCTCCAGGGCCCTCTGAGCAGATGTTGCATCTTATGACTCATTTAGCCATTCACTCTGTACTAATGTCCACTATATTAGACCACTCACATAAAAGCAACCAAGGAGCCAAAAAGAGTTTTACATTTTATTTTGTACATGTAAATAATAAAGCTTCCATTTCAATTTATTTTCAAAAAGAACAAAAAGTCATACTTGCAAGCACCTTTTTGCTCTTCAGTCATTTAAGATATGCAGTTTGTATATAGGGCTAGTGCTGCAGCTAAGCAAGTCTGTTTATTACATCATAGGAACACAACACTAGATACACTAGCAAATGCCCTTATTCCAAATTAACCTTTCACATCTTTTTACAATAAAAGTTAAATACTGACATTCTTAAGGTTTTTTTTACAAAGTACAAGATAAACTTACCTTAATTAAGCAATTTTCTTCAATTATTTCTAAAACCTGTTCATTGAAATAATTATCTGAAGAAAATACTTGTAAATTTAAATATTGTTAATATAGTAAGGTTGTTAACAATTTAAATAAATTATAACTGGAATTATTTAACAACAGATCAAGGGGGAAATTTAGAGGCGGAAAAAAAAAGACACTGATAAAGTCTTTACCCATCTAGACTGCAATGTGAAGTTAATGCTCATGTAAGTACAAAAGAAGTTAGCTAACAGTCTAAATATTTACTCCAGTATCAATCTTAAACCCTAATCAAATAGTTATACTTTGTTCTTCACAAGAGAGGAAAATGAATAAAAATAACTGCAGCACATTTTAGCAGGAGTTTGAAAATTAGAACAATAGCATGAAAAGTGATAGTGAATGCTTAAAGCAGTAAGCTCATCAGAAATCAAATTGTGCAATTGAAGGATATTTCATATATGTGGAGTTTATAATCTGTTACTAATATATATTGGTCAACCTTAAAATTAAGAAAATATAAATATGATAAACATAAGTATATTATATATAAATATAACCATGTTTTTACTTGCTACCAAAATCAGGGAATTTTGTAATGAAAATGTCATGTTAAATAACAGTCAATAGCTGCATACATTTAGTCAACAAAGTGGTTCAAGGCAAAAATTAAAAAACCAAAACAACAAAAAACATTCTACATCTTCATTTAGTGGTTGCAATTTAGATTATTCTAGCGTGTAATACTTTAATTGTACAAAATAAAGCTGATGTCACAAATACAAAAGAACTTTATGCAAAACAAGCACATGTCATTTCTATGCTTCCACTGATGGTTGACAAGTGATGAGCACTTTGTTCAAATGTATATGCTATGCACTCAAAACAACAGGTGGTTATAAAATCAAAATAGAAAGGAAAAAAAAAAACCCACCCCTTGCTCTACCAGAGGCCATGCCCCTTCCCAGATCCCCAGCCCACACCTCAGGCAGAAGCCCCCTGCTCCATCAAAGGCCATGCCAGGACCCAGATCCCCAGACCACAGCCTAGCATAATTATCATCTTAGGGAGTCCTGCAGAAGATGGGGGAAGAAAGACTGTAGGGGGCAGAGGGATAAAGGACATCACAAGAAAACAGCCCAAGGCTCCCAGAGACTGAACTGACAATCAGGGAGCCAGTATGGGTCTGACCTAGGCCCTCTACATATATTATGATTGTGTAGCTTGGTGTTCCTGTGGGACTTCTAACAGTAAAAGCCGGGGCTGTCTCTGACTTTTTTGCCTGCTTCTGGGGCCCTTTCCTCCTACTGGGTTGCCCTATCCAGCTTTGTATGAGGGGATATGCCTATATTTGGTTGATATCCCTGGGAGGCCTGCCATTTTTTGAAAGGAAAGGAGGAGGAGGAGTGGATCTCTGGGAGAAGGGACATGGGGGAGGGATTGGGAAGAGAGGAGGGAGGGGAAACTGCAGTTGGGATACAATATATGTATGAGAGAGGGATCAGTTAAAAAAAAAGTTTCCACAATAAAGTTTGAAGAAATAAGATTTTTCACTAATACATGTATGCTACATATGTGTACACACACACGCACACACACACACACACACACACAAACACATACACACTTCTATTGCTTTATAATCAACACTTTTTATTTTTTGGTTTTTCCAGACAGGATTTCTCAATTTCTCTGGTTTCGAACTGATCCTTTTACCTCTGAGTGCTTGAATTAGGCTGTAATTCTACATGAACACTACTCTTGTCTCATAAGGATTATTTCTTAAAAGTTTAAATATGTAGCTTTAATTATTATAAAATATCTGGCAACATATTGATGTATTAGCAATATGTGAACACTGTCGCATAAAAGTTTTATTACAATATTAACCCTAGTTTGTTTGATCAAGCTTTCTCTTTTTTAGATTGAGAATATTGTATTTCACTGGTCATGAAATGTTTAATTGTATAACGATTACAGCAGATATTCTAACAAATATTATTATAAAAATGTTGATTATAACTGGGTGGTGGTGGCTCACACCTTTAATCCCAGCACTTGGGAGGCAGAGGAAGGCAGATCTTTAGGAGTTTGAAGCCAGCCTGGTCTACAGAGTGGGTTCCAAGACAGGCTCCAAAGCTACACAGAGAAACTCTGTCTCAAAAAACAAAAACAAAACAAAACAAAACAAAAAAGCCCAGAAAACCAAAGTAGAAAATTCAAGGCCAACTTGAGATACATAAGACAGTGTCTCAAAAAACCAAAACTCTGTCCTCTTGACTAACATCTATGTGCTGTTACTGGTGCTGGACAATACCTTCCCAGTAAAGCAGACAAAGGGAGTAGGAAGGTGGCTCAGTAGCTAAAGTGCCTGCTGTACAATCATAAAGACCTGAGTTTAGATCCTCAGCAACCAGATCAATTCTAAGGGGGTGTGGTAGCCCAGCTATATCCCAGCATTCTGCAGGCAGAGACGGGATTCCCAAAGCAAGATGTCCAGCTAGACTACCTGAATATGTAAGCTGTGGGTTCAAGGAAGAGACCCTGCCTCAACATGTAAGATAAAGAATGATCAAAGAAGACATCCTACGACAACCTCCATCCCCAACACATATGTGGGGCTTTAAATATGGACATCCTGCACATACCCATGGGCTTATATACATAGCAACACCGATATGCATGGTTGTACGTACACACGTATACACACACACACACACACACACACACACACACACACACACACACACACACCATAACAGACAAACAAAAACGGATAATCGAAAGCCCTGCCCAGCTGGAAGATCCATCTTATGAAGCTGCCCAAGGTTAAGCAGCAAAAACTGCAAGGGAAAGAAATGCTGTTTATCACACATGTATGCAAGCATGCACACAGTCGGACCAGGAGGACCACAGGAGGCATAGTGTAGGGTGGGGGTACCCAGAGAACTATCAAGAAAGGATTTAAAACCTCCCCTCCCCGATATGCCAGAACTGCAAGAACACTGACTGCAGACACCTCTCCCACAACAGCGCCTGGAGAGAGCAGAGGAATAGGAACTTTCCTGTCTTCCCTTTTCTCTCATCTGTATCCACTTTCTGTTTTTACTTCTTAATTATAATTTCGCATACCTTTAGCAACTTCCAAAATCATGTTCTCCAACAGCATCCCAACTTTCTCCTCCTGGCCACTTTACCCAACTCAATTTTTTGTTTGTTTGTTTTCAGAGCTCATCTAATACTTAATCCATATTTTTACCCACCATATTTCCCTGCCACTCTTCATCTTACTAAAATCGCAATATATTCCCTAGTACCGTTGGTTATTTATCCTCCAACAGTCACTGGAGGCAAAGGGGCCACTATAATTACTGGCTACTAGACACACGTGCAGACCACCGACATCTGTGGAATGGTGATGCCAAGCAGTTGTGGTTGTTCTTGCATTTAGTGTTGCCATTGCTGGAAGAGAGCTAGCTACATTCGACACAGAGAGGAGAGCTGAAGGTATCCATGTAAAGTTTGTAAAAGGACAGGTTGCAAGGTACCATTCACTCAAGTAAGCAAAACAAACACTGCACTGATTTTCAAAACCCATCCTGTTTCGATACTAACATTTTTAACTTAACAACTGACAGAGTTCTGACAACTAAGAAGAATGGTTCAAAATCTGATGCTTGAAGATCAAGACATTCTCCTGGACCTTAGAAGTTGCTCTCACATCCCTGATTAATTTCAACGCATTAATGATACAAGAGCTAGAAAAGAACCCCTACAGTTGGCTATTTTGGGCCGAGGACAGGAAATGAGGCCTCAAAGTATGTCAGAAAATATTCAAGAAAAAGTAAGACTGCTCCAATCACCTAAAATAGATATAGGACCACCAAGGATCTAAGGATATAGCCAAACAATTAAGCTGTAAATAGCTAGTAGACTACATAGTTTCATATAGCATCGCAATGCAAAGTAGAAGGAACTGTTTCTGTTGTAGTATTTTCCATAGTAAACAGAGGTTGGTTATTAGAATGCTTTGTATATGTAGATGAGAACTACCACGTAATTATTTATCCCACTGAATTTGTACTGAAGAAAAAAAACATATGGGATTTGGTCAAATTATTTGCTGAAGTCCAACACTAGATTAATTTAATAAATACTGCTGAAAAGATAATTATAGAACCCAAGGGGGGGTAACTCCATTATTTTAGAATACAATCAAAGACAACTTTATATTGGCAATTTGTGTCTAGGCAAAAATGTGTGACTCATTTAAAACTTCTAAATGAAGAGCTTTCAGAGGGGGGAGGGGGCTCTTGAAAACAGAAATTTATGTTCATGGTAATTAAAGGTGATTTACTAACATATAAACACCTCACTTAACCTAAGGGGGAGGGGCAGTTGAATGAAGGTATTTTTACCTTCTCATTTAGCAGTTCAATAAAGCAGTAGTGCCTGGAGGGCTGTAACTCCAAATAAACTAAAAAGGCACCTAAAGACTGGAGTCCCACCTCTAGCTCTTTTTAGCCAAGCGGCCACAAAAAAACTAAAGGAACTCTCTGGAGCCGTGTGTTAAAGTTCTAACTAAACAACTGTGACATATGAAATTCAAACAGATACAGGGGGCTAGTAATATAAAACAGAAAGAAGACACATCTGCCATTAATAATACAGGAGAAAGGGTAAGGGCCTTTATTTTTCCTTGCCAAAAATTCTAACCATCTGCACAGAAATTGTCTTTCCTTGAACTGATCTTAGCTTTGTCCATTAAGAACTGGACAGACCAACTGAAGAGGGAAGCAAGCCAAGAGAGAAAGAAGTGCACTTAGCAAATGCTTACAGTCCTATTTGGAAAGGAAAGAGAGAAATACTTTCTAAGGGTTAAGACTGCAAATTCAGAAACAGAAAGGAATGGCATCCAACTACCAAGGCACAGGCAGCTCTTGGAAGGCAGAGGCAGGTGGATCTCTGTGCCTCCCTGACCTACACAGCAAGTTCCAGGACAGCCAGAACTACATAATAGAAACATCCCATCTAAAACAAATAAATGAATAAAATGAAATCCCACCAGGCATTGGTGGTCCATTCCTTTAATCCCAGCACTTGGGAGGCAGAGACAGGCAGATCTCTGTGAGTTCAAGACCAGCCTGGTCTACAGAGTGAGTTCCAGGACAGGCTCCAAATACAGAGAAATCCTGTCTCCAAAAAAAAAAAAAAAAAAAAAAGAAAAGAAAAAAAGAAAAGAAAAAAAAAAAAAGAAAAGAAAATCCCATGGTAAGCAGTTATTCTAAAATCTGAAGTACTGTATTCACTAAGATTGTCTCTTACTTTATGGAATAAGCCCTGAAAATAAAATTAAAAAGAGAGTAAATGACTGGTTAAAAAGACCTCTTGGGCTTAGTATTACAAATATCATGGGAGAGCAAAAGCAACCCATTTCTGTGTTCCAAAACTGGTGTACTTTCTGTTTGCAAAGGACATCCAGCATCACACTGAACTCCAGACCTCTGTGATGCATATAACACTGAGGGAAGAGGAGACAGCTCACTGCTGAGGATGTGCAAAAACAATCAAACCCTCATCTATCTTAAACCAGCTACAACACACTACACAGCAAAGGTTTTGACTATTCATAGTTTTCATTCTCCCATCTCCAAACAGCTTTTTCTAGAGCTTTGGAAAGTGAGTAATGTTTCAGAACCGTAAAAATGAGCAGTACTCAAAATAAAATCTGTGGCAAAATCAGGGCCCTTCTTATCAACTTTTCACTGAGTTATGGGGCCAACGCCTTCCCTCCCTTCTCTCCCTCCCTCCCTCCTTCCTCCAAGGTGGTTTGCGGAAATGTTAACTGTTTGTTCACCCTTCTTCAGTCTTCTTCCATCAAGTATCTTTACATTCCTTTACAAGCCCACGAGGCTCTGTACTTTCCTGAATAAAAATAATTATCTATTACTTTGAAATATAAGTGTATTCTTTAATCTTGATGTTCACATAACTTAATCCAGTTTACTTCTATAAGTTCTCATTCTGATATCCTATATCATTAATAGTGTGTTTGGGGGAGGGGAGGTTGTACTCATGCTGGCTCACATATCTACACATGTGGAGGACAGAGGTTACACTGGTGTTTTTCCTTACTCATACTCATTTTGTACTTTCCGAGAACATGAAACTCACTGACTCCCCTAGAATAGCCAGAAGGCCCATGAGCTTCAGAGATGTGTTGCAAGACATTGAAAAAGAAAATCAAAGATGGAAAAATATCCCAGGTTCCTAGATTGATAGAATTTATATTGCAAAAATTGGCTATACTATCAAAACTAATCTACCTATCAAATTGTTTAGAAAAAACAATTCAGGAATTTATATGGGACCACAAAAGTCCATGAATAGCCAATGGTAAGAACACCACTAAAGATATTACAATACCTGGCCTCTAATTATACTATGGAGCTACAGTAATAAAGACAATCTGGTACTGATATAAAAACAGATGGGTAAGCCAATGGAACAGACTGGAGGAACAACAAATAAGCTCTGCTCGTTTAACTTTGACAAAGAAGACAAAACACACACTGGAAGACAGCCTTTTCACTGGCAAAGCCTGTTGTCCACCGAAGAAGGCAGGTATTAGGTTCACATCTTTCACTTTTATAACAATCAATTCAAATTAATCAAAGACCTTAATTTAAAACCTGAAATATTAAAACTTGAGGAAATTCATAGGGAATTCTCTTCAAAATGATGGGGTAGGAAAGAACTTCCTGAACAGAACATATAACACAGCAGCCAGCCCCAACTAACAACTGATAGGATTAAATGAAAATAAACTTTCTGCACAGTGGGAACTGGAGAGACGGAACTGGAGAGACGACTCACGGGTTAAGAACCTGTACTGGATGAAGAAACTCTAGAACAGAGAACAGCAAACTAAAAGTTTGTGGATTAGGACTCTGGAGCTAACATGACAGTTACATCTTCCAAGCATTACAAATACACACAACACACATTCTCAAGTACACATATACACAGAGTACACAATGGAGTAATGTATTTACCAACTGGCCATTAAAGAAAAAGATTCCCAGCAGTAGTAGTGGCACACACCTTTAATCCTAACAGTTTAGAGACAGAAGCAGGTAGATCTCTGTGAGTTCAAGGCCAGCCTGATCTACAGATTGAGTTCTGGACAGCCAGGGCTACACAAAGAAACCCTATATGGTAATATTTTGTTTATGATCTAACAAATAAAGCTTCCCTGAAGATCAGAGTACAAAGATAGCCACACTAGTTAGCCATAGAGGCCAGGCAGTGGTGGCACACACCTTTAATCCCAGCACTCAGGAGACAGAGGCAGATGGCTCTCTATTAGTTCAAGGCCACTCTGAGCTACACAAAACTGATCCAATCTAAAGGAAAAACATCGCTCACACAAAGGTGATTCAGCACTTGGGATCTCATGCCTTCAGTCCCAGCACTAGAGAGGAATATAAGGCAGGAGGAGACTGGAGCTCAGTGCAGTCAGAGGTTTCGTGGAGAGAGATGCAGTCTGTAGCTACTGTCTCAGGACAGGATCGCCCCTTTGGTCTGAGCACTAGTAGAAATGAGAACTCTCTATGGCTGGCTACTCTGCTTCTCTGGTCTTAATTTTAACCCCAATATCTGTCTCTGGGTTATTATTAATAATACTAATTAGAATTTGTGCTGCAATTCTGACTTGGAAAAAAAAAAGGAAAGAGAAGAAAAAGTTTCCCAAACAACAATGCTCTACACGGCTATCTGCATGCGCATATATATATATATATATATATATATATATATATAGAGAGAGAGAGAGAGAGAGAGAGAGCGCAAGCCAGGGGGCTGCTCTTCAAGAGGCTACAGGTTCAATTCCCAACACCCACATGGCAGCTCACAACTGTCTGTAACTCCAGTTCCAGGGGATCTGACACTCTCATACAGGCATACATGTAAGCAAAACAGAAATGCACATAAAATAAGTAAATCATTAAAAAAAATGTTTAACAACAACAAAAATCCAGGAAACTAGTAAGTACCAATCATTATAAAAGTTAAATTTAAAATAATCATAAAGTAAACAAGAATAATATATATCAATGTATGTATCACAATTATATATTTTAAACCTTTTTATTTATTTTCCAAAAGTTATCATTAGAAAATTAAAACTCTTCTATGGATGGCAAAGAAGCCTGGATATATCTAAAAGAATTTTAAATATATATTATACATCCCTCACTTGTCAATTCTTCTGCTAAATTTACCTCCTCGAGAAATACCAGAAATGGACAAAGAAGACAGCTATGGTAAGAATAGTCATTAGCAGCAGGTAGTAGTGGCACACCTTTAATTCCAGCTCTGGGAGGCAGAGACAAGCAAATGTAAGTCTGAGGCCAATCTGATCTACATAAAGAGTTCCAGGAAAGCCAGGGAGGGATACATCAAGAAACTGTCTCAAAATCAAGAACAAACAAAAAAGAAATAATTAGCAACAACATCTGAAATTTTTTAAAGTTTTACCTAATAAATAAGAAGCTATTCAGTAAGCCAGCAACAGTGATGTTGTAGTTAGTAATGAAGCATGAAATAAGCCAGTCTCAAAAGGAGCAAATACTGTATGACCACTGACTCGAGATACTTAAGTATAGTCAGATTCAGAGACAGCAGAACGGTGGTTATCAGGAGCTATTGGGAGGAAGGGGGGAGGAACACTGTGGAACATGTTTAACAGGTACAGTTTCAGTCTCTTAAAGGGGCTACAAAGATGGTCCACTGGCTAAGAGCACTTACTGTTCTTGAAGGGGACGAGGTTAATTACCATCACCCATATGGAGGTTCAAAAGCATCTGTATTCCAATTCTAGGGGATCTGCTTACCTCTTCTGACCTCTGTGGTCAACAGGCAACCTCTATGGTCAACATATATTATAGGCAGAGCTTCTCTGTGTCCGGCAACAGCTGCTCTCAAATATTCACTCGGAGATTTATTAATTGTAAATCCTCAGCCAATAGCTCTGGCTTGTTATTAGCTCTTACAATTTATTAATCTACATTTTGCCCTATGGCGTTACCTCTCTTTCATCTCGTACCTCTTTGTGTCTAGCCATCTATTCCTCTGACTCCACCCTTTTTCTTCAGTGTCCTAAGTATGGTTCTCCCACCTAACCTTATCTGTTCGGCTACTGGCCAATCAGCTTCTTTATTAAACCAATTACAGCAACATATAGTCACACAGTATAAAGGAATATTCCACATTTCTTCCTTGTTGTCTAATTAAAAAGGAAGGTTTTAATTTTAATATAGTAAAATAATACACAACAAATATTATTAAGTAAGAATTACAGTTACAATATACAGCCTATTTGTATTTGGCAAACCTAAGGCTTTTTATGACAGTCAGACACATCTGCTCCTGACAGCACCAATTTACTTCAAAAGAGGAAAATGGGCATGAAACTAACTCTGCATAGAATTTGTTTTCTTTATGTCAAAGCTAGCCATTTGGGCAACAAAACTGTCCTTGCCTCAAATGATGACACTATACTGTTCAAACTGGACCAGCAAAAAAAAAAAAAAAAGGCTACTGCCAAACTTTGCCAAATCAAGATAGGATAGTTCTTCAAATGTTTCTGCTTCTCAGAAATATCTGTCATATATACTAGGCCTATAGGTCAAAGTTGGATGTTCCAATGTTACAGAAGAACTCTGGATGACTGTCCAGGCAGCCAGATGTCCCTGTAATTAGCTACATTACACCATTCTGGTGTCTTTTAAGGAGTTAAAGACTAAACAATCAAATTTATAGTTTTCCTTAGTTATGATAAAAAGTAAATTAGGTATAAAACTTTATAGACTCACAAAGATAAGATATATAATAAAATATTTTCTCTAATTTTGCCAAATACAAGTATGAACATTGTAACTGTAATTCTTACTTGATACCTGATTTTGCTGTATATAATTTTACTATGTTAAAGTTAAAAATAACCTTCCTTTTTAATTAGACAAAAATGGGGAAATGCTGTGGAACAATTTTTGTATATTATAAATATATGTTGCTCTAATTGTTAATAAAAAGCTGATTGGCCAATAGGCAGGCAGGATTTTCGAGGCAGAGAATACTAGGAAGAAGAGCAGAGAATGTGAGCTATTGGGAGCCAGACACAGAAGAAGCAATATGAGAATATGGGAAGTTCATAGATAAGGTAAACAAGCCTCGGGGCAGCACATAGGTTAACAGAAATGGGTTAATTTAAGTTATAGGAGCCAGTTAAAATCAAGCCTAAGCTATTAGCTGAGCATTTATAATTAATATTAAGTGTCTGAATGGTTGTTTGGGAGCAACTGCCAGGACACAGAGAAACTCCACCTACAACATGGTACACACACATATATGCAGGCCAAATACCTATATACATTTTATAAAAAGAAAACCTTTGGGGCTAAAGAGATGGTCAGCAATTAAAACCACTTGTTGCTTTTGCAGAGAACCTGGGTATGAGTCCCAGCAGTGACGCCGCAGCTTATAACCATGGATAACTCAAGTTCCAGGGGATCTACTACCCTCTTCTGACCTCCATGGGAACCAAACATGTACACAATGCACAGACATACAATAAGAACATACATCTTAAAAACTCTGAAAGAAAGCATAATGAGCATGAACAATTGTTCATAAGTTTCTACAAATAGATGGCAATACTGGCTATCCAACTATGGGGAAAGTACTTAATACACTGAACTTTACAAGTAACTGATTAAAATGTATGTTTTTTAATATAAAAAAAGAAAATAATTGACATTTAAAGTCTACATTCACACATGGACATAGTGTGAATCCAGCATTCAAGAGACAGAGGTAGGCAGATAATCTGTGAGTTCAAGGCCAACCTGATCTACACAGCAAGTTCAAGGCAAGTCAGAAATGCATAAGACTATAACTCAAAAAATATATAAAAAGAAAACCTATATTCACAAAATTATATATATATATAATTTATATATAAATTATAAGCAACAATTTATATATGCTAACATATTTTATATTTCAACTACAAAATAGTTATGTTGGTAATACAGCATTGCCATTCTCATTTTACATGGAAAACTATGGTCCATAAATGCAGATTATTTGTTCATGGTTTTATAACCATCAGTGGAAGCCCCAAGTCACTCAGTTTGATACTAAAATACATACTTAAGCTGAGGGTATTGGGGTATGGCTCAGTAATAGCATGCAGAGGTCTAGGATGTGATCCCCATAATCACACATACACTCATGCACACACACAAACATCACATTGTATTCATTCAAACCATTTTATCATCTAGTTAAAATGTGTTAAACTAACATGATAGGCCTTATCTCGGCCAGTCTGCCCGAGACCTCCTGAGTGCGAACACTAGTCCCCCTGTACGGCCCCATTTCCACTCCGACAAGATGAAAGAAACAATCATGAACCAGGAAAACTTGGCCAAGCTGTAGGCACAAGTGCACATTGGTGGCAAAGGAACTGCTCACAGAAAGAAGGTGTTCCACAGAACAGCCACAGCAGACGACAAAAAACTGCACCTCTTAAAGAAATCGGGGTGAACAATATCTCTGGTATTGTTTACAAATCAAGGAACAGTGATCATTTTAACAACACTAAAGTTCAGGCGTCTCTGGCAGCAAACACCTTCACCATTACAGGCCACGCTGAGACAAAGCAGCTGACAAAAATGCTTCTCAGCATCCTAAACCAACTTGGAGCAGACAGTCTGACTAGGAGACTGGCTGCAGCTCTGCCCAAACAATCTGTGGATGGAAAAGCACCACTTGCTACTGGAGAGGATGATGATGAAGTCCCTGATCTGGTGGAGAATTTTGATGCGGCATCTAAGAAAGAGGCAAACTGAATTAAGGTGACTTCTGAAGAAGGTGACACTTGCAGAAGTCACAGGAGCTGATATTTTATATCATGACTGCTCTTTAAAATTCTTTTGTTTATGGATCGGATAAAATCTAGATCTCTAATATTTTTAAGCCCAAGCCCCCTGGACACTGCAGCTCTTTTCAGTTTTTGCTTAAACACAATTCATTCTTTGCAGCAAATTAAGCTGAAGAAGCCTGGGAATAAAGTTTAGAAAGGAGTTAATAAAATTCTTTGCCAACACGATCATATTTTTTTCTTTTCTTTTCATGGTATCATTTAAATGACTTTTCTTGGTATTAGAGCAGTGAGCCCCTAAACAGTCACATAAACAGAGCTACTTTAAAACTACTCTGGACATCACTTGCAGTTTTGCTTCAATGTAAATAAAAGACTCTGGCAATATTTTAAATTTTTTATTTAAAAAGCTGCTTTACTTTCATATAAATAACTAACCTGAAGAGGTATTTTGGATAATTAGCATCAAAAGATTTAAAAATAAACAAACTGGTACAAACAGATGTTCCCAACAATAAAATCTTCCACAAAAGTAATACATGCTAGGCATGACAAAAACTTACTTTATTTTCAAAAGCAGTTTAATCTACTAAATAACTCTTTGGAATATGAATCTAGTGTTCTACAAACACTAGAACTTTCCTTTGTGGGTAGGACACTGCTAGGGACAAAACACAGTTTTATATGTGGTAGGGAAATTCTCTAGCACCAAGCTATAATCCTATCCCAATAAGAGGTTTTAGTTTTGTTTTAAAATTTATTTCATTTTTAATTGTGTGATGGGTGATGTCTTTTGTACATATGTTTCTCTTATTGGTTGATGAATAAAACACTATTGACCAATAAGTAAGCAAGATAGGTGGGACTAGGAGACAAGGAGGACTCTGGGAGGGGTAGGAGAGAGGAGAGTCTCAATGTGATCTCAGGAGGAGAAGATGTGTGAGTCTGGCCTTCTTGGTAAGCTAAGACCATGTAGAAATACATATGTTAGTAATTATGAGTTAATAATTAAGACAGAGCTAGCAAATAAGAAATGCTAGTCACTGGCCAACAGTTTCATAATTAATATAGCATTCACATGTTTCTTTGGATGGCGGGGCCTGCCGGGCCAGAAAACTCACCTTACAATTATGGGTACATATGTGTATATTGGGGGGGGGGTACACATACAAAGGGGCCGCAGGAGGCCAGAGGTGTCAGATACCCTGGAACTGGAGTTGCAGGTGGTTCTAAGGAACCTGGTGTAGTTTGTGGGTCCTGCGGAGATCAGCATACACTCTTAACTACTGAGCCATCTCTCCAGTCCCCTAACATGAGTTTGAAATAACTTAGGGTCTTCTTAATTGATCACAGGTAAAGTCAACAGTTTAAACAAAGACGTTTGTGTGTATATGTTAGTATATGTGCACGTTTGTGTGTAAGTGTTCAAGTGTGTAAGGGGCCTAGGTGAAGGCCAATGTGTATGAAAGTCAGTCCTTGGCATCCTCCTCAATCATTCTCCACCTTATTTTTTGAAATATGGTCTCCTGTGAACCTAAAGCTCACTCAGTGGCTGGAGTGGCTGGCCAGCAAGTCGCCCCAAGAGATACGCATCTACACATCTCCAGCACAGGACTCACAGGCACATACAATCTCCTGGACCCGTAAAATTCTCTACTTTCTTAAAATATATGTTCACTGGTGCTACACCTGCACATGTGTCTGTGAAGGTGTCAGATCCCCTAGAACTGGAGCTACAGACAGTTGTGAGCTGCCATGGGGTTGCTGGAACTTGAACTTGTATCCTCTGGAATAGCAGACAATGCTCTATGCTCTTAACTGCTGAGCCATCTCTCCAGCCCCCATAAAATTCTTTTACTGACTTTCTACCTGATAGAATCATCAAGTCTTATGTGGGTTTTTTTTTTTTCCAGTCCCCCCTACTCCCCAGACATGGTTTCTCTGGTTATCCTAGAACGTTCTCTGTAGACCAGGCTGGCTTCTGCCTCTAGAGCATCCAGAGTGCTGGGATTAAATGTGTACACCACCACCTTCTAACTTAAGCTCTTTCTCTCTCTCTTTTTTAAATGTGTGCATGTCTATATGTACACACGGCTTATGTGTGAAGGCCAGAGGGAGGCTTCAGATCCTCTGGAGCTGGTTACAGGAAGTTCTTAGCCACCTAACAAGAGTGCTATGAACTCAGGTCCTATGGAAGAAGAGAAGCATTCTTTAACCTCTAAGCCATCTCTCCAGCCAAAATAGCATGTGTTTTATTCACAAGTGACATAAAACAAAATAGTATAACTAGATAGGACTTAAAGACACATAAGACTTTGTATTTCAGCCCAAATCTCTCAAGTTTTTGTTCAATAGAGATGGCACTGGCATTGAATGGAAATGGATTATCAAGGGTTATTCAGGTTTGCAGGAAGTTTGTCCTCAACGACTCAACTTCAGAGTGTAAGAATAAAATCCCTTGCAAGAACTTGTGCCACTATTAAAGTGAAATGTTATATGTAGCCTAAAAATTTGGACACTGTATTCTTCAGGTCTCCAAGATCAGTCATCTATTGGGGGATATCGATCACACTGTGAACCCTGAGTTCGCATTTGCATTAATTAAATAAATTGACCTTGGGTCAGGAGGCTACACTAGAAACTAGTTGATAGAAAGTAATCATGGAGCATCAGAGGACATCCGGAAGCGTTAGAGATAGGAAGTAGTAGGGTGGGATTTGGAGTGGCACAGGTTTTTCTAGTTTGGCAAAGCAGAAGCACTGGTCTATAGTAGACACCAGCAAGGAGGGTCAGCTACTTGCTACTCAGCCTCTCTGAGCTAGCAGGTATTCACCCCAGCCTTTGAATCCTGAGCCTTATTCATAAACACAGCAATAGAGATTCAGTTAAAGCTGCTGGTGCCTGTGGGAACAGAATTCCCACCAGGCTGCAGCCTGAGAGGCCAGGCTAGTAACTGTGAAGCTGTGATTGCTGGCTGGAATAGCAGCAGACTAAGACACAGCCACTGTGCCAAAATTAAAACAACAGTCAACAGCCTATGCCTTAAGTTTAATGACTGACTAGTGTCCATGTTTTTAGGAACACAATGACAGTGGGGGCCTTCCATGTTTTGTGCTAATAGAATTAGGCAGAGCAATGACCTATATGTTTTACTGTTTGGAGGTTAGATGCCTCAAATTTCATTATTTTTCCTCCCAGGTTCCTGTCAAATGATAATCCTCCAATCTTGGTCTTTCTCATGGTCTTTGCTTGTAAGGCTAAACCATCTCCCCAGTTACTGTTCTCATTGTCACAAGAACCCAAGGTTCTTACTGTTCTTTGCATTCTGGCTTTCCATAAGCATCAGTTGAGATGATCTAGACTTCCTTCTTACTCTTTGTATCTCTAACAGATACAGGGGTGCCTTTCCCTCCTTTGAAACAGAAGCCCCTTCTCTACCAATTCTGCCTTCTCAGAATGTGGGAAACAGAAGTGCATAAGAGTCCCACAACATAAGAAACAGTAAGGTCCGTGTAGAGTCTTACCAAGTCAACCCAGCACAATGAAAAAAAGTCTAAATGCCTTTATAATCAGACAGAAACACACCTCAGGTCTCTAATCAGAACAAGGAATAACATTTAATCTGACTTTAATGTCGTGGAATACACCAGCTATGCAGTGACCTCATGGGGAAATGATAGGAACTTAAGGTTAGAAACCAATAATCTAATTCATGATTCACCTTACAAAGCAAACCATTTTCATCTATAAACCAATTCTATTTGGGCAATATGCAAAACACACACACACACACACACATATTAGTTTTAATTAATAAACAAACAACTGTACTTACGTGTTAGATGAAAAATCCCATCACAGGCACTAATATGAGATAAAAAGGCATTCCCCAAGCCCTGCCCATTGTGAGCTCCTTTCACAAGGCCAGCAATATCCACTACATTTAGGAAAGCAGGAATCTTGCTGAAATACAAAAGATAATTATAAAGAACCTGCTTACCAATCAACTGACTTCTCCAAACATTTCACATACATTAACTACTTGCTTCTTGGAACAAAGTTTGGAAAACACATAATAACTTGATGAATTAATAGCTCCTGCCCCCAAATAAACAAACTTTCTGTACTCTGTGATTTTTTTTTTTAGTTTTTATTACATTGTTATTTTGTGCATGCGTGAGTGCATGTGTGTACATGTGCCACAGCTCATTTGTGAGGGGTCAGAGGTCAAATTCCAAGAGTCAGTCCTTTCCTTCCGTCATGTGGTCCTAGGTATCAAATTTAGGTCATCAGTCTTAACGGCAGCCTCTTTCACCTACTGAGCCATCTTGCGTTCAAGATTGCATGGCAAGCATCTTACCCACCGAGCCATCTCCACAGCTTATATTAAGACTTTCTTACCTAGGAAGATGAGGGGGGAAACTATTGCTATCTCTGAAATTAAAACTTCAATGTGTAACATTACTAAAAGTTCTGTGGGCATACCAAGTACCAAAATCAACCAGGCAGCTAGATATGCTTGGGATTCCACAGAATCCAGGGTTATAAATAGAAACCTCATGATTACCAGCACTTCAAAATAGTAAATAAAACTATTTTGTGAATGAATGTAATACTGAATGAAAAGCTAAAAAGAAAACTAAATTTTTAGCAATAATAAATACTAAATATACTGTGTATGTACTTAGTACTAAAAACATAATAGAATAATAGTTTCAATGTTTTTAATCTATAAAGTTATTTTTATGTATGTATTTTATCTCTAATTAGACAAAATGAAACCTTATTAAGGAGAAAATGGGATAATACAACGTAGGTTATTGAAACTGAAAGCAGATATATAGTGAGGAGTGATGGTCCCCTCTCCTGTGATAAAACAGGTATGTCTACACTGAGAGGTATGTCCTTCTTACTCTATTCTCAATGTATATACTCAAGCACTAGATATGGGATTTCCTAGAGTATTAATAACTTTCTATATTATAGGCCATCAATTCTCTCTAATCCTGCCTAGCACTGCAGAGTTCACACTGGCTTTCTTCTTATCTGTATTTGCCTCTCTCTCCTTTCTCTGACACTGATGTGATGCTCCTATGATGCTCAATATATTTGCTCCTTTGCTGGCCCTTCTTTATTATCACTCTCTTGACTCCATCGGGTTACTGTCTAATTTGCAGCCCCTCCTGTTTGGGCCCTAGCTATTGTGAGGCTGTGCTCCTGCCAACAGGCAGTCCTTGTAGAGGTTCAGCTACCATTGTAGGGTCATGTGATGTTGCTGAAAAGCTCAAGACACAATACATCTTTTGAATTTCAAAGCTGCTGAAGTTTTAGGTAGTAAGGGAATGAATTCCTCAAAAGTTTCCATGTTTTCCTTTACTAAAAACAATCGATTAAAGGCTCTTATGGAAATAAAGAGACTGAAAGGAAGCTTGTTTTCTGAAGTTTATAAGGTCAAATACAACTTGTACAAAAACACGACAGCAGAACTAAGAATACAGTTAGAACTAGATGTGGTGGCCCATGCCTGTAATCCCAGAACCCAAGAGGCAGAGGCAAACAGATCTCTGTAAATTTGAGGTCAACCTGGTCTACATATTAAGTTCTAGGCTAGTCAAAGCTGTACTGTGAGACCCTGCCTCAAAAAGAAAACAAAAACAGTATTATGTATTACAGGTTGTATAAGCTCACATTTAACCAATCACAGATCAAAAATACTCACAAGAAAGAAAGCATACCTACAATGAGTATGCAGATTTTTTTCTTGTCATTATTCCCTAAACAATACAGTGCATAACATTTAAACTCACTGTATAGAGACAATTTGCAAAGGTTATAAGAATGAAATGATTATAGCATTTTAGGTGAGCAACTTTGGATATTCCTAAGAACAACTACACAGTAAAAAAAAAAAAAAAAAAAAAAATCACCTTAGTCAGCTGTAGTATTGTGTCAGTAATCCCAGTACTGTAATCCTAGGCTGAGGCAAAAAAATAAACTATGGGTTCTAGGCCAGCCTGGGCTACCTAGTTAACCTTGTGTTAATAAACACACAAAAACAGACAAACCAAAAAAAAAAAAAAAAAAAAAAACCTAAAACTTCCACTATCCAGAAATAACCATCAATAAATTTTATGACATTCATTATATACCTTTTCCTTGCATAATATATGCATGCATATCCTTATACTACTACTTGAAATCATATAACATAAGCTAATTTCTCCCTCTCAGAATAACTCACAACCTCAGAATAACTGCATTAACATAGAAAATCCTTCTTCTTCTATTTTCTAGTCTTTTTGCTTTTATAATCATCAAAAGTAATATTACATTAATCTTCAAAGAAACTTGATTTTGAACATATCAAACACATATTTACCCCATCTAAGAGCAAATAAATAATTGCATAATGTATTCTTACCTTGCTGGTTTGTGATACTGGCAAAGGAAGTCAAACCTCTCATCTGGCACAGGCACTCTACTCTCATTAGGGTCAATAGTGCAGAAGGGGAAGTTCTCCGCAGAAGCTTGACTATTGGTTAATACATTGAAGAAGGTGGACTTCCTAAAATAAAGGAAAGACTTTCAATTCTTAAACTGCTAAGAAAAACACATCTGGTGTTACTTTCAGAGCTCAACGTTTACAAGAACAAACTGGAAAGGGGGAAGAAACATTTTTACTAACAAAATATCTAATTTGATATATAATTTATAATTAGATTATATTCCCTATTTCAGTCTATTGGAATTTGAAAGAGTGTTCCCAAAGAACCTTTGGTACAGAAGATAGCTGGAGTTTCATAGACTGTCACAAAACATATTCTTCTCATAATGTACCTCATACTGCAGTTACATTTCACCTATATCTAATATGATCTTCTGTAACATGACATACTGAAAGCTAGCACAACTGTTCCCAAAGCATCCCAAAATAAGGAGTGGCTGTTATTTGCAAAGAAATGGGAGGTCAGAGCTCACACTAACTTCTGTTACTACACAAGCCTCAAACTACGAATTATGAAAGCAAAAATGCAAATTTTATGCTATATGATTTAAATCAACATAAAAAGTGCATTCATATGGAATACACTAGTCACTAATTTTCCAATTATCTGATTTATAGCAAGTGATAAGTGCCCAGAGGATGATGCCCACCCACAGTAACACCAGTCACGTTTGTAAAGCACAAACACAGTAAAATCTGCAACAAAGTGAGACATTTCAGTAAGGAGTTGCTGACTGGCTTGGACAACTGTCCAAACTCCCACCAGCAAGAGACAGCAGAGACCTCACTACAATGAGGTCCAGACCTCCCTTGCTCCAGAATGAGGGCATAAGAAATTAAAAGTGAGAATTATTATTCTACGGTGTTTTGTTTTAACCCTAAAAATCAAGGAAGTGGCTAAAGATTAGCTAGTAATTATAAGGCAAGCATTTACAAACTCTGGTTAGATGTAATTATGTAAAAATGTTTGCATATGGACTAAATTTGATAACAAAGTACACAAAAAACAATAATTGTGTTACTATGGGAAATTAAAAATAATTATTTTCTCTTCCCCAAAAAAAATTTTAAGGAGGAATTATCTCTCAGATGAGGTCTAATTAGCTTATATTCACCAGGGTTAAAAAAAAAAAAAAAAATCAAACTTAACCACAGCACATCTGATTAAACTTTTAAACCAAGGATCCAGTCCTTTTTTATTTAGTTTTGAGAGCCCTATAAAAATGTGATGAACAAAAAGTAACAAGGTTAATCTTAGTGTTACTAGTGAGAAGTACATTTTAACAAGATACTGAACTAACTGCCTCTACCTATCAGTCTTTAAACACTGCACTTACATCACACTGAGACTAAACCTTTCAGTGCTAAATAGGCACATAAATCACTGCTGGTTGGAATACCACTAGTCCAATCAGCAGCTTTTGAATGCATCACAGAGGGTAAAGGTTGGCATTATCAGGCCTCTTCTAAGATCCACCATTATACAACTCCATGTTTTAAATATATCCAGATACATGGTATAAAGGCAGGTTTTAGAAACATGGGGTAGATTCATGCTCAGCTAACAAACCACAAACTAATGATGGCTCCTATAGGATTTATAGTGACAACTCATAACAACCTAATATGTAGGGAGCAGAGGAAACCATGAATGAATGTGTATCATTGACACCCACACAGCCATGATAAATAAAGATCAAGGCCCTAGGCCCACAGAGCACTTAAGAAAGCTGGTTCCTACACAAACCAGGCTCCACTGGATAACAAAACTTTTCTTGGGGGTGGTCCAAGTGTAACAGAATGACCACTGTGTACATCTAGCAACTGCATCTTCTTCTTGGAGACTGCCTACATGAGACCCCCTCTCCCTGTGCTGAGATTCCAGGTTGTGGCAGTAGAAGTATGGCTCCATCAGAGCACACAACCCACCTGACCAGCTTTTCCTTTCCATGTGTCTATTGTCTCCGTGTTTGTCCTTTACTAAAAACAATCCAAAGGCTCTTATGAAAGTAAGGATACTGAAAGGAATCCTATCTTCTGAAGTTTATAAGCTCAAAAAATACAACTTGTATGAAAACATAACAGCAGAACTAAGAACACAGTTAGAACCAGATGTGGTGGTCCAGATAAGGAGGGAAAACAGGGATCAGAATATATTATATGGAAAAAAATTTATTTTCAATAACAAGAAAAAAGTAGAAATCAACTAAGCCAGACACCCTCCCCATATCAACTTCTGGCGCGCACACACTATGAGAATAAATCAAACATATATTAGAGCCAACCTGAAAGCGCTCCCAACAGCTAAAGACAAAGCAATTTGAGCAGCAAAATTAAAAGGTAGTAATTGAGTATAATCCAAAGAATAAAACAAGCCTCATTAATACTGAATAGAATTACACAAATGATTTAATAAATAATTCAATATACAAGTATTCCAAAGAATACTAAAGGAAGTGGGATATTCATAAAAATAAGGCAAACTGGGTGTGGTGGCTCATACATTTAATCCCAGCACTCAGAACTTTATCTCTATGAGTTCAAGGCCAGCCTTATCTACATAGTAAGACCCTGTCTCAAAAAACAAACAAATAAAATAAATAAAGCAACTATCACTGAATCCCTAGTATTTAAAAATGTACATATCTATTAAGTTTCATGTACATAATACACACACACACACACACACACACACACACACACACACACACACACTTAAAACATGTGCCAACTTGTGGGAGTTGGCTCTTCTACCCACCATGTAGGTCCAGGGGCTTGAGTTTCAGGCTTAGTTGTAGGCTTAGTGGAGTCATTCTTGACTGTGTCAGCTCTTTTATATGAAAATACTGTGATCATCCATATTTGCAGCCTACAAATACCTTCCTCAGAGTTCCTTTACAAAATCAAGAATAGGGCTAAACGGATGGCTCAGCAGATAAGAGCACAAGACAGCTCTGCTCTTGCAAGGACCCAAGTTTGGCCTCCAACGCCCATTAGGAAGGCTCACAATCACCTGTAAGTCCAGTCAGTACAAGGGGAACCTGATGTTTCCAGCCACATATATACACATGTGATTTTTTTTTTTTTAATCTAAAAAATAAATCAAGAAGGGAACTAGCTAGAAGGCAAAAGTTGCAGGCATACTAAAGAACAATTCCCTGAAACACAACCAAGCAAGAGAATTACTTTCCTGGAGTAGCTCTGGAGTGTTTGAACAGAGGATACTACATGTCTCCTAAATGCCACTCTCATAGCGCGCGCGCACGTGTGTGTGTGTGTGTGTGTGTGTGTGTGTGTGTGTGTGTGTGTGTGTGTGTGTGTGTTAAAATGTGGACTACATTTCCTAACCTTCCTTGCAACTAAACTCTTGACTACATCTGGAAAAGGCAAGGTAGTGGAAGTATGCCACTGCAATTTAAAGGAAAATGCTGATAAATTATTTGGGCCTTTGACACTTTGGATAATCAGCTGTCTGGAGCCACAATACTAGGGACTGTTAAGATATGAGTCAAAAAGAACCTGGGTTCCCTAAGGCTATCAGAAAGAAGGTCCACTATAACTAAACCAACAAATCTTAACTGCAAAACACACCTTTACACAATAAACTCTTTAAGCCATAGTTATATGGTATAGTCTACATCCATGACTCAATCTAATGCCATGCAAGAAGAGCTATCCCTGATAGCTATTAGAATTCTGAGTAGATCCGAAGTGCTTCCAAGACTTACACTCAACATAACATATTGGTCTAACAAGAGGCCATTTACAAAGCACCCTGAGGGAGGAAACAGTAGGACAGAACTAGAAACTAACTATGCCCATACTCTTAGCATCATACTCTTTCTTCTTCATTAAAAGCAGCATTAAAACATGTCTCTTTATCACTAAGCCTACATACAGCTATCAAAGGGTGGGAATTATCCCATTCACAAATAATTACTACCTTCCACAAATAATTAATGGGTGTTCACTATGTTACTAACACCAATCTAGGCACTAGAACTATGTCAATAAACAGGAACAACACAATCTCTTCCTAATGGGATTGAAAGTCTACTCAGAGATGGCAAACTGCAAGTTCAATTAAATAATATGTATAAAACACCCAAAACAGAGATTTACACATAGTAAATGTTCAATAAATTTCAGATTAGCTTCCTGGGTTAAGGGAGTTACTCCTATAGTCCCAGCATTCAATAGGCTTGCACAGAAAGACTCCTGGGAACTCAAGGACAGCCTAGGCTATACAGTAAATTCTAGATCAGCATGGACTACAGAATGAGACCTTGTTACAAATGATATGATATGATATGATATGATACAAAAATCAGCCTGGTTCAGTGGTGCAGCAGCTAAGGAGGCAGAGGCAGAGGCAGAAGGATCTCTGTGAATTTAAAACCAAACTGGTCTACATAGTGAGTTTCAGGATAGCCAGAACTGCATAATGAGACCCTCTCATGAAAACAAAAACTAACAAGGAAACAAAAAAAAAAAAAAAACCCAGCTTACCTATAAATATAACCTCTTAGTTTCTAGTAATTAGCTTTAAAGATATATACTAAGAAAGCAAGCATTCTTAACTAACTCTCTAAATATCAAGAGCTTCTTTAGGTAGTTTCTGTCTTGGATAGTTTTATGCCAACTTAACTCAAGTTGGAGTCATCTGAGAAGAGGGGCCCTCAATTGAGAAGTGGCCTCTATAATATTAACTGTAAGCAAGCCTGTAGAGCATTTTCTTATAGAGGAGGGCCACCCCATTATGGGGGGGGGTGGACACCCCTGGGCAGATAGTCCTGGGTTCTATAAGAAATCAGGCTGAACAAGCTATGGAGAGCAAGTCAGTAGGCAGCACTACTGCATGGTCTCTGCATCAGTTCCTGCCTCCAGGTTCCTACCTTGACTTCTATCAGTGGACTGTGATTCAGAATGTATAAGCCAAATAAACCCTTTCCTTCCCAAGTCACTTTTGAAAATGGTGCTTTACCACTGCAGTAGTAACCTTAACCAAAACTATCTCTACATGAAATGTCCTTATTTCCACTAGCAGACCATCCTAAATTAAACCACCCTGGCTGGGTGTGGAGGCACATGCCTTTGATCCCAGCACTTCAGAGGCAGAGACAAGTGGATCTCTTGAGTTCAAGTCCAGCCTGGCTTACAGATCAAGTTTCAGGGCAGCCAGGGCTACACAGAGAAATCCTTTCTCAAAAATAGAAGATAAAAAGAAAAGAAATAAAAATCATCCCGGTCAAGTTCATGTAGCTGAGCTCCATGTGGACCTGCGGTATCACCCAAATTCTTATCCTCCCGAAATCTGGCTGTACTCTTCTTCAATTGCTTAAAATAGTCAAGATTTTTGTTCCATACAGTGAACCCTACCTGATACTGCTTAATGGAAAGATCATTCTATAAAAAAGAATTTTACAACCAAGCACAAATGCCAAAATTGAGTAAACTATCACTTAAAGACAAATGAATTTTCACATAAGCCCTGAGTTAAATTAAATCTTCAGGACCTCCCTATCGAAGCTGAGTAAATTCAAGTCAGCAAGATGGCTCAGCAGGGAAAGGTGCCTGCCACCAAGCCTGAGGATCTAAATCCAACCCCCTGAAGTCAAATGGTGGAAGAGCCAGCCCACAAATTGTCCTCTAATCCCCAATGTTTGTGTCCTCACCCACAAACAAAATAAATAAAAGTGTAATTCCAATATTTCTAAGTAAAATTTTACTGTAAAACATACCTCAATAAAACTGAAAAGACTATTTTGAAGTTGAAAGCATAAATTACACTGAATAATAAAATCTTTTAGGTTATATTTTCATATGATTATACTCTATATCCCCCCAAAAGAAACTTACATTAAAAAAACACTTAAGATCTTAAGATTGCCCTTTTCAATTAGTCCTATTTAAAGTCAAGATGCTCTGACTACAGTGATTCTAAAGAGATGAATGCTAATATCTAAAACCTTTCTTACTGGTGCAAAAAAAAAAAAAATGCACTGCAAACATTATAATCATATTTTGCTTTCAAATGTATTGGCAGTACCCTACAGTACCTGTCTTGATTACTTGTTTTGCTATATTTCCACTCTTTATTTATTATTACTTTACAAGTAGACTTTAGCACAGCAGGAAACCCCTTCAAAATATAACCTGTTCTACAAGAGATTGAAACTGGGACAACCATATTTGTTCATGTTTTACATTACAAGAATCTAAGAACTGGGGAACTTGAGCTTACCATGTGCCATTCACTGAGGATTCTAACAGAGTTCCAAAGAGCACAGAGAACAACACAGCTGTTCCCCACGTCACCAATCTAAAGACCTAGAGCACATCCCCAAATATCCTATTCACAAATCTATGATGTATTTATTACTTTTTTTTAATCACTTTTGTTTTCATTTTTTGTTTTTGCTTCTTTTTTTTGTTTGTTTGTTTGTTTTGTTTTGTTTGAGACAGGGTCTCTGGCTGTCCTGGAACTCACTCTGTAGATCAGGCTGACCTCCAACCAGGAAATCTACCTGCCTCTACCTTCTGAGTGCTGGGATTAAAGGCTTGTACCACCACTACCTAGTTTACCCTAATTACTTTTAATATGTGTGAGTGTTTCTTGTTTTTGAGACAAGATCTCTCTATGGCCCAGACTGACCTCAATCTCACAGTAATGCTTTTGTATTAGCCTCTTAAGTGCTAGGATGAAGATGTGAACCACCGTGCCTGGTTAAGATAGTTTACATAACGAAGAGCAGACACTGAACATTAAAGCTACATGTTCAAATTAACTGTATGATAAACCCATGCACATCTTCTATCACTGACTTATGTGCAAATATATGGTATATATGGTTACCTTTAATTTTAAAAACATAACAAAATTCAGTAGTTTATTCTCATAATTCCCAAGTTTAAACACTTTTTTGTGCATACACATGTGTGTGTCATGCACTTGCATGTTCAAATATGTGTAGACACAAGTTCAGGTGTGTATAAGGCAGCCTGATGCTGACATCAAGTGTCTTCCTGAGTGCTTGCCACCTTACTGACTGAAGCAGGGTCGAACCTGGGGCTCACCATTTTGGCTAGACTGGCTAGCCAGCTTCCTCTGTGGGTCCTTATCTCAGCCTTCAAACATGCAGGAACAGAAACTCTGTACCTGCCTTCCAATAGCATATGCAAAGTACTTACCTCTTCCCCAGTAAAAAGTCAACCAAGACAATCCTTCTCTCAAGAGCTTTATTAAAAAGTTTTAAAACTATTTCCTAAATTATTCTGCTACAAGGTTCCTGGTAGCAGCCTAGTAGGAGGTACAATTCCCAGGAAATGCAATATTATGTTTCTCCCAATTTGCCTCATTGATATTTTAACTCTCCTTGCTTCTTCCACCAAGGTTAGCAAAACAATAGAAATAACTCATTCCAATGTGTGCAAAAAAACTAAAATTAAATAAAACATGTGTAAGTTAAAGCCGGGTTTTATAACAGTAATATTTTGACCTTTTTTTTCCATTAAATTTTTTTTTGCCTTGTGAGTTTCTATTTCTACAACAGGACACAAAAGTTTATAAAATAAAAACACACAAAGTCCCAATTTTTACTTACCCAACATTTGGCAATCCTACAATACCAATTTTCAGTGAGGTTCCAAATCTTCCAATGATTGGAGGTGGTTTAATTCCATCTCCTGCCTTTTTGGGGGGCATCTAAAATGTCAAAGTAAAGTTTTTAAAGTAACCCCACAAACAAAACACATTTCTGCATATAGAATATATTACTGGAAAATAGAAAATAATTCTATTACTGGGTAAAAGAAAATGAAACATACGTATATACCAATCCACAACTAAGAGCACAAGCCATTCTGTTTCCAACAAAAGGGGAAGAGGTTCTATGAACATATCAGATTCTAATGTTTGTGGAAGTCACCTCTGAGTAGTTCCAGAAAGGCTCTGGCAGCAGAATCGATGATAAAGGTAAAATTTAGTTCCAAGCTTCCATCCTGGCTGCTGACAACCACATTCTTAACCTGTCATAGTATATCAAGGAAAGCATTCGGAAGCAGGGGCATGGACACAACTCAATGAACTCATTCTGGAAACACTAGCAACCAAGTCACCTCTCACCAATCACTCCTCCATCACCTTTCTCCACAATGGCCACTGTTAGGCCTGGAGGGCCTCCTAACCCAGACCTTCCACTGTTGCCACCTTATAAACATCTTCAAAGCCCACGATCTATACACACTGGATACTTCTCAGGCGCTCACCTCACCTTTTAAATTCCACCCCAGAGCTTCAGGTATGCTAAAAAGCAAGGGCTCTACCTAGGCTATTCAGCCCCATTTAAAATACTTTTAACCTTTTGATTGACAAGTCCAAACTTTCTGACTTTGCTTGTTCGTTCTGGCTGCAAGATCCTCTGTGCAAAATTGGACCCCACTTTAACCCTGCAATAGGAACCGACGAGACTGGCAATCTCCAGTCTCAGAAGCTGGAAACTAGAACTGTCCCTGCCTTCTGGCTGGCTTGTACCTCCTAGAGCCACGCAGAGGCCCCCGCTCCTGAAGTGGTATTCCAACCTGTAATCTCAGATCGGGAGGCCAAAGATCTCCCTTCTTAGGGTCTTGACACCTGTTCCGGGCCCAACTCCAGGCCTCCAATGAACAGCTGCATGGGGAGAGAGCCTGTCCAGTCCTGTGGCCTACAAGGGGTGGCCAGCGGCCGAGCTGAGCAGGACCCCGGCACACCACCTTCCCCTCTTGACCCGGCACTGGCGTCCCGCCCTAAGGCAAGGCTCTCCCCAAACTGCGGCTAGGGCTGATCTCGTG
Organism: Cricetiscus sungorus; assembly: GCA_030556225.1. Classification (NCBI taxonomy): domain Eukaryota; kingdom Metazoa; phylum Chordata; class Mammalia; order Rodentia; family Cricetidae; genus Cricetiscus; species Cricetiscus sungorus. The sequence goes on from JANBXA010000372.1 coordinate 14,237,408, forward strand.
GCCGCGCGGCCTACTCCGAGGGCGCCTCATTCATCCACACGCCCCACGCTGTCCGCTGCCCGGCTGTCCATCCGGGCAGCCCGGCTCCGGCCTGGTGCTAGCCTCCAAGCCACTGGCCTGGGCGCCCGTGTGTTCCCTAGGGACTCACCGTGCAAAGGGCTGACGTTCGCACCGGGAACCGGGCTGCAAATACCCGTGTAGCCGGCAGCCGGAGGTGGGGAGGAAGGCGGAGAGAGCGCAGGCCCAGCCCTCCGCCGAGCCGCACGCACGACGGCAGAGGCGACGGAACGGGCGGGCCGGGGCGGCACCTGTGCATAGGCCACGCCCCACGCGGACCACGCCCATTGGTCCGGGTGCAGGATGGGCGGGGCCTGCGAGGGGGCGGGAACTTAGCCGCTGCACCAGGCTTTCCGCGTCTCAACACGTGGGCTTCAGCAAAGCTTCCGCGTTTCCTTCCGCTCTGCTGCTCCCGCTGCTTCATCTGCTCCACCTCGTTTTCCCTTTACCGACTGAGCCGAGATCCGCCCTCCGTCACCTGCACGGCGGTGCTCGACTCCGCTTTCCAATAACTTCTTTCAGACGGGCTGACGGTGAGAGGTTGTTAAACTTTCAGGGAAAAATGGACCAAGTAAAACTCAGGATCCAAGGCGCCCCTAGCAACCACAGAAGTACAGAAAACATTTAAATCGCCATATCCTTTCCCACTGCCACAGTCACCTTCCCTTTTCTCAGGGTAGTTAAGAACAGAGGCCTTTGGAATTTGGGAAACATGACTTCCTCTTGGTTATAAAATGAGACTGTTGCGATCCATCTGACGAGGTGATTGTGAGGATAAAGTAATATGTTATAAAGTCTCCACACCCGCTGACTACACTATGAACAACACTGGAAAAAGTATTTTTATTAGGTTTTCTTCAGTGACCTTCAAGTATTTGTTGCAGTGAATGTCCAAAAAATTATAATTTTTTTTAAGCATACCAGCTCTAAATAAAGGAAAGGATGTAAATTGATTGCTATCTCCAATTTGCAGATGACAGAATAGTATCAGAAAGGTTAAATAATTTTGATAAAGTTGCATAAACTAATGAGACAGAAGACATCTTTCAAACCCTGATCACTGCAAAAAAATTTTTTTTAATTACGTTTATTATCTAGTGTGTGTGTGTGTGTGTGTGTGTGTGTGTGTGTGTGTGTATTGACTCGTGCATGCCACGGGAATTCAAAGCACATCTTGGAGTCAGTTCTCTGCTTCCACTTTGCAGTCTGGAGCTCACACTCTGTTTCAAAGCTTGGCAGCGAACACCTTTCCACACTGAGCCATCTCAGGCTCTAAAACAGTTCTCTACCTCCGAATCCTCTTGAATAGCAACTTTACTGTAAGCAGCAACTGAGCCACTGCTGATAGTGAAATAGCACTAAGATTTTTCTGTCACCCTATGAGAGTGATCTGAGGAAAACATTAGTGCTTTCTTTGAAAACTGTCAACGACAGAAAATGTATCTTTAGTTTTATTATTCTTTAAAGATCGTTAACTGTGACGGTGTCCTCACTTTATACAGTTACTAATACACTATACACTCAATCTAGTAGTCTTATTTATAAAATAGATATCAGTGTACATTTTGTAACCACCATCAATGTAACTCACACGGACAGCACAAAGTAATTCCTCAGTAATACTTTATTGCTCTTTAATAATTAAATTCTATAGCTGAGTTCACAGTGTTCCTTATGAAAACAGAAACCACAAAAAAAAAAAAGAAAGAAAAGAAAAAAAAACCCTTAAGAATCCCAAATAGCCCCTCACTCCCTGCACCCAGCCACATCAATGCCACTGAAAATTTCCCCAGAGTGCAGTAGTGGAATCAAATTCAACTCATCACTGCCTTTTGGCCAAATCCAGCGACTTCTCCCACCTCGAGTCTACTCATTCCCTTTAATTCACTCAAGTCCTTGAGTCAATTACCCTACTCTCTGTAGCTGTATCTTTCCTCCCAGCCCTTTTGACTGACTTTAAAGTGCCCAGACAAAGCAGGGCATACAAATAGACACACAGTGATTCTGGCCACTGACCAGTTGCTGTTCTTAACACTTAGTACACAATGGTTCTCAACCTAAGGGTCTCAACTTTTTGAGGGTAAAATGACCCTTTCACAGGGGTCGCATATCAGATATTTGCATCACGATTTGAAACTGTAGCAAAAATACCATCAGGGAGTTGTAATGAAATATTGTTATGTTTGGGGGTCACCACAACATGAAGAACTGTATTAAAGAGTGGAAGCCTTAGGAAGGTTGACAACCACTGTAGTAACTGAACTCCATTTCCAACTTACAGTGAAGTGTCAGGAGGTCAACTTTTATTCACAGGAAATACCTTGTTTGCTTAATTTTGATAGTTTTCCTAAGGGCCCAACTGAAGCAGCCAGGTAGATAGGAGCCATACAAATCACAATCATAACATCCCTGTGTGTGGGCTCCCTGTCACAAAGCAGGTAGTTTTGAGGGAAGACCCAAGTGAGTATCTGCTATTTTACACAATGAAAGAAGAGCCCATGAAATAAGCAATGGGAACAGTTAAAACTAAGGTGACTTTGAATATAAGAGCTGTTGCTAGGACTGTTTGCACAAAGTAAAGTATAGTACATCTTGGACTTAGTGCATATTACCCCCAGTTTTCAGCATGGGAACTCTTGCCCAAACTGGAGTCAGATTCCTGTGATAACTCAAGTGATAACCACATGAGAATCCTGAGTAGCTGGGACTACAGATATAGAGTACCACACCCATCTCCTGTCTTTCTCTTTTGTGACACACTTCACTGGAGAATAGACTAATGTCTGACAAGAACACCTTAATCCCTCTGAGGATAGCATCTCTGGAGACCTAATTACTTTCCACTAGGATTCACCCTGACACAAAGTCATCTCCCTGTTGCACAAAGGAACACACAAGGAAGGGACATTCTTTTATTCTAGAAAAGTCCTTAACTACTCTCATCTCATTGGTGAGAAGGGGACTTCACAGTAACAAGGGATTGACTAATGTGCACAAAGGGGAAGGCTCAGGAAACATGTTTGCCAGGCTAACTAACATTAATTTAAAAAAAAAAAAACTGACTGTTCAAGGTTTAAAGACTAAAAGAGTGTTCCTGTTTGCACAGGGTTATAGAATCTTCAGGAGGTAGAGTCTTGCTGGAGGAAGTGAGTCACTGGGGGGGTGGGACTTGAGGTTTTGTAGTCTAACCTCATCTCCTGCCTGTTCTCCACTTCCTGGCTGCTTAGACAGTGTGATAGGCATCTCATATTTCTCCCACTGTGCTTCCTGGCCCTAAGTCAGACTCTGTACACTAGAACTATAAGCCAAAGCAAACCCTTCCTTACTTTGCTTCTTGTCAATTACTTTGTTACTACAACAAGAAAAGTAACCATTATAAGAGACAAATATAAACCAAACCATAGCAACCCCTATTGAATAGTCCAGACATAATCCCTTATAAGATATAACAAAAAACAAAATAGCATTCTTCTCTGTTACTTTCATCAAAATTGTCTCTAAAGTTTGCCATATTCAATATCTAGATGTATAACAAATCAAAACTTTAGAATATCTATTTATATTTTTGTTGTCCATATGTATTTGTGTTCTTGAACAGCCTTCTACTCCATCCCAGGTAGTGATCTTTCGGGTTATGAAGAACAAGCTGAATATAGTCCTTTGCCTTGAGGAACATGTGAGTTTGTGTGGATACAAGTCCTTATGCAATGAGTGTATGTAATAACAGCCCGGAAATCTCTTCAGATGGGGGTTGAAGAGATTCCTCAACAGTTGAGAGCACTTGATATTCTTGCAAAGACTCAAGTTCAGTTCCCAGCACCCATAGGACATAAACACCAGCTCCAGGGGATCCAGCACCCTCATCTAGCCTCTTCGATGATCAGGCACACACACAGTGCACTTACATGCAAGCAAAATACCCATACACATAAAGTGAATACATCTTTTTTTTAAAAAATCTACAGATGGGCTGGGCATGGTGGAAGATGCCTTTAATCCCAGCACTCAGGAGCAGAGGTGGGAGGATCTCTGTGAGTTCAAGACTAGCCTGATCTACATAGCCAGCTCTGGGCCAGCACGGCTACATAATAAGAGCCTATCTCAAACAAACAGACAAACAAAAAACTGACAGAATGCCTACATAATTTAGCTACAGTTGATTAATACTAAGTTTAAGGTAAGACTCTTTGGTTTTCCCTGACTCAGGATTTTTGAAGGGACACGGAAGAGGAAGGGGAAACTACAGTCGGTATATAAAATAAATGGAAAAGGTTATTTAAATAACATAAAAAGAAAAACTTGAAAAAGTAAGACAGCACAAGATTGCATTGCTTTCTTCAGAATAACGTGTTTTAGAACTTGGGAATTACTATTTCTGGAACTTTCCATTTAATATTCTAACACTGCAATTGGGCATGGTTAAGTAGAACCCTAGAATGTAAAACCATAGAAAAGAAGATGGAGCTATTGTACTTCAATCAAGATGTCCCATTTTGGGGGTGTAATGGCTCAGTGATTAAGAGTACTGGCTGTTCTTCCAGAGGACACTGGTTCAATTCCCAGCACCCACATGGTAACTCAAAACTGTAATTCCAGTTCCAGGGGATCTGATGCCTTCTCTGGTCTCTGAGGGCACTAGGCAGTCATATTGTGCACAGACATCTAAACAAAACACCCACACACATAAATACAGTACCTTTCCTTTGTAGGAAATATGTGTGTTTGTTTAGGTGGGAAAGTGGAGGTGTGTATGTGTGTGTACACCAGCCTCTAGTGTCATTCCTCAGGAGCCAGCCATGTCTCTCACTGGGATAACTGGGACCTGGGCCTCACCCATTAGGCAAGGCTGGCTAACCAGTAAACCCCACAGTCTTCCTGTCTCTGCTTTCCCAGCACTAGGATTCTAAGCACACAGCCTCCACACCTGGCTTTTTATATGGGTCAAAATCAGCAGCCCTCATGCATGCACAACATGCACTGTACCAACTAAGCCACTTCCCAGCCCTTCTTTTTTAAAGACAATCTCACTGTGTTAGACCAGGCTGGGCTCAAACTCATAATCCACCTGCCTCCATTTCCTGGGTGTTGGCATATCAGCTAAACACCACATCTGCATAGGCTGCTCTGCTTTCAAAGGGTCCTCTCAGAGTCACTGAAGGTGGCAACTGATAACTGTGATGGCACCTACAAATGCCAGGCCCCTTCATTCTAAAAGGGCGTTATTCCTCTCAAGCCTTCCTGTTTGTAACTTGTGAACCTTCTGGTCATAATATATTGCACCAGGGACAGCAAACCCAAGCAGAACAAATCAAGATTCTCTTTCTTTTTAGAAGTTGGAGTTAAGCCATAGTAACAAATGCTGTAAGCTGCTTAAAGGAGAACATAAAACCAGGGCTAGGACTGCGTTAGGTACTTTTTTTTTTTTTCAGAGATCTATTCTAAAGAAAGAAAAGGCAGAAATGGGGCAAGTAATCATAAGATGGAGAGGGAGAAATTGAGAGAGGAAAGTGCAATCACAAGTTCTAAGTGTCCAATTCCAAGTGGCTAATCTATCTCATGGCCTGTTTACTTTTTAAACCTCAAACTCTCTGATAACCTTGCTTTTTACCAAGAACTTCCATTTTCTGTTTAAATTGGTTTACAGTAGATGTCTAATAGCCAAGCAATATTTGCAGTGGCCAAAGCAGAAAGGAACTTAGACTCTCCTGAGAACTATTACATTGTATGCAGGGAGGACATTGTTCCTCTGGTTCCCCCAGAGTGTGCTCCCTGTAACTAACAGTGTTGTTAGTTACAACACTGTTACCAAGAAGTTGTGTTGAAGAGAGGTGCAGGAACTGATGAGTTCAGGAAGCACTACATAATCTTCGGGAAACTGATGTAAACATTACATAAGGGTTGGCGTGTTGTTGTTTGAAAAGTTGGTATAAAAACACCTCCCCCCCCCATTTATTTTGTGTGTTTGACTCTTTTGCCAGTGTGTATATTCATGCACCAAATGCATGCCTGGTGCCCACAGGGGCCAGAACAGAGTGTTAGATGCCCTGGGACTGGAGTTTTATGGATGATTGTAAGCTGTCATGTAGGTGCTGGGAATCAAACCCTCTGCTCACTAGAAGAGTAACCAGTGAGGGCACTTAACTGCTGAACCATCGGCCGAGCCCCATAAAAACACCTGTTAAATCTCAAGAGCTGGCAAGAAGGCTCAATGGGTAAAAACACTGCCAAGCCTGACCACCTGAGCTTGAACCTCAGGATGCACATGGTAGGAAAGAACAAGCTCCCTTAAGTTATCCTGTGATCTCCACACACATATGCACAATGGACACACAAAAATAACACACATCAAGGTGTGGTGACACATGACTATAATCCCAGCACTCAGAAGGAAGAGGTAGATGGATCCCTGTGAATTCATGGTCACCTTGATCTATTCCTATTCAACCAATTTTACCCAGTTTTAGGCACGTATTCAGTGAGACCCTGACTCAGAAAAAGAGAAAGAGCAGGGAGGGAGGGAAGGCAGGAGGAGGGAGGGAGAAAGAGAGGGACAAGGAAAGGAAGGAAGGAAGGAAGGAAGGAAAAAGAAAGAAAGAAAAAAGAAAGAAAGGAAGAAAAAAAGAAAGAAAGAAAGGAAACAACATTCAGGGAACTTAAGCCAGAAGAGTCATTCTGAAAATGCTATATGATTCCCATTATGACATTTTGGAAAGGCACAAACTAAGAAAAGCAGAGGAGTCTGTGCTTGCCAAGGGTCAGATGGAGAGATAAAGGAGTAGCTGAGCACAGAGGGCTTTAGAGCAATGAAATGGCTTTGTATAACACTACAATGCTTAATAACTCCATACTTCTGTCCAAGGGTTCACAGCTTCAAAGTGAACTCTAGGGTCTATGGCCTTTAGAGGGGAGGTGTCAGCCAGGCTAATCAGCTGTTAGCAAATATACTGCTCCAATAGGGAGACTGGTAATGGGAGCCCATGCATTGTGGGGAGAGGGGTGTGTGTGTGAGAAATCTCTGCAACTTCCTCTCCATTTTGCTGTGAGCCTAAGACCACTCTTTAAAAATAAAATGAAAACACCTATTGAAAAAGAACTGTGTGTGTATGGGTGTTCTTCTTTCAGGATCAAAAGATTAATTCAAATATTTTATGTACAAACATGGACTTCAAAGGGAATGCTTGGCTAGGATTTCTTTTCTTTAATCATGACCATTTCAATTTGGTCTGTGTGATTATTAACTGTTGGAAGACATGTCATTGGCTTCGGTATTCAAAAAACAGACAAGAGCTTGTTACATTAAGACTCCAGCATCGGTATCAGGGACTTGACCAGGATTATCTAAATTGAGGCAGTGATTAGATTTTTTGTCCTGGAACAGTTTCTGCAGGGAATCTTGGATGAATTGCAGTGAAATCATTGGCTAAAAAAAATTAAGTGATGCACATAAGGGGCTGATGAGATCCTGAGCTGCTGCTTCTCATCTCTTCCTTTAACCTCAATTCTTAACACAGACTTAGACAAAACTGTTTTCTAAAGATGCTTATAAAGTAAGACAAACAGCAATGCCTTACAAAGTATCAAAAGACTGAGCTAAAATAACCAAACTCTTTATCAAGTTAATGATTTAGCTACACAAAAATAATTTGGGGGAGCATGTTTTAGAACATAAGACTTTGACTATTTGTAGAGATGTATATGCTACTGACAAAAAGACTAACACAGTAAAACTATATATAATAAGAACAATTATAAGGTAAGAATTACATTCACAATTTCCAGTCCATTTGTATTTGGCAGTTTTGGAGAAAATATTCTATTATCTATTCTCTCTTGATGAGTCTAATGTTCTATACCCACACCATTTCCTATCATAATTTGTGTTACCAGCCCAAAGGTATCTTTTTAGACCTCAAAACATTTTCTTAGATAAACAACTTAAGCTTTTCTGTCTCTGAACCTTATACACTTTATATCTGTTTTGTGAAATTTTTTTTTCTGAATTTGGTAACAAGGAAATCTGTAACTATAACTATCTCATCTTCAACTCCACCAAAGACCTGAGAAGGATATCAGGAATTGCAAAGCAAACACTTCCAAAACTAAGAAACAACAGAGACATCTGGCTGGGACCATCAGCCAAGCGTCCCCATAAACACTGGGGCATCCATCCTCTGTATACCAGCACACCAAGAGAACACAGTTGCAAGGCTGCATACTACTCCATGTTTTTTTTTTTTTTTTTTTAAGCTTTATCAGGCCCTATGTGGATTTATGTGCCAGATATTGGATGCCAAATGTATCATACTTTCTTGTCAGATTATCTTTGGATTACTGGCCCCCAAATGATGATACAGAGACTTATTATTAATTATGCTTGTTTCCAACTAGTTTTTACAATTTCATTAACCCATTTTTTAAAAATCTATGTTCTGCCATATGTCTCAGTTACCTCGCCTCAGTATGGCATGTCTGACTTGCTCAGAGTCTCTGGCATAATTTGAAGCACCTAGATTCCTCCTTGCCTTCCCTTCTCTCTCCCTGGAAATCCGTCTCTCCTCTCCTGCCTAGCTATTGGTCATTCAGCTCTTTATTAAACCAATCAGAGGGTACTTTAGGCCATGACACATCTTTATAGTGTACACAAATATTCCACAACAAAATAGACCTAATGGTAAGAAACCTAATGGTTAATAAACGTGAAAGACGTGATATATTTAAGAATACCGTTCTATGAGGTAGACATTCCTCATCAGTGGATAGTAAAACCACAAGGAGAAAGATTGGCAGTGCACTGTACAAAACAAAGGTTAAGCCATTATTTCTTCAATAGAGCCATCAACTTAGCATCACTAAAAGTGAGATAAACACACATTATATGCCTTCTGTGTCAGTCACTTTTCTATTGCTGTGTGTCTTAGTTAGGGCTTTATTGCTGTAAAAAGACACCATCACTTATAAAAGAAAGCATTTAACTGGGACTTGCTTACAGTTTCAGGGATTTTGTTCATTATCATCATGGCAAGGAATATGGTGGCATGCAGACAGACATGATACTGGAGAGGTAGCTGAGAATTCTACATCTGGATCCACAGGCAGCAGGTAGAGAAAGCTTCTGGACCTGGCTTGGACCCTTATAAACCTTAAATCCCACCTCCAGTGACATATTTCCTCCAACAAGGCCACATCCTGGTACCCAAACATTCATATCTATGAACCTATGGAAGCCATTCTTATTCCAACCACCACATTGTGATAAGACACCATGACTGAGGCAAACTATAGAAGCAAGAGTTTATTTGGCGCTTACAGTTTCAGAGGGTTAGAATTCATGACCATCATGGTGGAGGACACAACAGTAGCCAGGAAGGCATGGAGCTGGATCACAGAGCTTACATCCTAAGATACAACCATGAGGTAGACAGAGCTAAATGAGAATGGTGTGAGCTTTTAAAACCTCAAAACATTCCCGAAGTGACACACCTCCTCCAACAAGGCCACACCTCCTAACCCTTCCCAAACAGTTCCATCAACTGGACACCAAGCAACAACTACATAAGCATATGGGAGCCATCCTCATTCAAACTACCACACCCCCTACTGTGATAGCAATATAATTCTGTATTGCCAAAGAAGTTAAAACTGAATCCAAATGAACCATTAGTTCTAACTCGTAGTTTACAAGAAATACAAAGAATAGAGGGACAAGTTAATGACACTACAAGGAAGCAATCATCCATAGCCAACAAAATGATTGACATGATTTTCTCAACAGAATCAATGGCATAAAAAAGGAAGGGGCAGCAATCAGATGGCTCAGCAGGTTAAGGCCCTTGCCACACAAGTTGAGTTGGATCCCAGGAGACAACATGTAAAAGACTAAACCAACTCCTAAAGTTGTCCTCTGAGCCCCACAAGTAGACTATTGTGTGTCCTACACACACACACACACACACACACACACACACACACACACACACACACTGAGGAGGCAAAGGATGGCAGATCTCTGTGCGTTCAAAGCCAGCCTGATCTACATAGTGAGCTTCAGGCCAGGCATAGTGGCTACATAGTGAGATCCTGTCTAAAAATAAACTATTTGACATATATATGATAACCTGAAAGAATGTAGATTTAACTATCTCCTAGAGTTCATCATAGCAGCATAATTATCTCTGAGTCTTTGTAAGTCACTCAATAATAATTTTTTGGAGACAGGGTCTCTCTACATAGCTCTGACCATCTTAGAACTCACTATGTAGACCAGACTGACCCTGAACTCACAGAGATGCATCTGCCTCTGCCTCCTGAGTGCTGGAATTAAAAGGGTGCACTATAAGACTCACTTAGTAAAGCTTTTTAAAGAAGTAAAATCATGTTTTCTTGTGGTCCTCCTGAAGGTGTCTTTCTAAGTCTTGATTGTCCCCCTCCTCTAAGATCGGAAGTCTAAAGCATGGGAAATAAGATTCCAGGGCAAAATATTGTCTGATGGATGTTTATTTGGGGAGAAATCACTTACATCACAAACAGATGATCGCTGCAGGTTCCCGTTCCAAGCGTTCCAAGGATGCCTCCAGATGCTCTCAGTCTCCGACCAGGACATAAGAGAAAGACTTGAGGTCCGGGACTCCAGACCTAGTCCCCCCAGGTCACGTCCCCACCTGTCTCCACGCCCCAATGGTCGTGGTCAGTGCAACAGATGCAGGTGGGGTGGATATCTCATTACAGAAGCCTTCACTTTAACTTTCACCTTTAATAGGCATTTATTGAAGCGAATCCCATGCCAGATATTGTGAGAAGAAGGGAGATAAAGATGGACAAACTGCAATTTCTTCTTCAATAGTTCCTTAACCTAACAGGAGAAAGAGATTCAGTGTGGTAAATAAGCCTTGTAGTGGCAAGCAAAAGTAGTGGCACCAGACTAGAAAGAACTACATTCTGAAGTGAGGGAGGCTGGAGAAAGTCTCAGAGAAATACAAGGATACAGTTTCCTCACAATGCACAGCTTCCTGTGACAAGGGCAGAATAGGGGGTGTCCACTGCCAGTGGACAGAAGCAAGGTCCTACAAGGACTTGCCTGCCAGAATCTTCTCTCCACCATTACCCCTACCACTCCTGATAACATGTTCAATTAAGGAATAATAAAGTTCTAACCAACTGAAAACATAATCATAAAGCAGGCCAAAGTGTGCTAGCTCAGAACAGGTGGATAAAAAGAACTTGATTTGCCACCAAATAATTGTTCACATTTATATAAAACTGTTTTTCTAAGAGACTAAGAGATCTTTGTATAGAATTGTTAGCTAAATATAACTACCTAACAATCTGTGAATAAACTGAAATGTGCTATCTTGGGAAAGTATAGAATTTTCACTATTCTTTAACCATAGAATTCGTCTTCAATATGAGGCTTTGAAGGTATTTCACACTGCTTGTTTTTTTTAATGTTTGCCTTCCGTATTGTTTCCTTAAAAGTCAAACTTTCAGAAATGCGCCTGTCATACACGCTTGTCTTCTACTGCACTTTATGAGACAAACATCAACTGCAAAGAAAGTCTAGTGCAATGAATAATTCTCTGCCTCACTAGACAGCACAAGGTCAGCCAAAGGCTCTCATGAGTAACAAGATTTCCCCATAGAAATAGAAATAAAAATAAAAATGTATTTTCTAGATAAGTAACAAAACAAACTTCTAGTATTTCTTAGTTGGGGGTTTCTATTCCTGTGATGAAACACCACGACCAAAAACAACTTGGGGAGGAAAGGGTTTATTTTGCTTTCACTTCCCCATCACTGTTCATCATGGAAAAAAAGTCAAGACAGGAACCTGGAGGCAGAAACTCATGCAGAGGACATGGAGGAGTGCTGTTTGCCGCCTTGCTCTTCAAGTCTTGCTCAGCAGGCTTCCTTACAGAACCTGTGACCGGCTGCCCAGGTGTAACACCACCCACAGTGAGCTGCACCCTCCCATGTCAATCATCACTCAAGAAAACATCCTGCAGACTTGCCTGCAGGCCAATCCTATGAAGAAATTTTCTCCATTAAGATTTCTTCCTCATGGAGGACCCCAGCATATGTCAAGTTGACATATAAACTAGTCAGCACAGTCTTATTCAGATTATTCATGCACAAAGAAGAAATTAAGACCAATAAAAGTCTTGAGATTTGAGAAAGTGAGAATTGGAAATATATCTCCAAATGAAGCATGCATATGCACATGTATTATATATGTACATACACATAAAAATATATAGTATCAATATATACATTATATGGTAGCATATGTAAAATACGGTTTTATTTCCACTTAAGACTATGCAAGTTTTTTAGAATATCTCTCTTTATAATAACAGATTGTATTTTTTCTCTAAGTTAAACTTTAAAGTTTTTCTAGAAAGAACAAAAGCAGATTACATTACTTAACTGCTTAATGTGCTCCCAGGGAACTCTAGAAGATAGATCCGAAATTGTTACAACTATTGGGCTAACATTTGGTGTTTGCCATCTGGGGTCACTGATTAAGGCTCCTGAGTTTCTGAAACTCGGGACTGACAGCATTTGAAGAACAAGAGAAAATAGAAGTTGTCATTTCTCTCAGGGTCACAGTCTGGAAGTCCTAGACTATAATTTTGCCCACATTCATTCAGTCAGTCAACTAGACTCAAGGGAGGGAAGTAAGTTTCATCTCTTGATATGAACAGAGGAAAATATATACCAGCAGACAAGGTATTTGGAAATAAAGGTTGGGGGGGGTGATTAATCTTTAGAAACTAGTTATTGGAGCCTGTTCTCAGGCCACAACAGTTTGCAGCCCTCTAAAGGGAAAAATACATTCACCCCTTCTCAAACTCCGGCGTGTCTCATACAATTATGGCATCAACTCAAATTCCAGTTTGATCTAAATCAGACAAGGAGTGGGTAAGCCTTTCCCAGCACGTTTTCTTGTGCAGCAGCCTGAGTATAAAGACCTACGATCTAAAAGACTATCTCCTACACATGCAGTGACAAAGACAATGATGGAAAAGGAACAAAATACCCACAACCAATACTTCCAAAAAGGAGGACAATTAAAAAAAATACTGGATTCTGACCCAATGACACTGTTCTTGTGTCCCATTTACAGTCTCCTTATGGCCCTTCTAGCCTCTGCCTTCCAGCTGGTCCCCACACCAATGGCATATGACTTAGATTTATGTTACAGCAACCCCTGAGGTGAATCTAGTTTCTATTTTATTATCTATTGCTCTGTAAAGCCCCAAAGTCCTAGTGACTTAAATCCACAGTGGTTTTATCACTTCTCTTTATTCTATGGATTGCCAAGGGTTTCCCTGAGTAGTTAGTTCTTCTGGTCTTGTTTGTGGTCTCTTACGTAGCTGCAGTCATAGCAATTGAGTTTTGTTATGGAGTGAATGTTCATGTCTGCCCAAATGCAAGTGTCTAAGCAATACCCCTCATTATGATGATATTATAAGTTATGACCTTTGGAGCGTTGTTACTTCATGAAGGTGTGAATAGACTTAGTGCTTTTTATAAAAGAGATAGATTCCAGGCCTCAGTAAAGTGCTTGCTGTACAACCATAAGGACCTGAGTTCAAATCCCCAGAACCAATGTAAAAAACCATGCTCACCTGTAATAGTAGGAGGAAGGACAGACAGGGGGATCCTTGGGAATAGCTGATCAGAGTTCAATAACAGACCCTGTCTCAAGAAGGAAGGAGAGAGACTGAGGAAACAGGACTGACCTCTGACCTGCATGCGCGTGTGCACACACACACACACACACACGTGTGTGTGTGTGTGTGTGTGTGTGTGTGTGTGTGTGTGAGAGAGAGAGAGAGAGAGAGAGAGAGAGAGAGAGAGAGAGAGAGAGAGAGAGAGAAACATGTGAACCAAGAACATAAAGCATCTGAAAGGCTGTTGCAAAAGTTAAGTCTTGAGCTGCCTAGTTTGGGGTAAATTAAAAGAGTGAGTTCTGGGCCCTTTTCATGTGGCTCAGATTTATAACGAAGAATGGGCTCTCATAACAATGGAGACTGAAAATCCCACAGTCTGACTCCTGTGATTAGGAACCCCAGGGAAACTGCTGAAGAAGTCCGAAGGACCAGAGTGCTGATAGTATAAATCCCAGTCTGAAGGCTGGTGTCCAGGCCAAGACGCCAGGCAGAAAGAATGGTTCTCCTGTCTTGCACGTTTTTGTTCTGCATGTGGTGATACCACTGTTCATTTTCAATCATTCATCAATTGCCAGATAACTGGATTATTTTTCCCTTTTGAGTCACTCTAATTCCACGAATATTTATTTACAGCTTTATTCAATTTAAACTAAGGGTTCTGTAGAATGTCTTACATAAGATGAATGTGTTTGGTTCTGGTAGGGTTTGTGCGTTGTCTTTTTTCGGCTTTTGTTTTAAGATTGGAATCTGTGTTTCAGGGAAGAAAGCCACCTGAAAGAAAACTGATTTCTTGGGGGAGAAATTAGGGCAATAATGTATACTTAGATAGTGTGAAGTTAGAAATTACAGGTCCACTGTATTAATCACACCCACAACCCCGGGAGGAGGGTGACAAGAACATAAAAGAGAATTCATGCTGTTTTCCAGAGGCAGGGGAATTTATATAACAAAACTTAAATAAAAGTTCTCTTATTTCAAGATTTATGGGATGTATGAGCCAAATAAAATTGCCTTATTGTGGAGATTGGTGGAGCGAATGCTTTCCTCATTGGTTGTTACTGGGCCGAGAGGTAGAGCCCTCACCTCTCTGTCCTGCCCTTGCTCTGTTTTTGTTTTTACATATAATTAATGGTCCCCAGATGTACTTGCTCTCCAGAACCCATCCTCTCACTTTCATCTTCCTTAGGGAACAGAGGTTTTCAATATTTCTCTACGCTTAAAAAGGGCCAAACAATAAAGCCATGTTGACAGAGCGTTTAGGAAACGCTTCCTCTGGGCATCGCACAAATAAATCTCTCCTGTGGAACTCGGCACATGTCTCCTCTCCTTTAGCAGGGACTTTAAGACTTGTCACTACCTCAGACAGTCCTTCCTCAGACATCTGTCACCCGCAGCCCCGTTTTTTCTAACCACCAAGCCATCTGGCCACAGAGACTTAAGGCCTGCTGGCTCTTTTTCTCCTTCATATGCCTGGTCCCCAAATGGTCCCCAATCTCTTGCCCTCTCACCCTCAACAGCCTCAGTCTTGGACCCTGGCCTTCTCAGCCTCTAAACAAGTCAACTGTTCTGTAGCCATGGTCCCATCCCTACATCTCCTGGGGTTACAAGGTCGCTCAGGAATTGCTTTCTTTACTTTTTTCCTTTCTATCCACAGCGCCTGCCCTAAAACTTCGTTGCTCTTCTCAAGTTCCCAACACTAGTCCCTCAAGAAGGAGGAAAGAGGGATGGGTGGGGGGAGCAATTAGGTTGGTACGCCTCTAATCCTCTACTGTTTACATATGTACCTGAATTTGTTCTTCATCAGTTTGTTTTGTTTTGATTGGGAGAGAGACTCACTAATTCATTCTGGTTGGCCTGAAACTTGCTATGTAGACCAGGCTGGCTTGAACTCACAGGGTTCTCCCTGCCTCTGGAATGCTGGGATTAAAAGTATAAATCATACATCACACCTGGCCACAACTTTTCTTTTCTTTTCTTTCCTGTTTGATCTGTTAGTAGAGATTGAGCCTGGGCCTTATTTCTTCATGGATATCTTTCTCTGTTTTTATGGTCCTTTAGCTTTCTCCAGGGCTGTCTTTGGTCAACTTTTTTACATCCAGCTACTGTCCTCTCTGCACACACTCTCTTCATTAATACTCTATGAATGTCCTCCTCATTTACAGTCTGAATTTATCATTAACTTTCTAATTCGTTTCTTGTCCCCAAACCCTCTCCCTCTCTACAGTCTAGCCCCTGCACTGCAGGGTATTAAATAAACACCTATAACTGGGACACTTCTTTTTCTCTTTTTCTGGTTTTTTTTTTTTTCCTTCATTGTTTGATTTTCCAAGAAAAGGTTTCTCTGTGTGACCTTGGCTATTCTAGAACTCATTCTGTAGACCAGGCAGGCCTTGAACCCAGAGAACTGTCTGCCTGTACCTCAAATGCTAGGACTAAAGGTATGCGCCATCATCGCCTGGCTGAGTGGGGCATTTCTGTGACTTCAGTTTTTGCAAGGCCAATGACATCCAGGACAAAGTCTTACCTTGGTAGATTATAACCTTAAACCTCTGAGCACTGGTCCCATTCTGCTTTATTGCCGATCACATTACACTTTTGCTACAGCGAACAGTGATCTCATCACATTCCCATGATTCTTTTTGCCCCAGCAGACAATGCTCTTTATTATGCACTTAATTGTGTTTCTCATCCAAATTCATATGTTGGAATCTTAAAACCCCGGGTCTGAGAATTGTGCCTATATTTGGAGAAGATGGCTTTAAAGAGATAATTAAGGTAAATCGAGGTCATATAAAGGCTGAGTCCATTTTGTGTTGCTGTGACACAATGTTCAATGCTAGGTGTTTGGCACACATTTCTGGTGACTGGGAAGTCCAAAGAGCATGGTAACCCTGGAGATGACTCTTGGCTATGCTACAATATGTCATGGAAGAAGAAATGGAGCTGATCATGTACATAAGGAGCCAATCTGTAGAGCGCTGCTTTTTCAAAACAGATGCTGCAAAAGCTAAAGTGTAGCCCCATGGCAGAACAATCCCCAGGGTTACAAAAAACAAAATAGAAACACCCCAAATTAAACACTTACAGCCTTTGCTGGGCAAGTTAGAGACCTTTCAAGATTTCCAAAGCCCATTTCCTCTAAGACTGCAGTTTCTGCAGTAATAGTGGAGACAGAACCCTGCTGCATACAATCTGAGGGCAGCGAAGTAAGAAGAGCAGGAGACATGAGTGTCTGTAGCCTTAGTCGCTAGAGCTGGAAAGTGCATCTTAGGCACACCCACAGCAGGTGCCAATCCAAATGAATTAAGGAAGATGGCCTCATTGATTTGCCTGTGGCTACTGCTTTAAGTTACTGAACTCTAGCTGGGCATAATGTGGTACACCTTTACTCCCGGAATTCAGGAGGCAGAGGCAAGTGGATCTCTGAGTTTGAGAAGTCAACTGGTCTACAGAGTGAGTCCCAGGACAGGTTACACAGAGCAAGTTTGCCTCAGGAAGGGGGAAAAAGGTACTTATTATCCTCTTGAGTGTTTACCAAGGTCTCAATCTAGGTACAGTGTGGGTTTTCTTTGTACTTGATGTTTCTATCTGTGTCCCCATCCCATACAAATTGGAATATTCTGTTAGCATGGATGAGGACAGTCACTTAAGCAATAGAAGATTGGTCAAAATCCAAAAAAACAAACAACTTTCCCTTCCTTTCCTGGGGCTCTTTCACCACAATGGAAATGAGATTATAGGCCTATGAGACTTCCTTTGTAGTATTTAGATCTAATTTCTCTTTTTATCACCATCAAAAGATCACTTCTCTGAGCTGGGGTAGGCGGGGTTGGGGGAGGCTATGTGGTTAAGAGTGCATTTGGCTCTTGTGGAGTGTACCAAGAATTCTAGTTGTTCTCTACGGACTGAAAGGGCAATCCTGTTCTCAGACTGCATCACCAGACGGCATCTGTCTCAGATGGCATCTGTCTCCACCATCCCTCAGACTTCACTGAGCTCTTGTCTCCTCTTGCCTTATATTCCTCTTTAGTGCTGGGATTAGAGGTGAGGGATCCCAAGCGCTGAAATCACCTTTGTGTGAGCTGTTTCTCTTTTAGACTCAATTAATTTTATGTACTCCAGGACGGCCTTGAACCCATAGTCTGCCTCTGTCTCTGAAGTGCTGGGATTAAAAGTGTGTACCACCACTGCCTGGCCCCTATGCTAATTAGTGTAGCTAGCTTTACACTCTGATCTTCAGGCAAGCTTTATTTGTTAGATCATAAACAAATGATCACTACAGTGGAGGGCCTGAGTTTGGTTCCTAGCATCTATGTCAGGTTCAGTCATCACTGCAGCTCTAGGGATCTCTCTGGCTTCCCTAAGCACTAGTACACACAAACTCCATACACATAAATGCAAGTAAAATAAATCCTTTTAAAAAGAAATTTAATCTTAAATTCCAATTATTCTTTGGCTACAGAAGAATATGGATGGCTGTACAGAATTTTTTTTTTAAGTCAGGCATGGTGTTGCACACTTTAATCCCAGTACTGGAGGCAGAGGCAAGCAGATAGATCTCTGTGGGCCTAAAGCCAGTCTGGTCTACAGAGTGAGTTCTAAGATAGCCAGGGTTATTACACAGAGAAACCCTGTCTCAAAAAGCCAGCTGGATGGATGATAGCTAGCTAGCTAGCTAGCTAGCTAGATAGGATAGATAGATAGATAGATAGATAGATAGATAGATAGATAGATAGATAGATAGATAGGAAGGTCTCAGTCACTCCTGTTGCTGTTCTTAGGAACCTTCCATCTCTTGCCAGGTGGGCTTCTCCACAAGACTCCTTAGGTGTCCTTGGGAAATGACATCTGCTTCCTCAGAGTGAATGGTTCAAGAGAGCAAAAATGAAACCTCATTTTCTTCGTCATAATTTATTTCTCATTAAATCTAGCCAACATTCCAAGGGAGAATGATATAATACAGTGCTCTCTCTCTTTCCCTCCCTCCCTCCCTCCCTCCCTCCCTCCCTCCCTCCCTCCCTCCCTCTTTCTCTCTCTCTCTTTCTCTCTCTCTCTCCTTTTCTTTGCCATTTGGAGTCAGGTCTCTCTATGTAACCCACTGCATTAGTCATTTACCTATCGCTGTAATAAAACACCATAACCAAGGCAACTTATACCAGAAAACATTTAAATGGTCTTATGGTTTCAGAGGGTTAGAGTCCGTGAGGGTGGAGAAAAGGTGTGGCAGCAGGAGCGCACATCTGGCTCCACAAGCAGGAGATGAAGAGTACACTGAGAATGTCATGAGTCTTTTGAAACCCCAAAGCCTACCCCCAGTGACACACATCCTTCTACAAACTGGCTAATCCTTCCCAAACAGTTCCACTACAAATTACCCAAACATCTGAGTCTATGAAAGCCATTCTTTTTGTTTTGTTTTTACATTTTTTTTTAATTTAAATTTATTTTTTATGTACCAATCCCAGTTTCCCCACCCTCCTCTCCTCCTGCTCTCCCTATTTCCCCCCACCCCACCTCCCATCTGTTCCTCAAAGAGGGTAAGGCCTCCCCTAGGAAGTCTACTAAGTCTGTCCCATCATCTTGTTGAGGCAGGACCAAGGCACTGCCCACCCCACCCCCCTGCCCATGTCTAGGCTGAGCAAGTTATCTCTCCATGTAGAATGGGCTTATGGGAGCCATTCTTATTCAAATCACTATACCTACACTGACTTCAAGATTATGATTCTCCTGCCTTAGTCTTTCAAATGCTGGTATTACAGTCATGTGCTATCATGTGTGTAGCTAGCTGGGTGCTACCTCTTGAAGGAAAACATTCAGTGCCTGCATTTATTTCCCTCTTGGATTTCAAGAAACAAAGCTTTGGGAAAATCTCTCTCTTAGTTTAACTACTCCAGAGATGTCCATACCTTCCCATCAGTCTTCTAGAGGTTACTGGCAAAGAACATGGCCTTACAGACACTGTTTTGTCCAAGATATGTCTTGCCTTTCTAACTGGGGGCTGAAAATAATCCTCACTCTGCTCTTGCTTGCTTTGGTTCAGCTAGTTGTTAAGTAGGTCAATCCCTTGCAACCACACACGTTGTAGAGCTATGGGAACGAGAGAAGAAACTTGAGAGGTGTTCTTTTCCTACATACAGCAGTAAGAAACTGCCACAATACATTGCTACCCAGCCCATGGGCTTATAAAACTAGAGGTCAAAAATCCTTAAGACCAACAACAACAACAAAAAAGGATCATTTGCCTTTTAATAGCAAATCTACCATAAGAACTTAGACTGCAACATGGGACTAAGTAGACCATGTTATTATACATTTAAACTATTTGTTTTAAATTTTGAGCTATACAGGTACATAAGAGACACATCTGCGGATCTGTAGGAACCATGACACTTGACACAGTTTCCTGAAGTATCTGTAACCAGAAACTAGTTTAAGCACTGGAAGCATTGGACTGACTCCCAGCCTGCCTTGCCCGACAATCTGAAGGGGAGTGAGTGCAATACAAGACGAATCAAATCCTCATTTTTCTTCAAATGCCTATTGTCCGTTTTATCAAGGATAGTCAATATAGACACAGTGCAAGCAATTGAGTCTCAATAAAATCCATTCTTCACTTTCTTCTCCCTCATCTGCAGACTGTTGACATTTCCTTTATTTCCACACTGATGTTTTCCTTTTACACTGGGGATTTTAGCACTGATGTTGTAATTGCTCATCACACAGCTGGCCCTGTTATGATGTTCCTGTAGATGTCCCTTCATTTTCCTGATGGTCCTGTGATCCAATCTACAACCCATTTAAAAACAAAACATTTCATGTGCTGCTTGATGCCGTGGGTCTTTTGGAGAATCCCATTTCAGCATCATTAATATTGATGCTGTCTGTCTCCCTGCTTATTTCAGAAGATTCGTTGAAATTAATCTTCAGAATGTGCTGTGATTTGCTGCTGTTTTGTGTGTCAGCCCCAGTACAACTTGTCTCGCTAATTTTGTTTTCCTTTATCTTTATGCGTCTGTTACGGCTGTTCTCCTGCTTGGACAACTGGTATGTGTTGAGTTCTTTATGGAAACCCAGTTTCGTTCCGGTCTTTCACTGTGATTTTCCATCATTAGGGACCTCTTGAATAAAAATGTTGCCCTTGTTACTGACAGAGTCTACATTCCTCCTCTTTCCTTTCTGTGTGATTTCCCATCACTGTGGTTCTTAAATGTCTTGAATAATGATATATACCATGAACAAACGGACAGAGCAGTTAATGGCTTCCTCAGTGTTTCCATGGTGTATCTGTGGCTTTCAGAGTACACAGTGCTGCAGCAGAATCAACTATGTATGTAAAAGAATTTTTAAATAGATTTTGTGTTCTGCTAGTGCTATGGTGCATCACTAATTCACATGCTTGCTCATAGTGTCTGCTTGTTAGAATGCCATTTCCACAGTACAGAATGGCTTTAGTCTGAATGTCTTTGAGGAATATAGGTGCAAGGTTCTATGTGCTTTTTTCTTTCCTGTAACATTTTCAAAGCTAACCAAGGGGTTTTTTTTCCCCCTAGAGTGCTAAATTGGAAGTTGCATTCATTTTCTAAAAGTGAGGCAAACCCTGAATTTTTCTCATTTGATTTTTTTTTTTTTTAAGACTGGGTCTTATTATGTAGCCCTGGCTGGCCGGCGTGAGCCTCAAATTCACAGAATTTCTGCCTTTTGAATGCTGGGATAAAGACTGTGCCAGTATGTTCAGCTTTTATTTGGATTATTTTTGTTTGTTGGGATGAGTAACTTCACTGAATAAAATAACTTCTTAATTCTAGTTACAAGCAGGCAAGGAGGCATTATGGGCAACAGACCAATCAGTGTTTATGCTAATTATAACTGACTAAAGTTAAGTCAATAAATGCTACAAAATAGAATTGCAAAACTGAAGATATCTGCTGTCCAATCATTGCTATAAAAGTAAGAAGAGAAAGTGATCTTAAAGTTATGCTAAATAAGACATATAAAAATTACAGAATACCAGCTACCAACTGTAGGAGCGACAGTTCACTCAAGCAGTTTGCTTTTTGAAAATGCTTTCCAGCCTTTCCAGCTTGGGCCCTGCAGAATGGCTCCCACAAGGAAGGGTGTCAAGAACAAGGGCTATTCTGCCATTAACTGTACGCGCCTGCCCTCGCCAGCAAGGAAGACGCGACACCGGGTAGATCTTCTTCATGCAGTTTTAATCAGGACCCTTTAAACATGTTGCTTCTGGCCCGCAGGGAGAGAGAGAGAGAGCGCGCACGAGGGGACCCCTGCACAGGCTTAAATACCCTTGAGCTAACCAACCCCAGTGAGCCATGTGGACCCTGCAGATAGGCTACTCTAATGCGGAAGCAGACAGGCTGAACAGACTTAACCAAATAAGGGCTTGTTTACCCAGAGAGTCTTTACCAGCAGGAAGGTGTAAGGTAGAAGCCAGCACCACTTTAAGGCGTGGCACTACACGGCTCTCTACAATTAACAAGGAGGTTACCATGAATAAAACCTTCAACATTTACAAGAGCACCTATGGAGCAGACTTCAAGAAGCCTACCCCTTAAAGAAATCCAGAAACTTGCCATGAAAAAGATGGGGATTCCAGATCTGAGTATTGATACCAGGCTCAATCAAGCCATCTGGGCCAAAGGAATAAGAAATGTATCATATCATATCTGTGTGCATTTGTCCAGAAAATGTAATGAAGATGAGGACTCACCAGACAAGCTCTGTACACTGGTGACATACATGCCTGTTACCACATTAAAAAATCTACAGACGATCAGTGTGCATGAGAACCAATCTACTGAATGTCAATAAAGTTGAGGAATTGCAGAATAAACAAAACAAAAAAAAAATTGTAATACACTACCAGAAACTATTGACACAGTATAAAATTAGTAAGTATCCACAGACCTCACATTATATACAAAATGAGTAGAAAATAGATCAAAACTCGGGAGGCAGAAGTAGGCGGATCTCTATGAGTTTGAGATCAGCCTGGTCTACAAGAGCTAGTTCCAGGACAAGCTCCAGAAACCCTGTCTCAAAAAACCAAAAACCAAAAACCAAAAATCAAAAAAAAAAAAAAAAAAAAAAAAAAACCAAAAACATAAAAACTATGTAACATTTTGTAACACTTTAGGGAAAAACAAAACAAAAACGTAGAGGTATGCATTTATGGTCTTGGATTAGCAGTGTTGTATTAATTAAGACACATGAAATATAAAAGGCAACCAAAGAAAAGGTAAATAAATTTAAGCTTCACCAAAATTAAAAGCTATGTGATTTAAAGGACACTTAAGAAACTAGAAGACTCGGTGACCCACCCACAGTCAGGGTCTGCGCCAATGTCTGTGGCTTCTGTTACCACTGAAGGCTGAACAGATGCCTGGGACATGGGTTGACACCTTAGGCCATATTGGTATCCAAGGGTCATGATGCTGCCAGGGCCATGCAGATAAGGGTGGCTTGTGCTGCCACCCAGGGCCATAGTGACATCTGGGCCCAAGCTGATGCTGATGGCCATAGCAGGGTCTGTGGTTCTGCTGAATTGGGGGTAGGTGCTTATGTTTGTTGCCCATGTTACCACAAGGTCCGTTGTGAACCGTGTGTTGAATACAAGCCCCGCCTCACATAATGAGCTGGCTACGCCCTTCCTGGCCTGAGGAGAGCACCACCAACACCAGAGAGCTGACCCTTTACACTTGGGAAAGATGGCTCCACCCTTCATCTGAGGAGGGTGGTCCCAGTGGTCTAGACTAACCAACTCAGCTACCACCCAGGCAAACACATCCAGGGCTTTGAGTTGGCGCTCCCCAACATCTACCCCATCTATGATCTGCTGGAGTGCATGAAGGGACTGGTCCTGCAGTTTCTCCGCGGACTCAGGGCAACAACAGGCTAGGCTATTGGAGAGGTGATTCAATGAGGATCAGCATTGATGGATGGTGTACCAGAGGCCAACAACGTACTACACAGCGAACATTTCACGAAGACCTCTTTGGAAAAAGGGTGTACTGAATGATTACATTGCGGCTCCCAATACCACTAAGAATAATGGAGAGGCAATGGAGGGGCAGGAAAGACGGAGGAGCAAACTGTCTTTGTTTTTTGTTTTGCTTAATTAACATTACTATTTGTAGTTTTCATTTCTTATTTTTATGTTATTTTTATCATTTTTAAGTTTTCTTTGCAGGGTCCATCACAAGGGTGAAGGGTAGATATGGAGGAAATGGGTGGGATTGGGATGCATGATGTGAAATTCCTAAAGAATTAACTAAAAAAAAATATGTTAAATAAGAATATGAAAAGAACAATCTACAGAATAGGAAGAAGTATTTACAAATTATGTGTTCAGTCTAAAGCTCAGTGATGAGATGACTGCTCAAATTTTATTTTAAACATCTATTTATTTATTTATTTATTTATTTATTTATGGCTTTTCAAGACAGGGTTTCTTTATGTAACAGCTCTGACTGTCCTGGGACTTTCTTTGTAGAACAGGCTGGCCTCGAACTCACGGAGATCCACCTGCCTCTGCGTCCCATGTGCTGGCCTTAGGTGATAGAAATATTCTCAAAGTACAAGGTGATAATGGCGGCAAAGTTACTTGTTTGCTTACTGAAACCTACTGAATTGTAGACTTTATGGATCTATTTTATGAAGATTTTGTCTTTCTATGAAGATCTGGCTACTCAGTATGGAGATCAGGCTAGCCTCTATCTCACTGCTTTTCAGGTACTACATACAGAGTGGATGTTTGTATAATTACAACCATTGGCCTATCTGCACAACAACGAGGGCCAGCCATCCACCAAAGCAGGAAATCCCGGAAGAAGAAATAACATATCTGAGGCTGGAAGATGACTTGGTTGGTCAGGTGCTTACACTGCAAGCCTGATGCCCTGAGTTCAATCCAGTTGTCCTCTGACCTCCACAGTCTCTCATTGTGACATA
The DNA here is from genome assembly GCA_030556225.1 of Cricetiscus sungorus. Taxonomy (NCBI): domain Eukaryota; kingdom Metazoa; phylum Chordata; class Mammalia; order Rodentia; family Cricetidae; genus Cricetiscus; species Cricetiscus sungorus. The sequence goes on from JANBXA010000372.1 coordinate 14,262,100, forward strand.
CATGTACCTGCACTCCCACATACATACACACAGAATAATAACAATAAATAAAAATTTGTGACAACAAAAGAAATGCCATATCTGATCAGATATGTGCAAAGACATTACCTGAAGTAACGATACTCCCAACTTTGTTTTGAGAATTTTTGGATCTAAGTTATGTCATAAACCAGAAGGAGTCATAAAGTTGCAAGTGTGCCCAGTTGACAATCCTTTGAAGTTCAGGAATGCTCACAACTCAATGTTACATTCCTTCCTTTCTTCCTACTCCCAACAGACAGGACCTTGGCATATTAGCCAAGTAAATTCTGGTGAGCAGCTGAATTCTAGGGCTACTGTCTGGGCTCGTGTCTTTTGTCCTGAGATGGCAAATTCCCAAGGGACACACACCTGATGACCATAACAGGTAGCTTCCCATCAAGACTCTCTCCTTCACTGTGTTCCCCCCAAGTCTGAAGGCTTGACAGCAGGCTCCATATTATCCTATTGTCCTCCCACACTTTTTGTTCTAGTTAAGATGCATGGATGGGTCACCTTCCCACCAACACAAGTTTGTTCCTTAAGGACACAATATATGCAGAAAGTCTGAATGCTGTAGTGATTTACATGATGTTGGTCCTTTCATCTGCCACAAAAGAGACTGTAGAAGGCCAGCAGCCGTCAAATTGCCATCTTATGTGCCACTTCAAAGAGGACAGGATAGTTGGGTGCGACTTCCAGAAATCCAGCCAAATTAATTTGTAGTATTCACCCATCATCAAATGGATCTTCTGGACTCACATGCCTCCTGGATACAATCTTTGTGACAGCAGAAGAAGAGAATGTGCAGGGAGCAATATATATTCATTATTCTTTAAAGAAAAGGCCTGCTGGGAAAGGAAGGGCTGTGGAACAGCTGTTTTCTCCCCAGTTTTACACATAAAAGAAACCTATATGTAAAACACCTGTAGAGCACGGATTGTCTGATATGTTTACTATAGGTCCATTGCCCAGCATGTTGCTTATCCTATTGAGAGTCCAGTTAAACATTATAACAAAAGCAATTCTGCCATTTGTAGACCTGCAGTCTAACCACCACTGACCACATTCTCCAGCCCTGAAAACCCTGCCATCTTCCCTTTGATGTTGCCAATGGAAGAATGGATTAGTTCTCTACAGCCATTAGAATGAAACCCAATTGGAAACAGGTTGGGTCTGGTGTATACTGTTCTTCTTAGAGATGTGTAGGATGCAGGAAACATTTTCACAACTGGTTAAGACCAAGCAAGTCTGAAGGGACTTAACTTAGGAACTAAAGCATATAATTTTGGGAAAGGGACACAGAGAAAGATGTTACAGCCATCCTCAAGGAGGATCCACACTAATTTGATTTTTTTTCTATATGAGTGGGTCTTAGGAGCATCCACTATGTAAAAGAAAGAAGAAAAATCTGTCTTTAATCATGATTACCCTGCTCATAGGGAATTGTGGTCTAATAAGCTCATTCAAGTTCCCCACTGTCTTGGGCCAAGACATAACTCTCCTTCCCAGAGTTTCCAACTTGCAATTCCTTATCTAAAACACTAGCATTCAGGTCCATGCTGGCTTTAACCAGCATAGACCTCTTCCATGCCCAGTCTAAATTAAACACTGGTGAAGCTTAGATTACTAGCCAAGACAAGACCTAGGCCAACTCTACAACCCCAGAACCGGCTATTCTTCATCTCCTCCAGAAACCATCTGCGGGCTGTCATCACGGGACAACAGCCCATAGTCCTGCTGGGCCACTGGCTACCTTGTCTCGTGGGTTCTGACTTTTCTTAACTCCTAAGGATAGAAAGGAGAGAGAGGTCCTCTCTCATTTCTTGAAGTTTTATATTTAAGTGTCTTGTCAATATTTATGTATGATATAAAATAAACTGAACTGAGGTTTTGGGGTTTTCCCTCCCCGACCTGGGTATCTAGCTTTCTCAACAGTGTTGACATGATTATCCTTCCCCGCTTATCCCACTGGGTGTCTTACCATACTTGTTAAAGATCAGTTGACTCTCCATGTGGGGCTTACTTCCGGGCCCTTTGTTCTGCTCCATCACTCTATTTGTCCTCATGTCACTATCACTCTGTTTTCATTACTGTAGCTTTGTAGTGTGATGACCCTCAGTTTGTTCCTCTTGCCTGAGATACTTTGATAGATCAATATGAACATGGGGATGTCTTTCTATTTCTGTAAAGAAATACTAGGGTTTTGATAGGGCTTTGTTTGGTTTGTAAATTGCTTCAGGTAACACAGACATTGTAGTAAAAAATAATTCTTCGCCCCAAACATCTTTTTATTTATTTGTGTCTTCCTTAAATCCCCGTATGAATGGTCTATAGTTTTCAATATATAAGTTTCATCTCCTTAGCTTGTTCCTAACTACTTTATTCCTAATGCTACTGTAAATAGGATTGTCTTCTTAACTTCCTTTTGAATCATTTGCTGCTGTACAGAAATGGAACTTGGTACGTAGCCAAAACTGGCCTTCCACTCATAACCCTCCTGACTTAGCGTCCCATGTGCTGGAGTTTGTAGAGGTGCAAATCATTTCACGTATTGATTTCATATATAGCAACTTTATCAAATTCATTTATTAATCCTAGCGGGCTTCTGTGGGGTCTTTGAGATTTTGTTTTTTATATAAAACCATGGCATCTGCAAAGATAATTTTTCCTTTCTGATTTGAATACTTTTTATTAATTTCTTGCCTAGCTGCCCTGGTTGTTACTATATTGAATAAATGTAATAATAATTAATAATCAATGAACATCTTAAAGCATAAAATTTCTAGAAGAAACATTGGTGATGGAGGTCTTCATGCTTAGAGATAATATCTTGCATGACGGAAGCACAGACAACAAAAACAAAAATGAACAAGTAAGATTATATCAAGCTAAAAGGCTTTTGAAGAGCAAATGAAATTTTTTAAAAAATGAAAAATGTAATCTATACCATTTGTAAGCCATGTATTTGACAAGAGACTAATATCTAAAATATCTGAGAAATTATTACAGCTCTGTTGCAAAATAAAATAAAATAAAAGTTACATTTTAAATTGGGCCTAAGCCAACGAGACATTTCTCTAAAGAATACATATAAATAGCCAACAGGTATATAAAAGAGTGATTAATATCTAATTATTGGAGAGATGCAAATTAATGAGATGCCTCTTCATGTTTATTAGGATGGCCATTATAAAAATTAAAAAATAAGTAAGGTTTGTGAGATATGGATCGAGGAAACCCTTGCACACCATTGGCAACAATGTAGATTGTTTCTTGCTGGGCATTGATGGCACATGCCTTTAATCCCAGCACTTGGGAGGCAGAGACAGGCGGAGCTCTATAAATTCACAGCCAGCCTGGTCTACATACAGGCTCCAAAGCAATCCAGAGAAACCCTGTCTCAAAAACCAACCAAACAAACAAAAAATGTAGTTTCTTTCTTCTGCTATTGGAAACAGCATGAAAGCTCCAATAAATAAATAAATAAATAAAGCTAGATAGCCTCATGGTGGACAACTGCCATTCTGAGCATTCATGTCCCAAAGAAATAAATACCTCAAAACGGTGTGGGTACTTCTAGCATTATCTATATAAGCCAAAATGTAGAAGCAATCTAAATGTTCATCAAGAGAAGAAAATGTGGTATGTAAAATGGAATGTTAGCCTTATAAAAAGAAATCCTGCCACTAGTGACAGTGTGACAAACCTAGATGGCATTGTGCTAGCAGAACAAGTCAGAGAAGGTCAAATACTTCATACTTGGGGCTTCTATGAAGACTGCCAAGAGCAGAGAGTAGTGTGGCTGTTAATAGCAACTAGAGGAAAGAGGAGATGGGAAGGTGTGCACCAAAGCACACTAATCCCCAGTTAGACAACATGACAGTACTGGAGGTCTAAGATAGCATAGTGCCTATAGCTATCAATATTCTACTGCAAGAAGGTACATTTATATTACTTAGTCTTTGAGGAAATAAAGAAATGGGGTGGGGGAAGATTATAGAGGTTATGGCTGTGTTTGTGTCATTGATTGTGTTGATGGTTTCATGGGAATACACTTATCAAATCCATCAAGATGTAGACACTCAAAATGTTCAGCTTTTGTATATCACTTCTATATTTAAACATTTCCAGCTGGACATGATTGTGCACATCTCTAATCTCAGCCCTTCAGAGGCTGACAGAAAGGTCACAAGTTCAAGGCCAGCCTGGAATTATGTAGTTATACCCTGTCTCAAGAGAAAAGATAAACTTCTTTGGAGAAATCCTGTATGAACTGACTAATAATCTTTGTCACATTGATAAAAATAACCCTTGATCTTCTTTCTCGGTCCCTTTTGGAATTTCTGAGTCCCCATCAGTAGTGAAAGGTGAAGGCTTTAAAAGGCTATTTGCCTCTTTAGAAATTTCACTCATCCTAACATCTACACTGGGAGTTCACACTAGGCCACAAAGAAGACCTAGTGGTCTATGGCCCTTCAGGCCTAAAGTTTGTGACTCTGGCTTGGATCAAGTAAACGGTTGTCAGGTGTTGTCCCTTGAAAATTTCAAGCTCTCCCTTGTGTCCCCGGCAAGGATGAGAGCAGTTTTAAGTCTTCTCCGTAGGACCTCGGCATTGCTCTCAGTGTCTCTGAAGATCATCTCACCGAGTGATAATGATATTTTCCTCTCTAAAGATAACAATAGGATCAAGGGAGTGATCCTCCTACATACTCTAATAAAACCAAGCAATGATAATAAGAAGATAATCATATCATAATGGAAATGAAAAAATAGGATGGCATCAAGCAACAGATGAATATTAAAGGCCTTGGGACTGTGGCGGAACACAATATCTTAAAAATACACATATATGCATGTGTGTGTGTGTGTGTGATGTATAAAGGTAGGACCAGTAAAATGGCTAAGCAAGTAAAGGCACTTTCCTCCAAGCCTGGTGACCTGAGTTTGATCCGCAGGATCCCCAAGGTAGGAGGAGAGAACCAATTCCTACAAATCATCCCCTGACCTTCACATGAACACTATGACACCCACCTGATGGAAGATGCCATTCTGTAAATATGTTTCTCTTATTGGTTAATGAATAAAGCCTTGTTGGCCAATAGGGAAGCAAGATAGGTGAGACAAGGAGACAAGGAGGATTCTGGGAGGTGTAGGGGGGAGTCAAGATGTAGGGACTTGAGAGAAGAACTCTGGATCCTCTCTCTCTGGTAAGATAAAATCACGCGGAAACACTTAGATTAATAGAAATGGGTTAATATTTAAGACAGAGATAGCCAATAAGGAATGCTAGTAATAGGCCAACAGCTTTATATCGAATACAGCAGTGGGACCAGGCTGGCAGGAAAACTGCTCGTAACACCCACCTACACATGTACACATGTGCATGTGCATAAACAAATACATAAAAATGACTTAAATTAAAAAGATTAGTCTGAAGCCAGGCAATGGGTGGCACATACCTTTAGTCCCAGGTCTTGGAAGGCAGAGACAGGCAGATCTCTGTGTGTTCCAGGCCAGCCTGGTCTATAGTGCTAGTTCCAGGACAGGCTCCTAAACTACACAGAGAAACCCTGTCTCAAAAACCAAACCAAAACAAAAATGATAAGCTCCAGGTTTAGGGAGAAAACCTTGTCTAAAAAAACAAAACAAACAAACAAAAAGATTGACCAAAAAAAGGCACTTAATGATGCCCTCTGACCTCCATACCCACACACATGGGCACACACATTGATATACACATGTATTCACACTAGCAAAGACATATACTGCACACAGTAAACTGGACTTTGGAAATTAATTCTTATCTCTCCAGTGAGTCATTTATAAAGTAAAGTTGCCTTCCTAGCTTCGACACCTCATCTCTGGGATTGTTGCTAAAGGAGCAGAAAGGGTCCAGGTTCAGCTTTGCCATCTTATTCTAGTAGCCATGCCTCTTGAGAAGAGCCAGCTTGCTGTCTGTTGCTTGCCATGATGTCCCCTAAAATTGAAACTCCATAAATTCCTATTCCAGTCTCAAGTCTGATACACATAACCTGCCTGCAAAACAGTATGGTATTGGAGCTCGGTAGAGGGTTGAGTCAAACAGAGAGCCACACAATGACCCACATCACTACTAGGGATATGTCTGCCAAACAAACCATTCTTATTTACATTCCTGTGTTTGTGTTGGTGGTGATGGTGGTGGCAGTGTTGGCATGGTGGTTGTGTTGGTGATGGGGGTGAAGGTGATGGCAGCAGTGGTGTAGTGTGTATGTGTGTTTATCTGAGATAGGAGCTCAGTATGTAACTGAGATCATTATGGAGACCAGGCTGGCCTCAAATTTCTGGCAATCTTCCTTCCTCTGCCACTAGAGTTCTGTGAGTACAGTCACGCACCATTGTGAGGAGCAGAGAAAGCCTTGACAAAGCTTTTCCCACTTCAGGCTCTAGGGACTTGAAAAGACCTTCCTCTGGGAAGAGTGAGCATGTTAAAATGGTGTGAAGAAAATGTCCACTGTAGCTTTCTTCCCTGGCTCCTCGATTGGCTGTGTGAAATAATACTGCCTTCCTGTTCAACTCTGTATCATAAATACACTGAGCTTCAGGTGCTACCATTCCCCCATCAGAGCACCCAATCTCAGCTTTTCTGTGTCCATGTGTCTGTCATTGCTTTATTGTCTATCTTTTCTTTATTCCCTCATTGCCCCTAGTCAGGGTTCTAGGACCCTGGCCACATGAGGATGCAGTAGTTAACGATTGCCTTTATTTGCTGAGCCATCTCATCAGCTCAGTATGTCTGTATATCTGGTGTCATTTTCCTCTGTGGTGCTAGGAATTAAACTGGAGTCTCCATGCATACTAAACAAGCGCTCTGAGTGAGCACAACTGAAATGCACCCTCAGCCCCTGAGTTGACCTTTATTTTTGCTTTTAAGCACTTTAAGGATATTGGTTTGTCCAGTTTGGGTTTTGGGTCTTGTGGGTTTTTGTTTTGTTTTGTTTGGTTTGGGTTGTTTTTATTTGTTTGTTTTTGTTTTGTTTTGTTCTTCACAATGGCTTTGACAGGGAATAGTCTGTCATCATCTTTGTTCCTGTGGACTAATTATGTATGGCTGTGTTTTTCTTGGGCTGGGGATGTAGGCTGGTGACTGACCAATCGATCACTGCCTGTTGTAAGTCTCTGGGTTGGATTTCCAGCAGTACACAGAAGTTTTCTTTATCATTTAAAACAACTTGATGATGACAGTGCTGCCTTGATGTAACTTTCTTCCCGTCTCTTGCTCCCAGAGTTCCTTGAGGTTTTTTGGATCTGTTGTCCTCCCTTTTATAGATTTAGAAACATTGTGACTCTTATTCAAATTTGTTTGAAGTTTTGGGTTGATTTCTTTCTGTCACCATTGTAAGGATTCAGGCATTACACTGGCCTGCCCCTGTCACTTGGCAGAATGTTCTCAGGCAGTACCCTGGTCAGCCCAGGGTTCCGTGAGTACTAGTCTGCACGCAGGTGCAAAGGACCCCTTTAAAAGACAGACCCCTGCCCACTCTCACTCTCTTTCTGCTCTTTCTTTCCTGCTCTTCGCCGCTGTTCCCCTGGGGCAGACAGGACCTTTCCTGTCTCCCTCTTCTCTTCTGTCCTCTCAGTCTCTGAGTCTCTTTACCTCTTTTCTCTTTCCTTCCCTCTCCCTCCCCTTTCTAATAAAACTTCTCACTTAAGCCCTGTCTGCCTGGCGTGTTTGTCCCCTGCCTTACTCTCCCTTGCCCGCCATGGAACCTGCCAAGGTCCCCCATGCAAGGTTCCCTCAAGCCTTATCACATTTTCTTAGGGCTCCAATGACATGTGTATTTGAGTACTTGACTTTGTCTCATGGTTCGCTGATGACCTGCAGGGTTCCTTCCCTCCTCTACCCCAGGCTCATTGTGTCTAAGTTCCCTTAGCAAGATTCTTGCTGTTGTTTTCAAGTTTGTACCAGTGTTCCCCGACATGTCCGTTTTGTGGTTAATCTTACTTGATGCATTTTTCATCCTAGTAACTCTCATTTTCATCCTTGCGAGTTCAGCTTCTATCTTTTCCATGAGTCTCCCAGGAGTCTATTTTCAAATTTCATTTTGAGTTCAAGGCCAGGGTCTCTCAACCTCCTTATTGTTGAGAATTTGAGCTAGATATTACTTTGTTGTGGGAAGCTATGGAATGTTTACCTGGCCTATGGACTCCAGCCACCCGGTGTCAGGAGCTACCCCCAGGTTGTAGCAGGCTGTCTTCAGGTCCTGTCAAACACTCCTTGATTATTGCTAATGCTGTAGTTACAAACAGCCTTGTCAACTCCTTCCAATGTCTTACGTCCAGCTTATGGAGTTTCAGCTGATTTTTCTCCTTATAAACTTCATACTTTTTCATCTGCCTTTTAGTTTAGTTTTGTTTTGTTTTTATTAGATGCCAGGCACTGTGAATTTGACTTTCTTAGATGCTAGACATTTTTATGTTCCTGTAAATGTCCTTGAGCTTTGTTCTGAGATGCGACTAAGTCCCTGGCAAAGGGTTTAATTTTTTTTTTTTTTTAAGGGCTTGCTTTTAGCCTCATGAGTGGGGGCCAAAATAGTATTGCATCAATGGCTAATTTTGTTCTAGCACTACTAAAATAAGACTTTGCATAGTCAACCTAGTGCCCCATGAGTGACAAGATTTTTCCAGTCTGGCCAGCAGGGATTGGCATCATTGCTAGCCCGACATGAGCCCCTTGTGGTTAGTTGAACCCATGACCTACAATAGTTTTCACCCACATCTGCTTTTTGGGCTCCATGGAATACTTGAGAGAAGCCCTGAACATGTAGATCACACACACATACACTCACACACACACCTCCCTCTCCTAGAAATCCAGACTCCAGCAGCTGCCATCCCTCTCAGCTCCAGCTTTTGAAGTTTCTTCTTGGATTCCCTGTGGCTGCAGTCCCAGCCCGGAAACTCTAAGCACTAAGTGGGACCAGTCATTGGCACCACCTGCTGATTTCTCTTCTTTCAAGATCACTGCCTTTCATTGTTTCGTGTCCAGCGGCTTAAGAACCCTTGTTTAGAGCCAGGGAAATGGCTCAGTGGTTAAAGCACCTGCTCTGCAGACATGAGGACCTGAGTTCATATCCCTAGAAACCATGCAAAACCTAGCTGTGGCTGCACTAGGCCTGTAATCCCAGCTCTGTGACAGTGGGGTGAAGACAGGGGGAGCACTTGGGCTCACTAGTCTGTAGTCAGCCTACCAGAAAAACAACAAGCTCCAGGGTTGAGTGAAAGACACTGTCTCAAGCAAATAAGACAGAACAATAGAGCAGGACGCTCAACATCCTTTTCTGGCTCCCACACTCCCATAATCTGTGCACACACATGCACAAACACACATACATGCAAACAGGAATATTTTGTGAGCTTTTCCCCCAGTTGTTTCTGATGGGGCAGGGCAGGGATCTGGTCTTGCTTATCTCACCCCTGCTGGGAACAAGTGTGTGCTATATTAAAGATTTTAATTTGTCTGGAATTTATGGGTGTTAAACTTTCTGAGTTATTGAACTTCTGAAAATGACTATATGCTTTGTTCTCAGGCTTTATTGAACACTTTGACTGGAAACAAAATTCACACTTAAAATTATTTTTATTCCAAATGTTTTTACTTGCTTTTTAAGCACCCAGTGTTGCTGGTAGGACTGATGATTGCTTGATCCATCCATCCATTTCTTCCTTCCTTCCTTCCTTCCTTCCTTCCTTCCTTCCTTCCTTCCTTCTTCTCTTTCTTTTCTTCCTTCGTGTTGTGTGTGTGTGTGTGTGTGTGTGTGTGTGTGTGTGTGTGTGTAGAGAGGGGATAGAAGTTAACCTCATGTGTCACTCCTCTAATAGTGTCTACCTTGTTTATTTCTTTTAGACAGGGTCTCTTACATGGCCTGGAGCTCACTGCATAGGTTAGGCTGACTGGCCGCTGAGCCCCAGGGACCTATCTACCTGTTTCTGTCCCTCAGCACTGGGATCGCAAGCTCTAGCCAGCACGACTGCCTTTTTTACTTTGGTTCTTAAGCTCAAATGCTTATATGGCAAACACTTTGAGCAATCTCTCTAGTCTCCATTCTTCTTTCTTTTTATGTAATTTTTCCTTCCTACAAAATTATAGAATCATCTCCTATGTGCCATGTCCCGAAACTCAATAGTGATATGTGTAGTTATGTATTAAAAATAGTATCTGTGAAGTAAGGATTTTTTAACCTAAATTTTGTTCCTGCTGTACAATAAAATAAAAATACCATCATTAAGATTAAAAAGTCATCCATGTCATCTGAAATCATCTTTAGTGCCATCAACCTTATCTGAACCATATTTGGGAAACTTTGAATTCAAACACAAGTTGAAAAAAAATCACAAGTGATTACCACGAAATTTTTGACATGGTGTAAATTACAGGGCAGATTCTCAGTAAGGTGGTCCGTGTGATCCTTTGGGGTTATCTAGCTAGACCTGAGCCTGTGGTATTTATCATTTCTGGTCAGGTGATACTGCATAGACCTATGTAACACAAATTAATCAGAACAGATATAGTAATAAATATGTTACCCAGCAATGCAGTTGATGACCATTCTGTGGCAAAGATGTCAAATATCAACCAGTTTTTCATCTATAGACAATTCACTGAAGCATCCTTTGTTTCATTTTCTTTTGTTTTTGAGACAGTGTTACTATGTCCTGAGGCTGGCCCTAACCTCCATATGCAGCCCAGGGTGGACTTGGACTCTCCAACCTCTTGCCTCAGCTCCCAGATTTTGGGACCTGGGTAACACCATGTGCTGGCTAGTTTTGTGTCAGCTTGACACAAGCTAGAGTCACTGAAGAGGAGGAGCCTAAGGTGAGAAAATATCTCCCTAAGATTCAGCTGTAGAGCATTTTCTTCCTTCCTTCCTTCCTTCCTTTCTTTTTTTCTTCCTTCCTTCCTTCCTTTGTTCTCTCTCTCTCTCTCTCTCTCTCTCTCTCTCTCTCTCTCTCTCTCTCTCTCTCTGTGTGTGTGTGTGTGTGTGTGTGTGTGTGTATGTAATGGGTTTCAAGATAGGGTTTCCCCTTGTAGTTCTGGATGTCCTGGAACTCACTCTGTAGACCAGGCTGATCTTGAACTCAAGAGATCCACCTGCCTCTGCCTCTGCCTCTGCCTCTGCCTCTGCCTCTGCCTCTGCCTCTGCCTCTGCCTCTGCCTCTGCCTCTGCCTCTGCCTCTGCCTCTGCCTCTGCCTCTGCCTCTGCCTCTGCCTCTGCCTCTGCCTCTGCCTCTGCCTCTGCCTCTGCCTCTGCCTCTGCCTCTGCCTCTGCCTCTGCCTCTGCCTCTGCCTCTGCCTCTGCCTCTGCTGGGATTAAAGGCATGGGCCACCACTGACCATTCTCTTAAGGAGTGTTTGATGAGGGAGGCCCCAGCCCATTGTGGACAGGACCACCCCTGGGCAGATGATCCTGGATTCTACAAACAAGTGTGCTGAACAAACCATGAGAAGCAAGCCTAAGTAGCACCCCCTCCATGGCCTCCATGTGAGCTCCTGCCTCTAGGTTCCTGCCCTGTTTGAGTTCCTGTCCTGACTTCTTCCTTGACTAACGGTGATGTGTAAGTGTAAGCCAAACAAGCCCTTTCCTTCCCAACTTGCTATTTGCAAGTCCAGTTTGATTTCAGCATTGTTTATTTTATCATTTGTTAATTGTTTAGTTGTTTGTTTAGTTGTCAGGAACTCACCATATTGCTCAGGCTTGCCTTGAACACATGGTAATCCTCCTGTCTCAGTCTGGGATTACGTGGATGTGCCTAGACGTCTATCTGGCTCATCTCAGCACTGTTAACTGTCATTAGGAGTGCTTTTCTTTGGACTCTTTTTGAACTTGCTTTAATATTCTGCTTTAATGTTTCTGTGATAGTAAACTCAATACAGCCTTTAATTGTGGGGACATCAGGATGATCCCCAGGCCTGTGCCCAGGCTGGGCCTAAAGGGACATCCCAAGCCTGCCTCAAGTTTGGAGACCTGATTCAGCAGGGCACAAAAGAAAGTAACGTCTGCCTGGTCACTGGTGATTAAAAGCAATGTTATTGGCCCTCACTAGTCTGTCCACCTACTATTATCAAACTCCTCCCACTGAAGCCTACTTAAACATCTGCTCCGATCAATAAAATGAGTTCCTGCCCTGACCAGCCTCCCTGTTGTGGTGGCTGATTGCCCTTGCAGTGGGCAAGGGTTGTGGAACTGGGCGGACAGCACCCTCACCTTTCCTCTGTCTTCTCCTCAGAGGAGCGGCGACGCCACATTCAATGTGTGTTTTATAGTTTGAATTTGAGGTGTTCGTGTTCTCAGCATTTGATCCCCACTTCATGGAGTTATTTGGAGAGGCTGTAGGACCTTTAGGAGGTAAAGCTTGGCTGGCAGAAGTAGGTCATGAGAGTCAGAACTTTAAAAATGACAGCCACCGCCACATGTCCACACCACCATGAACTGAGCTGTTTGCCACGCCTTCTCTGCCATGAGAAACTGAAGCCCTCAGAAAACATGAGCCCAAGTAAACCCTTCAGTGGTGCTGTGCCCTCGTAGTCTCTGGCATTTGAATACTTGGTCCACAGTTGGTGGCACCGTTTGGGCAACTGCAGGAGGAAGTATGGCTCTGGGGCGAGCTTTGAGAGCTTAAAGACTGGTCACTCCCAGTTTGCTCTCTGTGTTCCGCTTGTGGTTTAAGGCGTGAGCTCTCAGCCCTCTGTCCAGTCACTATGCCTGCCCATTGCCTAGGATCCCCCACCGTAGTAGTGATGACTCCTATGTCTCAGGAACTGAAAGTCCATATAAACCCTTCTTTTTGTAGACTGCCTTGCCTGTGGTGCTTCATCACCGCCATAGGAAAGTGACTAATACACTCCTCCCTTCCGTCATCTGTGGCAGGAGTTCTGGTCACAGCAATGTGACGGTAACTAATAGAGACCATGTGATTCTTTTTGGAATGGTTTGCAGGAAAGAGTTTGAAGCCATAGGACAGAGAATCCTAGACTGCTCTCTGAAAGGCTCAGTGGGAAAATCCTACAGAAGTTAAAAAAAGGTGGCTCAGAGGTTAAGAGCACTGGCTGACCTTCCAGAGGTCCCAAGTTCAATTCCCAGCAACCATATGGTGGCTCACAACCTTCTGTAAGGAGATGTGGTACCTTCTTCTGCCTTCAGGCACACAAGCAGGCAGAACGCTGTATATAAATAAGTAAACAAATCTTTTTTTAAAGTTTTAAAAAACTGTAATGCCAATAGAAATGCAGATAACAATGTGAGGTTGCAGATATAACAGGGAGCTACTGGAAATTGAACTATAGGTCGGTCACAGATGCAGTTGAACCTATCTGGGATCAACCAGCTGCCTAAGGAACCACATTAGACACTGTCTTAGTTAGCACTTCTATTTCTGTGATAAAATACCATGACCAGTGGGGCAGTAGTGGCACACGCCTTTAATCCCAGCAGCACTCAGGAGGTAGAGGCAGGCGAATCTCTGTGAGTTCAAGACCAGCCTGGTCTACAGAGCAAGTTCCAGGACAGCCTCCAAAGCCACAGAGAAACTCTGTCTCAAAAAAAACAAAAAAACAAAACAAAACAAAACAAAACAATACCATGACCAAAAGCAAGTTTGGGAAGAGTTTATTTCAGAGGTCCCCATCACAATCAGTCATGAAGGGAAGTCAAGGCAGGAATCTGAAGGCAGGAACTGAAGCAGAGGCCATGGAGGGACCCTGATGACTGGCTTGCTCCTCACAGCTTTCTCAGCCTGCTTTCTTAAAGCATCCAGGACCAGCAGCCCGAGAGCAACACTGGCCACAGTGATCTAGCCCCACCCCACCCCACATCAATCATCAATTAAGAAAATGTAGCACAAGATTGCCAACAGGCCAATCTGCTGGGGACCTTTTCTCAACTGGGATTCTTCCTCCAAAATGACTTTGCCTTGTGTCAAATTGGCATAAAACCAGCCAGCAAAATTGACCTATTGTCAGCTCGACACAGAAACACATCACTTTCCATTAGAACTTTTTCCTTCTTGTTGTCCCCAAGATGCCATATTAATATCAATATCCCAATATAAAATAGATTCCAAACTTTAAATAAAACTCTTAGCCTTTAAAAATCCAAACACTTCAGTCTCTTTTAAAAATCCAAAGTATCTTTAAACAGTCAAAGCCTCTCTAAAATTCCAAGTTTCTCTAACATCTCAAAATCTCTCTACTATTGACTCCTACCAGCCTTTAAGGCTTCCCAAGGCTTTGCTGCAGCACCCACGGCATCTCATAGGCTCCACTCCACACTTGCGACTGTTCTTGGTGGTTGCCCCATGGTACTGGTATCTCAAACACGCTGGGATCTCCTGCTTCACCTTCACCATAGCCTCATTCGGCTCCCTTTAGGGACTGAGACTCTACCACATGGTGCCAAGCCTCGACTTCTAACCTTAACCTCTTCAATCCTACTTCAACTGAGGCTGCATAGTCACCAAAAGTCTCACCTACACTCTCAGGGTGCCACACCTCAGCTGCTCTCCATGCCCCTTCTTGCCTTCTAAACCGGTAACACTTGACAGAGTCTTACACATTATGAAGTTTGGCTGCCAGCACAAGACACAACCTGAGCCTTTTCTGGAACACAGCTTCTGTGTGAGGACCCTCAGGAAACACGTCCCAGAAGATTTATTTTTTCCTTCATTGATTCTGTTCTCTTTTTTAATCACGGCCAATTCTTCAGCTACAGCTGACCAGCATCAATTGTCCCAGAAAAGCGAAAGTTTCACTTCAGTGGTTCTTAATTAAAAATAATCACATGAATGCGTCCCTCAAAGCTTCACAAGCCAGGCCTCCGTAGTCTGTGCTACTCTCATCAGACTTATCTTCCAAGCTCCCGCAGAACAGACCACTGAGTTCTGAGCACTCAACAGCTCTTCCAACCCAAAGTGCATATGCTACCACAGTCCTCCCAAAAACACATAGGCAGGTCTGTCACCCAACAACCTGGTGCCGACTTTTATGTTAAGATTTCTATTTCTGTGACGGAACACCATGACCAGAATCAATCTGGGAAGGAAAGGTTTTATTTTCACTTATAGTACCACGTTCACAATTCGTCACCGAGGGAAGTCAGGGCAGGAATTCAAACAAGGCAAGGACCTAGAGGCAGTTGCTGATGCAGAGGCCACAGAGAAGTGCTGCTTATTGGCTTGCTTCTCATAGCTTGCTCAGCCTGCTTTCTTACAGCACCTAGAGTCATAATCCCAGGGAAGTACTGCCCATATCTGTCACCAATCAAGAAAATGCACCATAAACTTTCCCACAGGTCAATTTGATGAGGATATCTTCTCAATTTCCTCTTCCCAAATGACTCTAGCTTTTGTTGAGGTAACATAAAACTATCTAGTACAGAATTTTCCATTTTGCTGACAGAAATCAAAGTAAGGAGGAAGTACTCCAACTTCAGCTCACAGTTTGAGACTACACAGTCCATCGAGCAGCGGTGGTCTAGTGGTAGCACTGTGAGGTGGCTGTTTGCATTGCCTCTGCTGTCAGGAAACAGAGAGCAGACAGGAAGTGGGCTGAGCTGTAAAGCCTTAAGCCCCACCCGCAATGACCAATGTCCTTCATTGAGGCTCAGTCTCCTAAATGTTCCACACCCTTCCAAAAGAGTGTCATCAGCTGAGAATCAAGTGTTCAAATACACGATCCTATGTAGGACATTTCATGTTCAAACTAGAACATTCTATCCCTGCCTGCCATAGGCTAACTCATAGAGAAAAATGAGTCCCAAAACTATTAAGAGTAATAGTCTCCCAATATACAATGGAACAAAGTACTCATTCTCATTCTAAAAGGGAAGACTACAATATGGAGGTACACAAGAAAAGATTGAACCAAGCATGACTAAAAACCAGCAGTGTAAACAGCAAACTCTATATCTCCATATCCAGCCCCAGGACTCCTGACAGAACCATCTAGACTCCAACACCCTTCCCCCATTTGCTTTTGGCACACATAGCCTCTTTCTTGGCCAGATCCATTCTGTATCTATGTTTTCCTCTGCAGACACCTCATGGTCTTGCCATATCCAACATCCTGAAGTCTCCATAGCAGCTTAGACTTCAGCTCTATGCAATGGCCTCTCAGAGCCTCTTTGCAGGAGATGCTGACCCTGACACACATTGCTTGGACTTAATAGCTTTATGAAGCCTGATACAAAACTTCTATGCCTCCCACTCTTGCACTTTGCATTCCTGCACAAAGAGTGTGATGTGGACAGTGCTATCAGGTTCTGCTGTCAGGCTGAAATAAAGCCTGACCCCATTCTATCATAGCCACAATGCAATGTCCTCCATATCTGTCTACTCAAGACTAAACCTGGAGAAATACTTCTGCAGGCAGGCTTGGCTTCTCTTCAGTGAGGCTGATAATCCCTTTAGCAAATGTAGCTGCTTTCACACTCACTCAACTGTAATTCCTTTCTTCTCCAAACTGAAGTTTTCTATATCTTTCCATTTTACTTGATAATTTTTCTCACTGCAGACCTGGATAAGAGCATTGAGGAGTAACCATGACACCACCTAAATGCCAACCCATTTTGAGATTTCCTTTTCCAAACACAGAGGTCCATTATTTTTTTAATTTAACCTCACTCAAGTTTTCTAGACAGTGGCAGAATGTAGCCAGATTCTTTGACAGAATGTAACATAAACAGCCTCTATCCCAGTTCCCAACAGAGTCCTTATGCCGTCTGAAACTTCACAGTTGGGATACCACTGTCCTTGTTTTTCTAAGCATCCTGGCCTTCCAAACCACACCAAAATAAACTATTAAGCTAGGCTTATAGAATTCTCAGGCTCTCCTAGCTCAAAGTTCCAAACTATTCCACATTCTTCCTGCAAACTGGTTCCTAAAGCCTGCAAACCATGTGGTCAAGTTTATCGAAGCAATGTTCCCCACTCCTGGTACTAATTTTCTGTTTTACTACCTTGTTTTGTTGCTGTGGTCAAATACATGATAAAAAAACAACTTAAAAGGGAAGGGGTTTGTTTTGGTGTATAGTTTAAGAGGATTAAATCTACTGAATAGGGGAGCATGGCAGCAGGAACCTAAAGTCACATTACCTACACAGTAAGGAAGCAGAGCAGGCAGAAGCAGGGCCAGACTGGAAAACCCACAAAGCCTGTTACAACTCATTTCCCCCAATACTGCCCCACTTTCTGAAGCTTTTGCAGCCTTCCAAACAGTGCCACTAGCTGGGGACCAAGGATCAAAAATATGGGGCTATGGGGCCATTTGTATTTAAACCACATCAATGTCCCATAAGCCTATGATTGAAAAGAAAAGTTTTATGTGCTAAGAAGTACGGAAAATGTCTAATAATTTCTAACATGGAAACTTGGTTAGTTAATGCTGTCCTATTTGTGGCACTGGGGGATTGGATGGCTTTGCCTATGCTAGGCAAGCACTCTACCGCTGAGCTACATCCCTAGGCCAGGCTGACTGCTCTGCATGAGTTTCCTGAGGACTGCTGATCCTACAGATCCCACCCATCAAAGTCACATTCATATGCAAATGTAACCCTTTTTTTGTGTCAGAACATTGTTAACTTGTCGCAGGTACTCGTTCAAGTAGATTTCCCATGAAATCCTTAAACAGAATAAACAGCTCTTGGCCACAAAAATTATGTAACAGTATTATGAGAATTTTTAAAGAAATGATTGCAAGTAATTGTAGTTCCATTGACATAACCAGTTGTCATAATTGAGACCATTAGAACCAAAATGTTATCGTGACAAAGGATCCGAGTCCCACTGGTTAGCCTCCTATTTGGAAACAGTAGTTAATAGAACAAAATCTGAGTACTGCAAGAAAATGTGCTGTTCCTTGGGATTCTGAAAAGAAGCAGTGTGATTATATTGCAACATATTCTCCGAAAGGTAACTAAAAAGGTAACATTCTCTCTGGGGTGCTGGTGTTTCTCTTGTGGTTCTGAAGGTGAAGATGCTTGTTTTTGTCATCCTGTTCTGGCATTTAGGTTAGTTATGTATTTGCTCTGTCACTAAGTTTTCTCAAGGGTAACATGAGGTTGCTGGACTATCATCCAATCACTTCTGTCCTTGTGAGCCTGTATCAGTTTCAGATTTCTTTTTCCTAATTTTGCTTTGATCACCAATCATTTATCGTCTATTACGTGCCAAGCATTTCACTAATCGTTGGAGATACAATAGTAAACCATGAGACATGGCCTCCACTCGCATCACTATGAATAAAAATGGCATTATTGAAAATATCTGATATCATGCTATAACACATAGGTTCCAAAATATCTCACAGGCAGGTTTATTCTGGAGCTTCACTGGACGGCTGTTAACTGGTCAGGACAAATTATTTTCATCTGTATTTTACAAAAACTGTGTGTATCTGTTTATGGGGGGTGGGTAGAATGTGTGCCCACGTGAGTAATGGTTCCTGTGGAGACAGAAGAGGTCTTTGGATCTCCTGGAGCTGGAGATTCAGGCCCTTGTGAGATGTTTGATATGGATGCTGGAAAACCTAATGCCAGTCCTCTGGAAGGGAATTAAGAGTTCTTAGCCAATGAGCTATCTCTCAACCTCTAGTCATCTGTAATCTACACTTGAAGAAACTCAGAAGTTAATTAAAACTATCAAATGAATGCCAAGCTGTGCTGGCACTCACCTTTAATCCCAGTACTCAGGAGGCAGAGGCCAAAGAATCTCTGAGTTTGAGGTCAACCTGGTTGACAGAGCAAGTTGCAGGCTGGCCAGGCCTACAGAGAGAAACCCTGTCACAAAAAGCCAAAAATGAATAGATAAATAGATAAATGGAAAGTAAATAAATAAACTGTGGGGATGGAGAGATGGTTCAGCAGTAAAAGTATTGGCTGTTCCTTCAGAGGACATAGGTTCAGTTCTCAGCACCCACATGGCAGCTCACAACTCACATGGCAGTACTCAAGCTCCAGTGCATCTGACTCCTCACACAGACATACATGACAGTGTGCTGATATTTTGTTTGTGCTCTAACAAACAAAGCTTGCCTGGAGATCAGAGTATGGAGCTAGCCACTATTTAACCATAGAGACCAGGCAGTGGTGACTCACACTTTTAATCCCTACACTAGGGATCCCATGCCTGTGATCCTAGCACATGCCCAGGGAGGAGGAAACAGGAAGTGATGGGGCTGGGCAGAGAGGTATATACATTGGGTGGAGGTGGGAGCTCACCCCCTTTTGAGGCTGAGGAGTTGGTGAGATAAGAATCAGCTGTGCCTTGCTCCTTTACTTCTCTAATACTTCAGCTTTCACCCCCTAATATTTGACTCTGGATTTTTATTATTAAGAGCAATTAGAATAACAGATAGTTATTAGCTACCATGTGGGTGCTGCGAATTAAAGCAAGGTCCTTTGGAAGAGCAGCCAGTGCCCCAACCCTGATTTTTTTTTTTATACTGAGGTTCTAGAAGAGAAAAATGTTATCCTGACTATTGAAGATATGTATGCATGCATATGTTGATAGATGATAGCAATTATGTATGCATATACATGTAGATAGATAATAGCGATTATGCATGCATGTATATGTAGATAGACAGTAGAAATTTGGGCATGCTTTTTTCATGCTCCCCTTTCCTTTGCAGTGGTAATATGAAACAAATCCTGAAGACTGGTTTATTTCACCCTTTATATTCAACATAAACCTTTTTCAATTAAAGACCCTCGTGTTAAACCACCAAAGTGCCAAAAATACTCTAAAGATGTTTCACCAAAACAGGGAACTTTATTTTGTGTAAAGGAATGTTATTAGTTCCTTAGCATTCATTTGTACTACAATAGCAGAACACCTTCGCTTGGATGATTTATGAATAAAAAAGTTCTGTTTCAGTTTTGTAGGCTGGGAAGTCCAGAACAAAGGCAGCAGGTTCATGTCTGCTAAGGACACAGTCTCCACAGATGATGCCCTGAAGGCCGAGGCCACCAAGGGAGTGCTCTTTCTCAAGCATCAGAAAAGCCAGAGCAATCACTTCTGCAGGTTCTTTTCATAGCCTTAGTCCACTCACCAGGGCTAAACAACCCCTGAACCCACTTGCCAATAAGGCTGCACTGGGGACCAAGCTTCTCATGTGAGAACTTAGAGGAGACACACACTCTCTAACCATAGCACCCCGTCACAGAATTTTTATCTAGAGACATGGTCAAGAAGAAGAAAGCTTTCCTGCAACCCTAATGCAGCTACAGAGGTAAAGTCTAGAAAGTGAAGCATTAGCCCATGTTTTAAATTAAGCTTCTGGAGATGCCCTTAAGTGGGGAGAACACGTTTCCTTTGCTAACTAGAAAGATGAGCCAGTAGCTGGAACTTAAACATTTTGACCTATGGCTGTACATACTATGTAAAAGTGGGTAAAGCCAATGTTAGTTATCTCAGTTTCTAATTATTTTAGCATGTATTGCTAAATTAACCATAACTGACACATATTTCCATACAGCCCTCCCACTGCGGTGGCGCTAGACACAGAAACACAGGTTAGCTCTGAGCTACTGCTCTTCACGTAGTGCACCATTAACTGAGATACAGCCCATAAAGTCTACTGTTTTAAAATGATACATGTTCACCTCCCCCAACGCCTTTCTCTGGAAACTGTCCTTGCTATATAATCAATGTCTTTCCTGCCATTTTAATTGATAGGCTGTCCAAACAGGCGAATCGCTTGCCTCTTAAGAGAAACATTTTGTTGCTGGCCTTCTAAAAAGGATTTGAAGAAGCCTGAACTACTGAGAGCAGCACAGAAACTGGGTACGAGAGCAGGCTGACTGGTGAACAGCCTGAGATCTCTAAACACACATCACTGATTTTAGCCAGCTCTGGGCAAATGTACCGAGCAGTCAGAGCGGATGTATCCTTAGGCAGAGATCAAAATACACGTACAGAAGTTCAAATACTGTCAACAGGCCCAAATTTAAGAGGTTTCTCAAGTAATTTTACAGCTGGGAAACCAGCCCCCAATGACAAAGTGAAATAGGACCAGGGTATTAAAGAACTTAAACATGGGATTTTCATTTGTTAAACAAACATCATGACATTGTCTCAATCTCTTCTTATACTTAAAAAAAAAATAAGGAGCAAGACCTTTAAAGGAAAGGATTAAGGTTTCTTTTAATGATGCAAGCAAGTTTTCAATACTCCAAACATTCAGGCTAGGTATGGGAAGGAGGCTCATTTTAAAAATACCCAATGAGGCCCTGGATCTGGTTTGTTGTTGTTTTCTTTATTTCGTTATTTTTTGGAAAAAAAAAATCTATGAACTGCTTCACAGATTTGCATATAATCCATATGCTGTGGTCACCCTAAACTCTGCATTGTCCCAATTCTGCTGGAGTGAATATAGAGATGCCGCTGAAGTGACAAAAATACAATTTTTCACTATATCTATTAAAATTATCTATTAAGTCTATCTTCTTTTTTCAGTGCCAGGGATTGAACCTAGAGCCTTGCATGTGTTGACAAGTGTTCTACCATTGAGCTACATCCCCAGAATCATATTTTACCTTAATAGCATCCTCAGTGGCAGTGTTGTTGCCCAGTGAAGGATGATCTGGAATTCCTTCCTGCTGTTCATCTAATCATAAGAAGTTTAGAAAATTGCTACATTACTATATTGCATGTGTGAGAGCATAATATTAATTAAAATACTGCAAATCAGGAGGCTGAGAAGATGGTTCAGTGGTTAAGAGGACCTGAGTTTGATGCCCAGTACCCACATGATGGCTCACAGCTGTCTGTAACTCCAGTTCCAGGGGATCTGATGTCTTCTTCTGAATTCCTCAGGCACCAGGCATGTATGTGGCACACAAACATGCATGCAGACAAAACACTTGTATACATAAAATAAATACATTTAATTAAATATATAAAATAAATTCAAAAGAACACTGTCTTATACGTCCAAGAAATTAATGGAAAATAATTCTTACTAGAGATAGCATAGAAAAGAGGTAAAATCATACTTTATGCCTCACACATTAAGAAAAGACTTTACAAGTACAAGAAACAGTAAAACATAATTCAGATGCCAATTTTCCCTTTAAATGCACATACATGAATCATTGCAGACTGTATCTTCTAAAAGTGGCTGAAACAGTATGATATATGTATGTCCTCTTCACAGTTCAACCTTAACAGGACAGTGTGTATCTCCCTTTCCCCCTAAATCTGGGCAAACATTTGTGACTGCATCAAGCAGCAGCATTCAGGGAAATGATATTATGTAAAGTTTCAGGCTAGATGACAAAAATGCCAAGTGTCTCATGTTGGTCTCTTGGGACATACTGTAGGAACTCATTTGGTCACCCTAAGGAAGCCCAAATTAGCACACTAGTTGGAAGGTGACCCAGCTAATGGCCACTGTCATCTGCAGGATATGTGTGAAGATGTGTTCAGTGATTCCAGCCCCAGATGTGTCTTTGTATCTTCCCCTAAGCCTTCTGTGTCTCAGAGCAGAGAGAAGTCATCCCATTGTCTCCTATCTGAATCCCTAACTCACAAAGTCTGTAAGCCTAATAAAGTAATTGTTTTATGCCACTGCCTAGGGACAGTGCCACTCACAGTGGGCTGAGTCCTGCTGCATCAATTAATAATCACGACCATCCCCTAAAGACTAATCTGAGGTCAGTAATTCATGTGATGGTTGCTATTGTCAACTTGACAGAATCTAGCATCACCCGAGAGACACAGGCATGCCTGTGAGGTATTAAGTGAGATGGGAGGGCCCACGTTGAATGTGGGCAGCACCATTCTGTGGACTGGGGTCCTAGCCTTAATAAAAAGAAGAAAAGGGATGGGTGTTGGTGGCACACGCCTTTAATCCCAGCACTCAGGAGGCATAGGCAGGCAGATCTCTGTGAGTTCGAGGCCAGCCTGGTCTACAGAGTGAGTTCCAGGACAGGCTCCAAAGCTACAGAGAAACCCTGTCTCAAAAAACAAACAAACAAAAACAAAACAAGGAGGAGGAGGAAGAACAAGGAAGAGGAGGAGGAGGAGGAGAAGAAAGGGAACTGTGCATTAACACTCACTGTCCTCTGCTTCCTGGCTGCCCATTCAACATGACCAGCTGCCTTGGCTCCTGTTACCATGACTTCCTAAGCATACTGAACTCTACCCTGAACTGTGAGCTAAAAGATCTATCTATCTTGGGCTGGAGAGATGGATCAGAGGTTAAGAGCACCAACTGTTCTTCCAGATGTTGAGTTCAATTCCCAGCAACCACATGGTGGCTCACAACCACCTATAATGAGATCTGGTACCCTCTTCTGGCCTGTAGGCATATAGGCAGGCAGAATACTGTACATGATAAATAAATATTTAAAAACAAAACAAAAACAAAAAAAAAAAAAAACTCTGTCTTTCTTAAGCTGTGTTTGGCCAGGATATTTGTCACAGCAATGAGACAAGTAATTAATAGAAACCATGAAATGGGCATATTCAAAAGTATCTCTTGATCATGAAATAAGAACAGACCTGAGGGTGTAGTTCAGTGATACGATGCTTGACTGCCATGGATGAAACCTGTCAATTTGCCCACTAAAATGAAGTGAGACATAAAATAATTACTATTCGCAGACTGTGTCTTTTTATTGAGTTTAGACTTTTGTTTCCCAGAACTCATGTTCCTGAAAGGCCTGTCCTCAGCCGAGTAAGTGCTGTTTTGTTTTTGTTTGTTTGTTTGTTTGTTTTTTGGTGTTTTTTTTCTTAAAATTTGAATTTTGTGAGTAATATTTTTTCCTGAATTACAATGTAGCTGAGCTTTCTCTTTGTATCCTCATCATTGGATCAAACTTTGTTGCTCTCAAACCAACCCATTGTCTTCTTTGTAAATCTGAATCTTCTGAGGGGACAGAAAGACAAATGATGCCAAGTGTTAAAACCTGGTCACTCTGGTAAAGGAAAAACCAAAGTGCTTTTTTTTGTATGAGCCTTACAACTCCCCCGGACAGTTGAAATTATTTAAAAATCACAAAGTTGCTGGCTGTAGCAGAACAAATCTTCCATTCAGCACTCAGGGGCCAGGGTGTGTGTATCTCTGTGAGCTCCAGGTCAGCCTGGTATACATAGTGAATTCCAGACCAGCCAGGGATACACAGAGAGACTCTGTCTCAAAAACAAATAAAAAGGAAGAGGATGAGGAAAGAAAGAAGGGAGGGAGGGAGGGAGGGAGGGAGGGAGGAAGGAAGAAAGGAAGGAAGGAAAGGAAGGAGAGAGAGAGAAGGAGGGAGGGAGGGAGGAAGGAAGGAGAAAGAGAGGAAAGGAGGGAGGGAGAGAGGAGGGAGGGAGGGAGAGAGGGAGGGAGGGACTGAGGGAAGAAGAGAAAGTAAACGATTAAACAATGGGCTGGAAAGATGGCTCAGCAGTTAAGAGCCCTGGCTGCTCTTCCAAAGGACCAGGGTTCAGTTTTCAACACCCACATGGCAGCTGACAACTGTCTGTAACTCCAGTCCCAGGGGATCTGACACCCTCATACAGCCATATGTGCAGGCAAAATACCAATGTACATAAATAATTAAAAAAAAAAGAAAGAAAGAAAGGAAACAGGAAAAGGCATACAAGAGTCAAGGACTAGAAATTATAACTGAATCTACCACACATTTCTCTAGTTCTGGTCATGAATGAATGGATGTTTGATGTTATTGATACTGAAACATTTCAGAATAACATTTGTTCTAATTTCCTCAGCTGTTCTCTCAAAGCAATCACCATTTAGGCTTTCTTTATGCTTCCTGTAGTGGGTATTTCTTTTTTTTAATCTTCTCAATATCCAATTCTCTCTCTTCCTTTCTTTTTCTTTTTTCTTCTTTGTTTTCGGGGGGAGGGAGTTGTTCTCTGTGTAGCCCTAGCTATCCTGGAACTCACTCTGTAGATCAGGCTGGTTTTGAACTCAGAGATCCACCTGCCTTTGCCTCCCTAGTGCTGGGATTAAAGGCGGTGGCGCCACTACTGCCCAGCTCCACTTCTCTTTTTAAGAGCTCCCTGTGGACATTCATTCTCTCCAGTGTGGGACCCGGTGTTAACGGTCAATGCAATGCATTCCATGACTGCACAGGTGGGATATAACACAGAGAAAGGCAGCATTGTGTAAATGCTCAACAAAGGCTCTCGCAGTCCCTGAAGGTGTTCGAGAAAGTCATAGGTATTTACATCTGCAATCCTAGCACCCGCAAGGCAGAGGAAAATTGCTGTGAACTTGAAGCCAACCTGAACTATATGAGGAGGTGGGGCCTGGAGAGATGGTTCAACAGAGAAGAGCATTTGCTGCTCTTCCAGAGGACCCAAGTTCAACTCTCAGCACCCACATGATGGCTCACAACTGTTGTAACTCCAGTCCCAGGGGACCTGACACCCTCTTCTAGCCTTGTAGGGTGCCAATCACACACATACACTCACATAGGCAAACACCTAGACACATACAACTAAAAATAATTTTTAAAAGAAAAAAAGAAGTCCTGGGCCAGCCAGAAGTACATAGTAAGCCCCTGCTTCAGAAAACAAATAATTGAAGGGAAAAGTCTTAATATTGTAGACCGATTATGGCCTTTTCCTTAGAAGAGAATATGCATGCATTTTATATGTGTACGTGCATATATATATATATATATGTATATATATATACACACACACACACACACACACACACACACACGTGTGTGTGTGTGTGTGTGGAGAGAGGTATTTTTCAGGGTGGATTTATTATGAAAATATTCATATTTTCTTTATAAAGTGTCATTTTCATTCCCTCCTTGCCTCTCTTCTTTCATCCATCTCTCCCTCCCTCCATTCCTCCCTTTCTCCTTCCTTCCCTTTCTCCCTCTCTTACTTCTTTAGTTCTCACTCTGACTCAAAATATGATTCCTCAAATCAAAACATTATATAGATGGGGTAATTAAAAATAAAATCCTAAACAGTGAAACATTTTTTTTTCAAATTTTGTTCAGCCAAAGTATTACAGCAGATGACTTTACTTTTCCCTACTTCTACTACTACTAAAAATGACTAAATAAGCAGCCCCAAAAGACACATAAAAGGGGGCACAAATTTTTTACAGATTTATTATTCATACATAGCACAACTCCAGGGTCCTCATTTTACTCCAGGAAAAGGAGGGACATGCTCATAATTTTATCAAATCAATTCATGTTTTTAAGAAGTAGTCATGACATTGTTCAGATGAAAATTATTGTTTCAATCTAGTGGCTGTAAGAAAACCTAACATTCACTTGTTTACAACCTTGATTCTTCTCTGCTTTGCTTGACGTGCTGACACTCAGCTCAGCCAAAGTACAACCTAAATGTAAAACGAATCACACCTTCTTGTTGTGGCATATTACTTTAACTATGTAAATGTGTGCTACATTTGTTTATCCTGCATTTGTTTAACTATGTAAAGATGTGTTGCTGTTTCACCTTGCCTGCCTAAGTCACCTGATTGGTCTAAAAAAAAATACTGAGTGGCCAATAGCGAGGCAGTAGAGGGATGGGCGGGGCTGGATGGCAGAGAGAATAAATAGGAGGAAGAATCTAGGAGAGGGAGAGAGCGGGAGGAGGATGCCAAGAGCCAGCCAGCTGCTGGCCAGGTACAGAGTAGGACATGCAGAAAGAAAGGTAAAAAGCCCAAGGCAAATTGCAGATGAATAGAAACAGGTTAAATTAAAAGAGCTAGTGGGACAAGCATAAGCTAAGGCCGAGCATTCATAACTAATACTAAGTCTCCATGCCCTTATTGGGGAGCTGGCTGGGGGCCCAAAGGAAAGCTTGTTAAGCCTGTTCTGTTTTCTTGCTGTCAGCCTTGCCCTTTGGGTATGGCCCACCCACCAGGGATTTCCAGTTGATTCCACAGTAGACTCTTGCCACTTCAACTTGCAAATTTCTTCCCCTTGTTAAGTGCCTAGAGACTGATCTAATACTCTTTAACCATCCCTCCTCTTTTATTTTCTTTCTGTCCCTTCTTTTTAGTAAATGAAGGCTTTACATTTGTTTTAGGGTTTCTGCTCACCCAGCATCTCCACGGGCAGGTTGAGGCCCTTGTGTGGTATCCAGTGATCACTGCTGAATCCCACCCTTTCTGGTATTTGCTTCTTGGAGGTGAAAAAAAAAATAAATGTTTTATAAAGCTCAAATTGGCCTTATCAAACAAAACATCTGCTAGATCAGTGAATGACTGCTGACAGCAGGGGACAGCAGCGCTGGCCTCGCCAATAGAAGTCACTGCAGTTAATGGAAGCTATTATGGGAAAATTCTCTCAAGAAGTTTTCTTTCTTCCTTCCTTTTTTTTTTTTTTTATCCTCCAGACAGCTAAAAAAATTTTTTAAAAAAAATGTATTCAGTTGCTAGGGTAACGTGTGGTTTCAAAACTACTGTAACAAAAGCCAGATATCACATATCAAACTACCAAATTGTTAATTTGACTGGTATTTTAAAATAACTACTTGAAAGAGATATTTTCTCCTTCCCCTGCCTTGTAGAGCAAAGGAAAGTAGAGATTGTGGAGCGAATGAGAAAGAGGAAGAAAAACAAATTTGGTTTATTTGAGAAATCTTTTTATCTCATTAAATATTTGTCGAACATAAAAATCTGCTCCTGGTACAGACATAGGGACATGCAGGGATTACTTCATCATGCCGAGTTACTGTCTTCAATGTTTCTTCCAGTTTCAAACTCTGACTGGGTTTTAAGTAAATGGTTTTGTCTGGTTGTTTGGTGAATCTGCTTGCTTAAGTGAGTCACCCAGACTCTGAAACCTTTAGGGGTGATTGGGTTCTCCTGTGTCTTACTTTTCATCATGTGACTTAAAGGCAATATAATGAAGCAAATATTGCAGAGATGATATAGTTGGAAGAAGCTAAAACCAAATTCTTTTTCTATTCATTTCTAAACTTTTCTAACCTCTCTGAGCCTTGATTTATCCACTTTAAAAATAAATATCAGGACCAATGACTCATCTCAACAAATAAACTTCAAGAAAAAAGCAGTGACACAATGTTAAAAATAAAAGGAAGGAAGGAAAGGAGAGAGATTTGAGATATATAGATTAATATTGACTTATTAGGGCAACCAAAACCAGGTGTGGTGCTGTTTCTTCTTCTCCAGAACTTGGAAAGCGGAGGCAGGCAGATCTCTGCTCATTTGAGGCCAGAGTTCAAAGAAATCCAGGGCTGCATAGAGAAACCCCATCTCCAACAAACAAAAAAGAAACCCCAAAGAGGCAGTTAGTTAAATATTGTGTAAGAATAACTTGATCATTAGCACAGTGGTGGCGCATACCTTTAGTCCCAGCACTCAGGAGGCCGAGGCAGATGGATATCTCTGAGTTCAATGCCAGCCTGGTCTACAGATTGAGTTCCAGGACAGCCAGGGCTACACAGAGAAACCCTGTCTTGAAAAAACAAACAAAAAAGTTGGTTTTGGACTATTAAAAACAATTATAAAGCATCGTCTTGAAATCTCCAGTATATACTTGAATGTTGATTAGATATTTGATACTATAGGAATGATTTCAAATGTGTTTAAATATGATTATAACATGCATTGTAAGTTTTAAAAATATTTTCATATATATATATGTAATATAGATAATTAATATGGTTCTGAGATTTGACTTAAGTGAAGAAAGAGGACATGGAAATAGCAGAAAAACAAATTTGCCCTGATATGACAATGGTTGACACTGGATGATGGATAGCATCTTCTGTACTTTTTGACGTGTATTGGACACATTTGTTTTAAAGTTTTAAAAGCAGAGCTTAAGAGACCGCTCAGTGGTTAAGGTCAGCATGTAGGTCCTTCCATAAGAACCATGTTCTATTCCCAGTGCCCACATCAGGTGGCTCAAAACCACATAGAACTCCAGCTCCAGAGCATCTGACACCTCTGATCTCTGAGGGTACTTGCACCCACATGTAAACACACTAACACACACAATTAAAAATAATAAATTTTTTAAAATGAGAAATTGATCAATAATATCAGTGCTTAGATTATTGTGAGAAATAAATGAGATGCTGAGTGCAAAGCACATGCCAGAATGCCTGGGGTATAATAATTGCTCAATAAATGATAGCTGTTGTTCCTAGAAACAAGATCTCCATTTTCTATGTGCAAGAATTGTAGAAGCTAGCATGCATACCTAACCCTCAAAAGACTACAAGTTAGAGGCTAGCCTGGGCTAAATAAGTGAGTATGAGATACATGGTGAGACCTTACCTGATTTTAAAAGGGGGGGGCTGGAAAGATGGCTCAATGATTAAGGGCAGTTACTACCCTTGCAGAGTTCCCAGCATCCACTGGGTGGTTCACAACCACCTATAAGTCCAGCAACACACACCTGCGGCATCCTTTGGAACCCTTCACATGCCTCCCCACGGACATATACAAAAAAAAAAATAAGTAAATAAACTAATCTTTAAAAATTAAAATGTCAGGCATGGTGAGGCACCCCTTTTAGACAGCATTCTGGGAAGCACAAGCAGGCGAATCTCAGAGGAAGAGTTTAGAGGCCACCTTGGTCTGTATAGATAATTCCAAGACAGCCAGGCTACACAGAGGGACCTGGTCTAAAAACAAAAATAAAACAAAACAAAAAAAACAAAACAAAACAAAAACAACAAAAGAATCTAAAACAAATCAAAACCCAAACCAAACAAAACCAACTAAACCACCAACAACAAACCATCCATAGAATTCATGGAACAGGGAGCTGAAGCCTTCCAAGTAGGCATCCATCTTGCTGTGGAGTGACCACTGGCCTTGTTCTAGTCTTAGAGTCTTAGCTATGTGTAGACTTTCCTAGGAAGGCAAGACCTTTAATTCTCAGAGAGCACTGAGGTGTTGCCAGGTATTGTCAGTGTGGTAAAAGACCAGCATATTTGTTAAGGGGATCACAGACTTGAAAGCAGATTGGACCTGTAAAGGGGAGGTTCAGAATGGGATAATAGAAAGAAAGGCTGTCGGGATTGAATTGACATTTGTGTTTAATTTCCCCCTTGTTGCAAACACTATTCAACTCTTAAGGAAAGAGGAAAGCAAAGAGAAGCACCATATATGAAAAGCTGCTGGCTGCCTCTCCCTACTGTGGCCCCTAGTTCACGCCTGGGATATAATTTAATCTAGTGGTTGCACCAACACCTTAACCTTGTGAGGTGTTGTCTTCAAAATTTTGCTTAAATAAAGCCAGACTGTCTCCTGTAAAATGGACGTCCGGTTACAAATGGAGTTACTCCTGAATTAGAGAAGCAAAGACCCTGCAACCAAGTTGCCTGATGAAGTGTTTCTCCCCCAGACTTGAGGATCAGTCTCTAGTCTTACTCTACAGCCTCCTGGGATGTTCCCAGCTAACCCTTTCCCTGCCAGGCTCACCACCCCCACACACACACACACAGTCCAAGGCCACTCCCCAGAGCCCAGAGGCAGGAAGAAGCCCCTGTTGGCCTTAGCTGAAGGCGACCCCCCCCACCCCGCCCCTTTCCTGGAGGTGGATTCCTAGTCTCTGGATTTAGATGCTCTTAATTAATAAACAATAACTATTTAAGAAGCACCAGTACCCGCGCTCTTCTCTTCAGCACAGCACACTCTCGCTCCAACCCCAAGGCAAGGAACTGGGCACATCTGAGCAGAACAAGAAGCCCACTGCGCGTCCGTGCGTCCGTGCGTGGGACAACCCGCCTCCAAACCCCTCCCGCTCCCACGAGGACCCGCCGAGTGGGGAACCCCCTCCTCACTGCGGCAGATTTCGGGGGAGGGTTCCAGAAGCGCTGGTTTCTGCAGCCTGGAAGTTCAGGGTTGCCCAGAGACCCATCTCAGGCAGTGGGTTGAGGACAGGACAGCTCGGTGTCACCACGGATGAAGTTCCTTTGCTCGAAAGGAACATGCCCTCTACTCCTTAGAGGGTGGAGATTCCTCGGGTTCCCTCCTCCTGCTGCCCCTGGGTCGGAGGAAAGATGTGGAATTAGGATCGAGTGAAAATTCCTCGTGCCCTGTAATTACACACACCCTGAAATTTTCAGCGTTGACTTAAGTTACTTGGCGCTGCGAGGGCTGGGGCCCTGCATACTGATGAAACACAACCTCTATTTACCTAAACAATAAATGTAGAGATTAGCAACATTCACTAGATCACAATAACCGGGTTGACAATTAAACAGCAATGCATCCCAGATGTAACTGAGCCTATGGAGGGCGTGCAAGACGGGTGTCGGGTTCTTGCAGAGGGCCGCTGGACTGGAGAAAGGGTGCTGTAGCCACGGAGATACTCAGTATGGTACGGTGAAGGAAGCTGAGCCCGGTACCAGAGGTGGAGGAGAGGCCCAGCCACGGAGAGAGCAGATCATCCTGCCAGAGACTTCCAGGCGATTTTGAGAGATCGAGTGTCCCCGCCCCGCCCGAACTCCCAGTGATGTTTCTGGAGCTCTGAGCCTGCCTCTCCATTTTGTCACCTGCCTTAAGGCCACCAGGATGGATGCCCCTGGCTTGCGCTCGGTGAGTGTGTCCATATCAGCAAGTGTGTCTTTTGCTTGCAGTCCTGGGAAAGAGTGAAGAGGCGAGAAGCGCGTGCCAAAATGGTGTGGAGCTGCCCACACACTATTGAATGCTCTAGGGACCGAGTCCAGGTGCTCTCTCGGGCACAGGGTGTGCGTAACACCAGTGGGTGGTAAAACAGAAGGCGGGCCCACCAGGGATGGGCTCTAGAGCTGCTGAAATCCAGAAAGCATGGGTTTGTGTGGGCAATGTCCTAGGGATGCCTGAGTCCTCACTGGGAATCTCAGGGCCCATACAACCCTACCTCCCTCTTGGAATTTCTGGGCCTTGAGAAGAGATTCGGGGTGGGGGTGGGGGGAGGCTGAAGGAACTTACTCAGAGAAGAACTCAGCGGGGTACCATCTGCAGAAATAAGGTCAGAGGACAGCCTCTGGAAGTGTGTGTGTGTGAAAGAGAGAGGGGAGGGTGGGAGATGTTCTGGGGAGAGCATCATGATCCTTTTAGAAGGCTTTCCAAATCCTGGTCTCCTGTGGAACATAGGCTGCAAAAGACACATGTATGTTGTTTCTCTGCTCTTTTCCTCCTCCATCTGCACACCACCATCAGCCCTTGAAAGGCTTCTGACTCCACACGTAGACACAAGCGAAAGGATTTGTTTTAGACCATTGTGAACAAACCAAGATGAAGCAGCTCTTTCCTGCCCAACTAAGGTAGGGAACATACCCTGCCCAGGCACCATGGACAGGCACTGGGGACAGAACTAGAGGACCTGGGGGGGGGGGTCAGGAGGCAGAGAGACCCTTTCCTGTGAAGGGAGGAAGGGAGGAGGAGATGAGGAGGCACCAGCAGGGGCAGAGTTAGAGCTGAGTATGAGAAGTTCGTGGTAGTCACTAACCAGACCCACAGGCTTTCCAGCCTGGCCAACCCCCCCATTGCCCAGCTGAAGGTGCACCAGAAGGAAGCAGTTAGACGAAGGGAATCCTCCTTTGGGATGGGTGAAGTGTGTCTGTCCTCTCCTTACAGGCTCTGGGGGGTTGGGGGTGGGGGTGGGGGACCTGGCAGGAATTTCCTTGTTGTGAGAAAGCCAAAGAGTGTCTGCAGCAAGTAGACAACTATAAACAGGCTTTGTAGGACAGGGAGGGCAGCCTTGATGGCTTCAGCTCCGTTGTAATTTTTGTCTTTGCTGTGAAGACTAGCTGGAAGAGTGTTCCCTAAGGAGGACTTCCCTCCCTTCTCACCCAGAGCCTGGCTGCTGCTCCTCCCTAGCCTGGCCTGAAATTTCAACGGCTAATGGTGTGTGATTCTGCAGTAATTAGGGGCCATGCAGCAATCTAACACTCCTTTAAACAAATATGTAAGTCATCCTTACGGGGGGGGAGACTGAGAATGGGAGGCAGCTGGGACCCCTGCTGGTAGTGTTCTCTGCTTTGGGAGGGGCATCTCGGTGACCCTCATCTTCTGTGTCTGGCCTTAGTGTTGGTCTTCGCTTTTCCTTAAAAAGAAGAAACACACACGGGCAAAGAACATGCATCTCGCCACCCACTGGACGAGCTGAGGAACCTATGTCTTTGCTTGAAAAGTTGTCTAAGTCACTGGTGGCTCTAAGCTGAGCAAGGATCTGCGTCCCCTACTCTGCACAGCAGTGCTGTGGATGTGAGGGATAGGGAGCCACCTTCCCCCACTTCGTGCTTTCACCCTTATAAATCAGCCATATAAATCATTCACATTGTTTAAGGTACATTGATCAATCTAATGGCTTGTAATAGGTTCCTAATTGTCATTTGCAGAAGCCTGCAGGCTCATACTTGGGTAGGGAAGGTTCTCAAAGCCAGCTCAGTCTACCTTAAGCCCCAGGCTGGTCATTACAGAACCCAGAAAGAGCACCCTATTACTTTAGCCTTCCTGCCCAGAAGAAGGAGTGTTGCTGGGGATGCCCAACTTAATTTCCACTTCAGCATTCCCAGGATAAGCGATTGTGAACCAAACCACATTTTGTCACTATCAGAAACCTTCTGTATTTACATCCCCTGCAGTTATATTTACAAGAAAATCTTGGCTAGTCACAAACCAATATGCTCTTGGTCATATCTTTTTCTTTACTTATTTTGAACAGTAATGATAAGGCATGGTTTGAAGGGGATTGTTGAAGGAAGGGAAGAGGAACTTTCCCAGAGCTCAGATAGAGTATCTTCCTTCTCTGAGCTTCAGAGGAAGGAGGAAAAAGCTGGAAGGTAAAGAAGCCTCCCCAGCTGCCTAAACTGCTTAAACTGAGGAAACTGGCTTTCTGGCCAGAAGAGGGCTCCTGAGCAGAACCCTCTGGCCTCTGGCCTTCTTGGTTATTAGGTTCAGATGAAAATGAGATGTTTCTCCCAGTGTTTCTCCAAGGTTGGTTCTGTTAGTCTTGTTTGAGGCAACACGTGCGTCATTTGGGTAGAACTTCTCTTAAAAAGAAAACTGACTGTCCTGTCACTTTGCATAGGTCTGGGAGTCCCTCATCATGGTAGGTGAGGAAGGAAAGTACAGCCTCAAGCCAAAGAGCCCCCTCCCATAGTCTCCCAGTGATGCAGTAAACAAACCTATGATGCTTGTTGAATAATCTTCCAATAATTGCAGTCATTAAAATCATCAGTCTCCAGTCACCTTCCTTCCTTTGACATACCAGTCTCTCCTTTAATTGCCAATGCATTTTTGGCTCAGATAAACAGATCAAGGCAAGCTTAGACTAACTACAAGGTCCAGTCACATCTAGCAGCAGATAGTTGCTTGTGAAGTAAAGGCATGGCCTGTGCATCACAGACTTCCATTTTCTCCTGGAAGCCTTTTCCAGAGGCTGGGAAGCTATGCCCTAGCACCTCTACATGAGAGCGACACCTTTGAGGCGAAGAAGAAGAAGAAGAAGAAGAAGAAGAAGAAGAAGAAGAAGAAGAAGAAGAAGAAGAAGAAGAAGAAGAGGAGGAGGAGGAGGAGGAGGAGGAGGAGGAGGAGGAGGAGGAGGAGGAGGAGGAGGAGGAGGAGGAGGAGGAGGAGGAGGAGGAGGAGGAAGAGGAGGAAGAAGAAGGATGAAAATCTCATTGGACTATTGATTCTTCTTGGCTTTTTTATTTGTAAGGGTTGGGCTAAAATAGGGAAGGGCATTATAAAATGACTATTAAATAAAAGCTTCACAGAAATTGTGGGAGAGTTCCTTAGTTTTCAATTAATTTTCTTGATCCATTTGAACTCAAGACTGGTGCTTTTAAAGACATTAATATATGTTAACTATAAAAAATTCCTGTCTAATCAAAGGCTGTATTTCATTTTCACTCACATTGACAAACTCCAACTGTGGGAAGGGTTCACTCGACTCAACAGGCGCTAAGGGCTGAACCGCTGCTTCCTTCCCTGCTTGCTCAAGGCTGGCAACTAACACGTACAAATGCAGCTTTTTTTTTTTTTTTTTTTTTTTTAAACTGAAGTTATTATGTTTCTTCCCAACTCCCACACTGTGCTGACCTGATAATCACTGCTCTGGTGTAGATCATGCAAATGAAAAGCATAATTAATTGCACAAATGATTAAAAACGGGTGCCTGTGTGGCTTAGCAAATAAATAAATAAAGGCAAGAGGGAGGACAGGTCAGACAAATGCTTTTATGGGCTTTCTCCCTCTTACCCTCGCCCCCGCCTCGCATCCTGGTTCTAGTGGCCCAGGCTTCCACTGAAACCAGCCCCACCAATTTGAGAGCCCTTCGGTTCCTCCCCTCCCACCGCCTCCCTTCCTGCCCATATCCTGAGTCTCCAACTACACCTTAACCCACCTCAGTGATGCACGTCACCGGCTAACCTGCGAGGACACTGGGCCGCTACCTAATGTTTACTCAGCTATGGTATGCAAGAGTTCAGAAAATGACTGTCTTCAGAATCGCCACCCTGCTTCGTGCATCAGCGAGAAAGTATTTCATCCTTGGCGTAGGCGCTTCGATCCGGGATGAGTGCTCAAGATGAAATTGTTTCCCTAGCTTCGCCCCTGAAACACCACAAACTTGAGCAGTTGCTCAGATCAAAGCCCTTCTCAGAGCCAAAAAAAAAAAAAAAAAAACAAAACACAAAAAAAAACAACAAAAAAAAAAAAACAAAAACAAAAACAAAACAAAACAAAAAAAAACCAAAAAACGGAGAAACAACATTTGTTCAAGGGAAGTAAACTCTTCCCTTTAATCGCTCCATTCTTTATTGGGTTTCGTATTGAGTTTTTTTTTTTTTCAAAAAAAAAATCATGTTGATTTAACCATAGTGTATTTACGATGTAAATATATGCCAAGATGAAAACGTCACGGATCAATTGTAAAGGACCCGGATACATAATTTAAAAAAATCAGTTTCAGTGTATATGAGGTTCTCACCCCACTTTCTCTGCTCAGTCAGATTTGTTTATGCAGAATCGACATTTAATAGTGCTAATTGCACTCCAGTTAAATTGCCCTGATTGCAGAAAGGGAAGCAATTTTCGTGCTCTCTGTCTGGGTTTGGAAGAAATTGTTTTATATTCACCTCTTTATAAAGAAGTGGAGATAAGGCACCGGGGCCTTTGCACAAATTGCACTTAGGGGCTGACTGGCAGCATTCAGGCGCTATAATAGAGCATTATTTGGCCGTTTTGAATAATGTAAAGCGTTTGCTGAAAGCTATTCTCCTGAAAATTGCTTTAACTTTTAAAAGGGTGATGATTCACTCCAAACCAGGCCTTTGTTACATTGTCATTATTTCCCCAAATGTTTTAACAGTCAGCTCAACACTTTAGCATAACACATTGATCTTTGTTTAAAAACTAGATTTTTTAGAAGATGAAAAAAAATCTGTCAGACAGGAGGGAAAAAAAAAAAAGAAAAAACAAAAAACAAAAAAACCCCACTGGACTTTTCCCGAAAGAGTTCCTTTGAGCTCCACCTGGGAGTTGAACCAGCCCGCGATTGTCTGTCTTGTTCGGAAGACCTCCCTAACTTTTATTGTGATGAGGACGCGTGTATCTAGGAATACGAGAGTACCCACGTTCAGAGTCTGACAGCTGGAACTGCGTGGAAAACAGCGGGAGGGGGAGGGGGCTGCTGGAGGAGAGGAGCCGGGAGCCCGAGGTGCCTGTGAGAACTGTTTAAATGGTTGGCTTGAAAATGTCACCAGTGCCAAGTGGCTTTGCGGACTGTCTTATTTATTACTTGGTCAGGTTTCCTTAAGAGGGTGGGCTGGGGAGGAGAAGTCGTGGGGAACCCTCGGCACTTCTCCTCCCGTGGCTGCACCGGGTGAATCGGAAACGCCTCGCTGCCACTTAACAATCCCTCTATTAGTAAATCGACGCGGGGACGCTACGGGAAGCCGAGGGCCAGCCTCCCCTTCCAGGGCAGAAGTCACCTGTTGGGAAAAGCTCCAGGGTCCCCCTGCTGGGCTTTCAGTTCTTGTCCTGCGGCCTGGTACCCCCCCCCCGACGCGGTAGCCCTAGGGCTTTTCCTACCCTCCCCCTCCCCTCAGATTTCTCTCTCAGTCCCCTAGGGCATATTGCTTCCTTCGTAGCTGCTCAAGCCATCTCTCTTCTCTTTTTCTGCAATCATCTTTCTCCGTGCCTTTTTTTTTTTTTGCCACCTTAAAGGTTTTTCTTTTTTTTAAGGCATTCTGAGCAAAATTGTTCTAGTGAAAAGCAATGAACGCGTTCCACATAGCTATCCACATCTACGAAGGGAGCAGATGCACGCGGGCCTAGTCTTCCACCTTAAGGCGGCAGAGAAGTGCTGCTGGAGACTTACTTTGGGGCCTAGAGATCTTACGCGAGAACGAAGGAAACGCTGGAAGCGCACCTCCACGACCTCCTCAATGGTCCTTCCTCGACAAATTGTCTTTTGCACTCGAGCATTTGGGGGTGGTGGTTATTTTTTGAGAGCAGGATGTGGGTTTGGAGGGGGAATGTGCTACATGTTTTACAGTACCCAGACCTGCCCGAGGGAGCTGAGATTTCTAGTTCAAAAGCAGCCTCTGGCTATCCTGGAAAAGAGAACATGGAGACCCAGAGGACCAGAAACACTCCCGACGCGGTTCCATGCGACGTGCGAGGACACCTCTTCTACACCAAGGTCCAGAGAGGAGTTGAAGATGCTTCCAGCTTGCAGAACGCGGAGGCGCCCACGTGTGGCCTGGCTCTCGCAGACTCTTCGGTGAAGGTTCCGGAGAGATCCTCGGCAGGTCTGTGACAGCAGGGTGCCTACTGAAGATGAGCTTACCTTTGGACACCCTTGGCCCTGCAGACCGAGTCTCTAGGCCCTGGCGATCTGCAATAGAGACAGGTTGGAGCCGAAGCAAGAAAAACGACTTTTATAAACATCTCAAACTCCGACTTCAGGCTGATATCCGACATGCAAATCTCCACCCGGTTAAACAAACAGCGGTGCAGGCAAGCTGCAGCTTCACTTCAGCGGGGGTGGCGGTGGGGGCGGACGCCTCTAGCGCTGGTCTCTGTTTCCAAAGTTGTTACAATGTGAAAATAAGCGGCTTCGTGCAAGCGTGTTGTATGGGTTGATGCTTCCCACCCCCACGCCAGCCCCCAGCAAAACCTGGCAGGTAATCAGCACGTCCCACTGTTTAGTCATATTTGACAACTGGGTTAACCTGGTATCTAGGCGCTGGTGAAGCCATACAAAGGGTGCCCTCAATTACCACCAGAAGCTTCTGGCATGAGTGGCACTTGTATTACCCCCTGGGTCAGAGGCCAGAGCGACAATTAGGAAGTCACTTAGACCGCTGGAGGGGAATGGCGGGATGCAGCAGGCTCTGGGCTCCCAATAAGTCTGTGGGTGTAGACCTGCCTGGAGAGGCCCAGCTGTCCTTTGCGCCCTTTGCTCAACAGGACTGTGAGCGTAAAACCGAATACAGTGGGAGTAAGAAACTGGTAAAACGACCACGACAATGATGAAATCGACAGCGAGAGTGACGGACGGATAGAAGCCGAAGTTCTTCGCAGCAAGAACCTGTTCTCATAACATGAACCCAAATCATTTCCCCTTGTGCCCTAGGCCCGGGTGTCCTCACCTCTCCTGCTTCTTTCCCACAAGTGGGGAGTGAAGGCTGTCAGCCCTAACTAGCTACGTCTTGAGGTGACCCAGGTTGGGGGGGGGTCTTGCAGAACGGTCTCAACGGTACTTAAACCTGGCTTGGTACGTGAGTGTGTGTAAATTTTTAATTGCACTGTAATTTCTTCTGTCCCCAGCCCGCCCCCCCCTCCCACCCACGCCCGCAGACTTGACTGGCACGCGCCAGGAGCCCGGGCTCGGGCCCCTCGGCGCGTCTGATTGGCTGCGGGGCAGCTGCCGTCTGCTCTGCCTGCGCCCTCATTGGGCGAGAGGCGCAGCCAGCGGCACTTCAAAGCGGGTGCTCCTCGCACTTAGGCTGAGTTTTGCCGGCGGGAGCCCAGAGTCCGCTCGGCGCGAGCGCGGGACGCGGGAGCCGCGCGGGACCCGAGCCGTGTTTCCCAGCAGCCGCCAGGCTTAACACCGCTCCCGGCCTCGCCGCGCAGCCAAGAGACCTGCTATGGCCACGTCTATACTCGGGGTAAGTAAAAAAGCGCTGCAACGCAGTTGCTCGTTTCTTGACTGGAGTTATTATTTTTTTTCTTTTCTTTATGGCTTCTCTGGGTCCGCGGCTCACATGAAACTGTTGCTGGACCGCAGTTTCAGGTTCCTTTTTAACATTTTCCACATTTCCGGGACTGATCTTTTCAAGTTATTGGAGCCTGGGGCATTGCCTTTGCAAGTAAAGAATTTAAGCAAATTCCCTTGTAATTGGTTTTAAAGCAACGCTGAAGGTTTCTTTTACCCTCTTTGGTTTTACCCCACCCCCTTGCTTGGGGGATTGTTACATTACAGGACAACGTTTTCAGAAAAGTCTTGTTTTGCAGGCCATGCAGTTACATTAATAAACATTTACATTTGCGTGCCCCCCCCCCGTTCGCCCTTGACTTTGAAAGCAGCCACCGGGCTGTTTACACCCGGATTATTTTTGTGACTGCGAGTGTGTGTGTGTGTGTGTGTGTAAATATTAAAATCACGTTTTTGAACTATAAAATTGAACACTCCTCGCATGAGTGGCGAGGACTTATCTAAGTTTTTCCCAGCTCTGGGCGGCTATTTCGGCCATCCCCCTACCCTCACCCGTGTTTGTTGCCTGTGTTTACCTTCGTGCTACACCCGGAAGGGCGCCTTGGGGGCTCCTGGGAGAAGAGCGGGTTTCTGGCGTCAACCCAGGTCTGGTTGTAGACAAGGGTGGCAGCGAA
Organism: Cricetiscus sungorus; assembly: GCA_030556225.1. Taxonomy (NCBI): domain Eukaryota; kingdom Metazoa; phylum Chordata; class Mammalia; order Rodentia; family Cricetidae; genus Cricetiscus; species Cricetiscus sungorus. Next base: position 14,301,953 of record JANBXA010000372.1, read on the forward strand.
AGAGGTGAAGAAAAGCGAGGCATCTCTGATCTAGTCTCACCGAAGAACAACTTTGCAGCGCTAGACCTCTGCGATTGTGATCGCCTCTGCCTTGTGCGGGGTGCGGCACATCCTCGGCCAGCGCGTGGGGAGGAGGCGCTAGCCCGGGGTGCCAGGGCCCTCTGGGACCGGCGCGGGGGAACGAGGCTGCTCACGGGTACACTTTGTGTCTTCCCCCACTTCCTCCTGCCCTCCTCCTCCTCCTTGTTCCCTCCCTCACCCCACCCACTCCAGGAAGAGCCGCGCTTCGGAACGACCCCGTTGGCCATGCTGGCGGCGACCTGCAACAAGATCGGCAACACGAGCCCGCTGACGACGCTGCCCGAGTCCAGCGCCTTCGCCAAAGGCGGCTTCCACCCCTGGAAGCGCTCTTCGTCCAGCTGCAACCTCGGCTCCAGCCTCTCTGGCTTCGCTGTGGCCGCCGGTGGCCGCGGCTCGAGCGGCCTGGCGGGTGGCTCTGGAGCCGCCAACAGCGCCTTCTGCCTGGCCTCCACGTCCCCCACGTCGTCCGCCTTCAGCAGCGACTACGGCGGCCTCTTCTCTAACTCGGCGGCGGCCGCGGCCGCTGCGGCCGGCGTGTCCCCACAGGAGGCGGGCGGCCAGTCGGCCTTCATCTCCAAGGTGCACACGACGGCCGCCGACGGCCTGTATCCGCGCGTGGGCATGGCGCATCCGTACGAGTCCTGGTACAAGTCGGGCTTCCACTCGACGCTGGCGGCGGGCGAGGTGACCAACGGCGCGGCGTCGTCGTGGTGGGACGTGCACAGCAGCCCCGGCTCCTGGCTGGAGGTGCAGAACCCCGCCGGGGGGCTGCAGAGCTCGCTGCACTCGGGCGCCCCCCAGGCCTCGCTGCACTCGCAGCTGGGCACCTACAACCCCGACTTCAGCTCGCTCACGCACTCGGCCTTCAGCTCCACCGGCCTCGGCTCCTCGGCCGCTGCCGCCTCACACCTGCTCTCCACCAGCCAGCACCTGCTGGCCCAGGACGGCTTTAAGCCGGTGCTGCCCTCCTACTCGGACTCCAGCGCCGCAGTGGCCGCGGCCGCCGCCAGCGCCATGATCTCCGGGGCCGCGGCCGCCGCCGCCGGGGGCGGTTCCGCGCGCTCCGCCCGCCGCTACTCTGGCCGTGCCACCTGCGACTGCCCCAACTGCCAGGAGGCCGAGCGGCTAGGTCCGGCAGGGGCGAGCCTGCGACGCAAGGGGCTGCACAGCTGCCACATTCCGGGCTGCGGCAAGGTGTACGGCAAGACGTCGCACCTGAAGGCGCACCTGCGCTGGCACACGGGCGAGCGGCCCTTCGTGTGCAACTGGCTCTTCTGCGGCAAGCGCTTCACGCGCTCGGACGAGCTGCAGCGGCACCTGCGGACTCACACGGGCGAGAAGCGCTTCGCCTGCCCGGTGTGCAACAAGCGCTTCATGCGCAGCGACCATCTGAGCAAACACATTAAGACGCACAACGGGGGCGGCGGGGGCAAAAAGGGCAGCGACAGTGACACGGACGCCAGCAACCTGGAGACGCCCCGCTCCGAGTCCCCCGACCTCATCCTGCACGACTCCGGCGTCAGTGCAGCCCGGGCGGCTGCGGCGGCGGCGGCGGCAGCGGCTGCAGCGGCGGCGGCGGCGGCGGCCTCGGCGGGAGGCAAAGAAGCTGCGAGCGGTCCCAACGACTCCTAGAGGTTGGCGGAGAGGCGCGAGCGAGCGAGCGAGCAAGTAGAGACACCCAGAGAGAGCAAGAGGTTCGGAGGGCGAGCGAGTGGGAGCACGGGAGGGCAGGGGCTCCAGTGATGCCCCCGAGCCCAGGCTGGGCGCCATGTGGAGCCATGCTGATCCTCGGGCGGTGGCTTGCTGGCGGAGCCGGAGTTCCCCTTCACCCCACGCACCCAGACGAGAATTGAAGGCGAGGTCCAGAAACAAAAGCAAAGCATCCTCCGACATAAACAAAATTGACACACACACACACACACACACACACACACACACACACACACACACACACACACGACCCACAACTGCAAGAATGCACACACTCGCGCGCGCGCGCACTCACTGACAACCACTCTCACAAACTTCTCCAGAGAAGAGCAATACATAGAAACAGCCTCCCCCCTCCTCCCCACTGCCCACTCCCTCCACCATCCTCTGTCCTTTTCTCAAAAACAAAAAACTAGCTACCATTCAGCAAAGGACTGTCAGAACTTTCGAATGAAAACAAACGAAACCTATAAAAACAGACCCTTTGTGTGGATTATATTATATATAAGATGCTCCAAATCCTGCTTGATGTCTACTTACAATGAGACTTTTTTTTTCCTAAAAAAAGGAAGCATCAAAAAAGGCTTAAGGTGAGATATTCAACTGGAAGTCTAGCAACAGTTTCTCTGTATTTCATAACATCTGTATAAATAGGGTTCAAAGGATTGTGTTCTCTTTTAATTTCTTGTAAATGTTCATTCGAATAGTTTTTTTTGTGAATTCCTGAAATTCAGGGAGTTTCTTTTTAATTTTCTGATGCACTTTGTGAAAGTCAGTATATATGTAAAAGATATTTAAAATGTTGAGTTACCATTTCACTCAAACACGTAAGTTAAGGTCATCTAAAGAAATTAAATGCGTTTATCTGTATGAAGAAAATCTTGACATCATATTTTCATTTTGGTATTATTAAAGGACTCTGAACAATCCCCCAAAAATATCCTGTTTCCCCCTCAATAACCTTTAATGTGGGATCAATTGGGGGGGTGGGAAACAAATTCTTTTAATGTTAGTTTTAGCCAATGAAGTTGATATGGGTTGCAAAAGCCATAACACATTTACATTTTGAGAAGTCAAATTTATTTATTTGTGTATCAACAGCATAAATTAAATTGGGTTATAAGAACGTGTAGTTGTATTACTTAATGGGAGGGCTAGCAAAAGGTGACATTTTAAATCTTTGGATCGCCTTTTAAAAAGCAAGTTCTTTGGGCAGTTTTAACTGTGGAGGTACCTACATCTCCCAGAGGGCTCAGAGAAAATAGTGGATTTGTTTTAAAATCTGATTTTAAAACAATCTGTGAAAAAAAAATCTTTCTAGAAAAAATAAAAAGTCTTTTAGTTTCCAAGGCCCTCTACGTTGGGAGGCATCTCTGGGGAATAAATCGCTAGAGTCAATACCCCGGAAAAGACATTTCATGCCTAAATGAAAATCTTGTTAAATGTTATTAATTTTGACTTAGAGCACACAGCAGCCCCCTGTGCCTTGTATTCCCTTATTAGGGATTCATGTCTTATCAAATATCTAATTAATCTCCTAGACATCATTTGTTCTGGCCAACTTTATCTCAGCTGGTCCACGGGGAAAACTCCAAATATTCTCTGTGACAAAGCTCCCTTGAAGATCTTTTTAATTGTCTAAATTAACTGCACCAAATTTGCATGTCAAACGGTAAAGGGCAACCTGAGATAAAATGTAAACGTTTTAGAAGCCCCAAACTAAGCACTTGATTTGATAGCGAGGCTTTTTAATGTTATGGAAGACAACTGTCCTTTCCTTTTCAAAGACGGCTGATCTATGCAAATAGTGAATTGGAAATGCCTAGGTCCCCTCGCCGTCAAATGGCCCTCGCAGGTTATTTGAATATCAGTGGCTGCTTCTGAAAAGGTTCAAGGATGCTCTCTGCCTTCTTTGTGATTACTCAGTGCGGCGTCTTATTCTGAAGAAAAAAACTCAGGAATAATTAAAGGCTGGGATCAGGCCTGGGAACACATTTGGGACAGGAATCTCATTTAGACAGTCTCTTTCAAAATAAGGCACAGTTAAATTGACCAGAAGGCAATTATTGAAATGAAAATTATTTTCACTCTCTTTGTCTTCTGACCACCAACTTAACAGCCCCAGTTTAAAAGAGGGAGAACGGAGAGAATGACGAAAGGAAAATTGGTAAATGAGACAATTTCGCAATTCGAAAAAAAAATGTTAGTTTGGAAAAGAAAGTACATATTTACAGAATAAAAATATTTCTAAAAGGCTTCTCACACAATAGAAATTACAAGCGAAGTCAGCATTAATAAATTTTCCCTCTTTCTTTTTCTTTCTTTATTTTTTTTTTTAATTACTGGCCTTGGAAACTTAAATGAAGATTTTGGTTCTTTGGAAAGAATACATTATTGGTATTAACAGTCAACAAAAACTGCTCTGAAAAGCCAAATAGCAAAGTAGCGAGGAGACAGCAGGAAGGTTCCCAGCGGGGTGTCTGCAGCACGAGGCTCTTCCCCCTGGGGTCCCAGCCGCCACAGCTGCCAGGCCCTTCTTCCTCTAGTTTTTCTTCTTTTCCTTCGCTTTTTCTCCCGGCTCATCTATTCCTGCCTGGCATTGCGTGCCCCCCCCCCAGGCGTCTTCGTGTTTGGGTCTGGTCTTGGCAGAAGCTGGCGAGGGCGCTTTCTCTGGGGGCTTTGGGCAGAGGCTCTGCAGGCCCCTAGGGTGCCCTGCGCGTCTGGGGGCAGGCTGGAGGCGCGGAGGTGAGTGTGTGCTGGGGGTTCCTGAGAATGAGGGCGCCGGGACGTCGGTCCCCGGCAGCTTTGTTTCTTGTTGATAATAAAGGCAGATCAAAGGGCCTGGCTGTGCAGGTCTCGCTCCCGGAGGGGCTCCCTCCGCAGGCCAGTGATCAAGGCCTCTGAGCGCTGCCTCTGCCCCGCGGGTCAGCCGACGTCCATCACCGCGGCTCCGGTGAACCGCGGGCGGCAGCCCAGGCCCCAGTGTCCACTCAGACATCGTGTGTTCCGAAGCTGAGCCAAGAGGGACCCGGTCCCTAGCTCCAGCCGGAAACCCAGCAGGCGAAAGAAACATAGCAGCCCCACTCGCCCCTCCCCCCAGCCCTAGGCGTTCCCGGGGCGCTGAGAACCTTGACCTCGGTGGGTGGCGAGCGACTGCAGGCTGGCAGATTGAAGAGAGCGTGCACCAGAGGCGATGTCCACCAGCGAGGACACCCACCTCCCCAGCTGAGGTGCCGCTGCGCCTCCCCAGGGCCACCTCTGCCTTCCCGCGGCTTGGGCCTACCTCCCGCGTAGAATAGATGGGGAGGCCGCGGCCGGGGTCCACGCTGGGGATGAGGGCATTGATCTGGAAGTGGATTTTGTGAAGCCAGGACTGAGATCTGGGGTCAGGAGTCCCGCCCCCGCCGGGGTGAGGGGAAATGCATTTTCGTTTCAGCGAGTTTCCAGAGATTTCTTGTTTCCAGCTTCCGCGCAGTACATGAACCAAGACCAAGTTTGCTGGGCCTGAGCCTACCCTGGCTCCAGTCACATCTTGCCCAGTATTTTTCTTTCTTGGACTAACCCCCGCCCCGTCTTCTCACCCCGCGCGCCTCTTGGAGTGAACAGGGTCCTACCTGATGAAAAAGGAGTAGAAAAAAAATTCCTTTCCTCAAGGACGTTTGAAAATGAAAACTTTGGATGAGATTTGATTGTGCACCTGAACCGCGTGTCTGGACATTCCGTCAAATCGTCACCAGTCGTGTAAAATTGAATCTCTTTTTATTCACATGGAAACTTTATTTATTTTAACTCTAATCTTATTTGCATCTATTATCTGTATTCACCAAGGCTTTCTTCCATTACAAAAATGCAGATGAAGTAAATCTCACATAAATCCCGCCCATTTGTGTAATTGGTATACTAAGTGTTTATTTTAAGTGAGAATAATTTAGCTACAAATTTTCTTAAGGAATAACATTCTTAACACATTAAAAAAAACTGAAAACTCTGATTTGCTTTTATGTTTGACAGTAGCTCTTGATTCCCCCAAGAGGCGTATGGCGAATGTGGCTCTCTGGCGCCATCTAGAGCTCCTGCATGGCATGGGAGGTCCGCGCTGGCGGCCTGGCACTTAGCTATGAGCGCGCGGAGAGCGGCTTGTGTCGAGAACTCCCATAGCCCAAGGAATCAAGCAAAGAAAAGCAAGGTTTTATGTTTCAGCTGGGGACAAGCCCCGTTTTGAGGGTATATTGCCTAGCAGTGGCTCCAAGGGACGGGGGTTATTTCCGGAACACGCTTACTGGAAAAATTAAGCAAAACATAGTAACACCCGGGTTGGCCCTGGTTTTAGCTTTCTTTCATTGTCTCATTAGCCTTCTTTCCTAGGCGATTTCAGGGTCTTCAGCACTCATAGATGAGAAAGCTAAACGCTGTTGGTAGCGGTAGAGACGTGGACCCGGGGTAGAGATCCCGAGGTGGGCACAGCTTGCCTCGAACACTTCGCCCAGAGCACTGGGATGGAGGGCTGCCGGACCGGACCGTGGGGTCTGCGTGGACTACCCAGAACCGGCGGGAACGCGATTCTCTCAGCCAGGTCGCCAAGACCTCTTCAGGTCCCCAGAACCCCTAGGGCAGGAGGCAAAGCCAGAGTCCCGAGGCTATGGCTAGCCTGGCACAGCGATCACAGCAGCAGCCCTTCGGTGCTCCGGGAGGCGACCACTGCCCGAGTGGGGCGCAAGGGGCACGAGCTGGCCGAGGCGGGGACGCGCGCGCGGGACCCCAGAGAGCGACCGGGAGCGGCCAGAGCCCTCGCCCCAGGCCCTCCCGACGGGTGCGCACCCCCTCCCAGAGCAGACCCACCCCTTTTGTCCTCGCCTTTTAGAAACCCAAATCTGAAATGAGATAACAGTTGGGGGCGTTGGCCAATTTTCTCTTCTCTGTGCTTCGTCCTGCCTCCCGCCGCCCCCTTCCCTCCTCTTCCTAGTCCACTACCCCTCCCCCATCCAGGAGCCTTAGACGCCTTGCAGCGACTTTCTCCCCTCCTCCCTCAGCAGTTATTGTATTTTAATTTAAAAAAAGCGCGACACCTTCCAACCCCGCGCCTGCCGGAGGAAAGAAACGCAGTCACCCGAAGCTGTGAGAGAGGAGAGGAGGCTCCGGGGTACCCGGCTCCCCAAACTCAAGCCAGGGAAACGCAGTGCGCTTCTGGGAACTCAACAGCCACCTTTGTAGCCCGTACTCGGCTGGGTTTGTATTTGCTGTTTTAATACAAACCCCGCCGCACTGCCTATTTCAAAGATGTGCTAATTACTACTTGGATAGCAGGGCGCAAAGTCCTTGTCCATTTCCCAGTACAAAGTAGGTTGCTAGAAAATTTGAAATTGCCTTTCAGCCTAAAGCTGCCTTACCTGAATGTCATAATTACAGTAATTATGTACATCCAAATTACATGCTAATTAAATTAGAATCAAATCGTTCTAAATCGAAATCAAATGAGGTAGTGAAGAATTAATCAATGACAACATAAATAGAGCGCTTCCTTCAGAGATATTTATTGTAACGATCCAAGGAGGAATTTGATCTGAAAAAGTCACCTGTTTATTTACTTTCAAATTAGTAATCAGTTATTATCCCTTCTCCATAATTTTAACCGTTCAGTGTTATTTACCCCCCACTCTTTCCAGACGCTGGAGTTTATAGAAATATGTATGAGGTAAATACATACAGACTTGCCTCCCCATATATTATTGATATAGATATGTACTGTGTTTGGAACTCGAGTGAAGGTTTCCGAATGTCCGTGGGGACATACTGCTCCAGAGTTAGTTGGCCGGGATCCGGGAAGGCTTAGCACTTGAGCTGTAGGTTTTCCCAGATCGTAGCCTTCTTTTCCTTTGGAATTTCACTGGGGATTTTGCATTGTTTCGCGGGCATCTTGCCACTTCGGGGGTGATTCACTGATGGAAGAAATGCAGAAGATGGGATGCGACTCCCTCAGTCCTCTTTCTTCTGGTAGGTTGCTAGTGAGATTTGGTATTTCCATCTTCCGCTCCAGGAGCTAGAGATTAGTGTTGGCTTCCCAAAGCGCGGTCTTCACCTGTGGAGCCCCAGCAAGCAGAAAAATTCTCTCGCCTTCCAAGCTACCGCGGGCACATGCCGGAGGCCTAGCGGGGACAGGGCGGCAAGGGCCAGGCCCCCCGGGAGCACCGAGCAGATGCCCTGGCCCGCAGCCTCGCAGAGGGACCTGGAAGTGTCTTATGGCTGTGTCTGGGCCCTCGCGGGTCAGAGTTTTTTTTTTTTTTTTTTTTACTCATGCAAAGAGCTAACCTGTCTCTGTCTCATAACGCGTGTGAACTGAAAGTCGGCTGATGTGCGCCCACAAATCCCCAGCTTCTCTCCGTGTGCTGCCCCAGGTTGTCAGGTGAGAATCTCAGAAAGGCCTCAGAGAACGCAGGGTGTCATGGCATCTGCTGATGGACCTGCTCAGGACTCATCCTATCACCCTCCCCGGCCTGCTGCTTCTTTGAGGTTCAATGTGATGCATTTTGAAGTGGGGGATCTGATCGGTTCTGAAGGCTTGAACACCCCGGGAACCGCTGACAGGGAAGGGCCAGAGGTTTCCATGTCTCCAGTATTGCAACCAGACCTTGGGTCTCTGCCCGCACCGCTCTGTGTTAGGTACACTGTGGGGACTCTGGGGTGCTAAATGGGAAGTGAAGTGAGAAGAATCGGGAAGGTGGTAAGAATTATCTGCTTCCATTCCTGCTGGCAGGAACCGGGTAGTAGAAACTTCAAGTCAGGAAAGCGTTCGGTTCTCAGGGCGCTTGTTTTACAAACAGCTCTTTCAGATCTGAACCAGCTCCAAAGGCCGCCATTGCAGGCCTGTTAACACTTGTCAAGAATTGCAGTAAACAAGATAAAAAATATACATACACATTTGAGCCTGCTCCTTGGCATAGGGAGTGGAGGATGCAGCCTTCCCAAGAAGCCTCCACCAGCGTCTTGCCCATTAGATCAAAAGCATGGACTCCGCTCTTCAAGGCTAAAGGACGCTAAATTCTGTGACTAAAACTGAAAAATGCGGATTCGCTATCAGCCAGTGGCCTCAGGATCTGGAAGAAAGGTCTCTCCACGACCTTTCAGATAAAAAGCTTTCTTCATATTGCAAGAGTATGACTCAAGCAAGCTTCCTGTCACATTGCAAGGTGAGCATTCCTGCCGCTATGCTGCAGCAACTTCTGCCTATTTGGACAATTATTAAAAGAAATTATGACGAATATACTATGTAGACATCCAGATAAACAAACCCTAACCTAACAACCTGGTTTTTTCCTGGTCATTTGTAAATCGACAGTGCCTCCTGCAGGAATTAATACGTCAACACCGAGTTAAATGACGCTAGGGAAAGGAGTTGGAGAAGGGATGGCCCCCAAGTTTGACCTACGCCTCTCCATACATGTCCACGTAGGAGAAAAAGTAAGCAATGTCGACATGTACCCAGTCTTATTTAAAGTAATTCTCTATTTAGGTTAAGAAGAATGACAAATTTCACGTCTAGGTTTCCGGAGAACGTCACTGTTGACTTCAGGTTCATTGAACTTACTCTTCCAGTACTTATTAGAAGCCTATTATTTTTAAGATCATTTTCAGTCCCATCTCCCAGTATCATATGGCATGAAGATAGGGCGAGCTTCGGGAAGGCTGTTATGTGTTTTGTGTGTGAAAATGCCCCCCTCCAGTCTCTAAGCTAACAAAGTTAGAATGCTGGTTCACTGTGGTTGTCTGGCACCCTTAGTGGCCAAGGTCAAAACCAAACTGCAGAGGCACATGACCTGTAACCATAGGGAAATTTCTCTCAGAATTGGGTAAGATTAGAGCTTTAAAAATTAGCCCCTTGTTCTAATATTCTCAACAAAAAGGATTAAATCAGAGATTAGAAACAAAACAAAAAAACAAAACAAAAAACAAACCCCAAAACCTTAGGGGCCACCTTATAAAGTTAAAGGGTGGTGGCACATTTTGGTGAAAGTCAAAGTGTAAGAAACAGTATTTAATTCATTCTTAATTATAGCACACATTTCAAAATTTTTGTTCATGAACACTGTATTGGTTTGGAACCCTCTTTTAAGGCAGTAAGTATGGCATAGGTTTTGACATTACAAAAAATTATAAAGTCTAAAAAGGTGTACGCTAGAAAATAATCATAGCAACACTGATGAACTCGGGGTGTAAATGAGCCTTTATCAATTTCAAATGCATGCTTTTTAAAGTGAAGGAGCAGGGTCTTTGAGGTTTGCTGGGAGACATTAAAGGATACAGGAATGAGCTCAATTCCTCTTTGGTTTCCTTCATCTGCATAATCAAAGGGCTATTTACATCGTCAAAACAGCTAGCTATATCACAGGACATCTGCTTGTGTGTGCATAGCCAAGTAGTAGACACAGAGTAGTTTTAACTCCTTCCAGATTTATTTTCTTAAGACTTTGGAAATTGTCACTGCCACCAAAATCAGTGTTTTTGTACTAAATCAGAGAGAGATGCTTTAAAAAAGTGAAACCCTGGTAAAAGAAATATTTAATACATTCACAATAGGAAAAAATTATTGAACTGCATGTTATCTGTAATTTGTATTAAATTTTTCCATAGTTTTCCTTTAGTAGTCATTTGAAACATATGACAAAATCTGTAGCTAAATTAAACAACAACAAACAACTTTATATATTGGCTTGGTCTACATAGTGAGCTCCAGGCTAGCAAGGGCTATACAGCCATAGCGAGACCCTGTTTCAAAGAGGAGGGACCCCCTCCCACTTTTAAGTAAAATGTATTGTTTCTATGTGTTTTGTAGTATAAATGCTTTACTTTTGAAGAAAAACCTTGTAATGATATGTCTAACATCAGAAAGTCTATTGTGGTAGGCAGAATATCCAGTCCCCAAAAGATGTCCATGTCTCCAAGCCCTGGAGCCTGTGAATATGTTATATTACATGGAAAAGGAAAATTCCAGGTGCAGAGAAGTTAAGGTTGACAATCAGTTGATTCTAAATGTGGAGATTATTCTTGATTCATCAGGTAACCCAATGTATTCACAAGGGTTCTTACCAAGTAGAAGGGGATTGTAGAATCAGTGTCAGAGGGACTAGATGCGCCTTGAACTACAGAGAAGGGGGCCAGATGCCAAGACTGGGCTGCATGAGACCCATGCCAGAATTCTGCTTTTCAGAATTGTAAAGTTTAAAGCAATTTTGTATGCCAACATAGACAAATAACCAGACATTCAATTGTAAATATCTTACTTTGCAGAAACAATTTTAAAGTCTTAAGGAAATTCTGATAGATATCCAGTGTTTTATTCACCCTACTGAATTCCAATTCCATTGCTCTTCAAGCAAATTTGAATCTTAAAAGTATAACAAATTTGAACTGATAATATTCAAGGTTGTCACTGTTTTAATGAGATTTCGAAGCAACAACAAAATCACAATGACTTACATATTTTGAATCTGGTGCAAGGCATAAGAAACAGTAACCAGCAGAAACAAAACTTTCCATCCCCTAAGTAGAGCCCTACAAATACCCATGAATGCAACTTTGTGGTAGGCAGGTGCTTTCATACTCGAAATGACAGCTTACAGAGATGGAAAAGTAAGAGTTTTTTAATTAGATAATAATATGTAGCCCTTGCTAAAGCTACTAAGAAAATGGAGTCCTTTATTCCCAGGGAGCTCTCCCTCTGCCACTCACTCCCTTTATCTCCTGGGAGCTCACCATGCCCTCTCTCTTCTATGTTCGCCATTGCCATGGCTTCTGGCGTCTTTCCTTCTGGTCTGCTCTTCAGGAGGGCTCCTCCGTGGCCAGTCCCTCGTCTCCCTTTGTCTGTGACTACCAGGGCTCCTGCTTCGGCTTCTCCTGCTGCTCTCAGCCCTGCTCCGACTTCGGATTCCCCCATTTCTGTCAGACCCTCTCTTCTCTGGACTATGATGATGGCTTCTGGACTTTTGGTCAGAACCAGAAAGGACCCGGTTGCTATTCTCCCCAGAGCTAGATTGTTTTGGAAGCCTTAACTTTTCCTCGGCTTTCCTCCCATCACTGTGACTGCTAGAAGGTTCTTCATGAAGTTTGTTCTTAGACTTATCCTCTTCAGAGTCATTCATTTTCCTTCCTGAACACTTGGTTTTCTTCTTTTTCTTCCTCTTCTCCTTCTCTCTTTTCTTTTCTCTGTTGTCGTTTTCACTGCTGCTTTCTGTGTCAGAGGAAGAGGAGGAAGAGGAGGAGGAGGAAGGAGGAGGAGGAAGAGGATTTGTTTTTATGTTTTTTGTGTTTACTTCTGCTCTTCTGTAACTTCTTCTTTTTCTTATCACTTTTCTTTTTCTTTTTCTTCTTTTCAAGTTTATCCAATTTCCTGTAGTTGGAAAGAAACAGTTCTTTCATCAACAAAAGAGAAGCTGTCAACAGACAACATATCTTCTTAGATACCCACATCTAAACATATTATTTACTTTATTCAGGCATGTAGACAACAGTAGGAATTTAAATTAAGCCAACTTCCTGACCATACTTCAATGGGAATGACTGTTCTTTTGACAAAACATTCCTATGAGTCAGAACATGAAATTATTTAGCATTTCAAATAAAATGGTTCTCGTGATTTAAAGAAAACTTGGGAAAGAGGCACAGTTAGATGAAAGGTTAATCTTGTGTCTGTGTTTTAAGCATGGGAACATTAATTAACATTATTTATTGATGGGTGGTAGCGGTGCACACATTTACTAAGGAGGCAGAGTTAGGTAGATCTCTGTGAGTTTGAGGACAGCCTGGTCTACAAAGTGAGCTGCAGGACAGCAAGAGGAACACAGAGAAACTCTGTCTTGAAAAAGAAAAAATAAACAAACAAACAAAACCAAAGCCAAACATAAATGATCAAAATTGAGGATTAGAATATACTTCGATACTATATAAAATAATTACTTCCTAGTTCTCAGCAACTATCTAGTTTTAGAAACACAGCAGTCTCACTGCTTTCTGAATTTTCAGTATAGGAGGCATAAGTTGTTGAGAAGGGAGTTCTGAGTTACTGTGGGACACCAGTCTCTTTCCTGGGCTGTGGCCATGCTCCATGTACTGAAACATGGTGAGCGCCCTCTATTGGACTCAGCAGATCTTGAATTCTTTAGCCCACATAGCTTGTTTAAGGCTTATAAATTTAAGACTTACTATAAATTTAAACATTCCTTCAATATTCCTCATAAAATTTCACAAAATGTAAAAAAAGAAAAAAAACCATTAAAATATCTTCTAAGAACAACTGGTGTGCAAAAATATACACATTTTTTTTTTTTAAGAAAAGTAAAAGCTACATATGTGTCTACTTCCAAATGAAACATTCTGAAAGGTACAAAAGTTTGGTAGTATAATCTGAGGACACAAATACTAATTTTCTTATAATTGAGAAGACAAAATTTTATTATTACTCTAGCTGAAGAACAAACCAAGACAAGCGACCCACAGCTTAAGCACCGTCATGAGCTCTCTGCCCAGGTCAAACCCTGGGTAAGCCATCCCACATGGACCCCTCTGTTACCTGAGGAGCTTCTGCTTCTGTTTGGTCGTCAGGGACTTCAAGAATTCAACTTCAGGGTCTTCTTCACCGTCACTTGCAACATAGTCCTGAGTCAACAAAGACATCCAACTGCTCAATTTCAGACAAGCTAAGTTACCAGACTGGAAACAAAGTGCTTACCTGGGACTAAAGTGTGGGGCTTATACTCCACCTGCTAAGCTACACCAGAGTCACAGAGGGTAACACGGCTGCTTTATAACTCCTGGAGACTATCAGGACATGGAAAATAAGTACAGGCAAAAATACAGTAGGCTGCTGTTCTCTTCGATCTTTCAAATATGTACTGTCTAAATACAGCATTTTCAGGTTAATGAAATATAAAAACAGAAGCATCTTGAGAGGCTGGGAGTATAGCTCCATTACAGAACTGGTGTGCACATGGCCCTGGTTGCAAGGCCCAGCAGAACAAACATGTAAAAACCTAAAGTTCATGAAACTTAGATAGAAATATCAATGACTTTAAACTTTGTAATTATAGTAATTCATTATAAAATATGCAACAATACAGCCTTGAAAGCTCAAGCCAGGGCTCAATGTATAAAGGCGCTTGCACCAAGCCTGGGACCCACATGGTGGAGAGAGCTGACTGCTCCAAGTTTTCCTCTTGGTTTGCACTGGCACATACTGACATGCATGCCTGCTGCCTGCACTTACACACATGCAACACACTTTCACACACACCACACACACACACACACACACACACACAGGCTCTTATACACACAAAATGCAGTAAATTTGAAAACTTTTAACTTTCTGAATTTATGAACAGTTTAATAAGTAAGTTTAAAGCATTTTCTGTAATGCTTAGGGAGCTGTTTATAGACTTCTATTGGCTCAATTTGATGTCATTTCAAGGGTGTGTTAGCAGGAAGGAGCAAACAATACTATCACCAGTTCAGTTAGATATTTTATCCATATAAACCCAAAGGAGCTATTTCATTTATTAAAATATAGGTTTATAAACAATTTCTCATTTAGGTTAAAGTAATAAAGAAGCAAAATCAAAATACATTTAAAGTATTTTCTTTGCTCTATCCTACTTTCCTATGGATATATGTATATTGGAAAACATTAAGTAGCAATTCACAAGCAATCACATTTAGATTTCCAGACATTTTCAGCTTACTGATAAAAAGATCATTACCTGTGATGGATCATTTGCGGTCAAGTTTCTCCCCAGTACATTTCGTTTCAGTGCAAACCCACTGTTTCTCATCTCCGCTATTAGCTCCGAGGGGTGCATCGACGGCCCTGTTCACAAAAATCACAGTCTGAATGTATCATTTATATCTCTCTACCTTTTTTGGACTCCACAGTAGGAATGCAGTTGAAGCTTTGTTAAGTAAAATCACAGCTAAATCAACTCAATAATCTTCTGCTGAGCAAATAATCAGATATGATTTTCTAAAACAGCAGTCTGGAGATTCAGAATAGAAAATAATTGCATTTTTTCTTACGTGCAAGGGGATGCTTGGCTTATATAACTTTGTCATACTGAAATGTCTCCTTAGAAGTTTAGTACAAAATAAAAACAAAATAATGAAAAACTACAATTAAATTTTTAATGGTTATTCTTAGTAAGAATTTACTTTAGAGTATTTTGTTTTAAATCAAATACCAATTTTGAATATAATTACCAACACCACACATACATACTCAGGCACTTCAGTCATTAATTGCCTTTATATATGTACCTGGAATTTAAAACTTCTAGTTATTGGGGTTAGTGACACGCAGTTTCAGGCTAGCTATAGGTATGCATATTTTTATTTTCCATAAACTCGTTACTTTTACTTTTGCAACAATATTCTAAGCCAGAAATTGAGCTTCTTTTTGATGTCATAGCATGTACTAACAAAATATTTAAAGGTCTGCTCCCTTTCCTCGGACATGGGACTTACTCAGGGCAAGGAGACTCTTTCCTCCCAGCTATATAGTCTCATCTCATTTCTGCTTTCCCTACAGGTCATAAAGTAGGTGACAACACATGGGCTCAAATGATGCACATGTAATACAATGTGGTAGGAGAGAGCTGCGGCCAGCAAAGATTTTATATGAGAAGACGGGGGACAGAGAAACACCCACAAGCAGATTTCTAGTTTGTTGATCAAATAGTTTATTCTCTCCTTGTGTTTTTTGGTCCTTTGTCCCTTAATTAATGTTCTACTATGTATTACTTTGAAAAGCAGTAAGTTAACACTGTTCAAGTCTCTTCACTTGTCAATAGCAGTTATGCTGAAAAAAGTTTAGGCATAAACTAATAGCTTACTGACTTTTCCAGGGCTTATTATTCTATCAAAATTACCAAGAACAACTGTACACCTGTTGCTCTATGTTCTAGGTATGAGACACACAATGGTGGTGGGAGGTATTTGCTCATGATTGGAGCATGGGGGGGTTAAAACTAATTTCTATAGATTATTTTATGTAATTTGCTTTCTAGCATTAATAAAATATTAAATACAATTTGAATTTTAAGTATTAGTTGCCTCTGAATGGCTTAAAAGTAACTCATACAACTAATGTTTTAAATAAGTAAAAAAGTCCCTTCGGTGGTTTTTCAAGTTTCATATAGAGGATCATAGTTTTATAAAAGCATAAAATGGGTCTTATTACTAACAACTTTAAGTGCTAGCAGACAAACTCAGAAAGTGTACATGTTGTGGCTGGGCTGGAGCTTGGGCTAGAGCACCTGACTACCCTGAACAGGGTTCTGGGCTGGGTCCCCAAAAACACATGCCCAAGCCAAACATGACTGGATTAGGAGCCCCGCCCTTAGGGTAAGAGGGTACTTTTCATTTCATTATCTTCACCATAGGATGGGTAATTTTAATATTTTAGAAACAATGTCTTTTTGCTAATTCTAACTACTTGAAAATGATCATTCCTGGGTGGCAGGTAAGATTATGAAACAATGGGCTGAAAAGATGGCTCAGAGGTTAAGAACACTGACTGCTCTCCAGTGATCCTGAGTTCAAGTCCTAGCAACCACATGATGGCTCTTAGCCATCTTTGATGAGGTCTGGTACCCTCTTCTGGTGTGCAGGCATATATGGAGGCAGAATGCTGTATACATAACTAATAAATAAATAAAAAACAAACAAAAAGATTATGAAAGAAACATTACTGTTTTAGCATGAGCTTCCTCTTGTAGAGCTGTAATATAGCCCTCATCATCAACAGCATCCGGGTTATTTTACCAGGATTTTATAATATTTTTTAAAGTTATAAAAAGTGCTCTTTAAGGAATTTAATTACATTTTTATAGGCATGTGTGAATGGGTATGCACAGTTGGTTCTTTCCTTCCAACATCCAGGTTCTGGTGGCATCTGGATGGCCCCAGTCATTCTTTGCACAGAAACTAAACCTCACACTTGGCTACCAACCACTGTGCTATTGTGCATATCTCACCAATCCAGAGTCAAGTTTTGTTCCCATATTTTTATACTTAAATTTCCTACCGTCAAAAGCTCCAGGTTTAAAGTTCTTGGTTTAGAAGATATGACAAGGCAGGTTTAATTAAGATATATTTAGCAAGACATTTTTATACTTTCCATGTCACTGTGACAGAGGCTATGTAGAATTATGCTGACAAGTTAACTCTAGCTCTTCAAAAAGTCAAAACAGACAATAAACATATATGCACAGGTGTGTGTGTATAATAAACATATAAACCTGTGTGTGTATGTGTGTGTGTATACAGGGTTCTCTTCCTTGACCACTTTCTAGATAGGATTTCAACACTACAGCTCAGGATGCTGAACAGGCAGCAAAGGATGAGATATCATTCCTGGCAAAACAGACACATCAATAAAATAGACTGCACAACAAATATGTTCAAATACAAAATAAGTAACTTTTAATGTCTGGCAAAGTTATATCTGGATATCATTTATAGGAATGTTTGGCTTTTTCATAAATTTATACTGCCAGTATTCACTAAAGGATTTTTTAAAAGGCCAACTGTGCTGTTTGTTTTCAAGACAAGGTCTCATGTAGCCAAGGATAACCTTGGACACCTGATCTTCTACCACCACCTCCTGAGCGCTGGGAATACAAGTATGCACAGCCTCATATCATAAGCAAAACTGGGGTTTCTGTATGCTGGGCAAACCATCTGCTGACTCAGCATCTTTAGTCTAGGTATATGTCCTAAAATGTGTTCGTGAGGACTGCAGAGCACTTGAGCCAACTGGGTTTGGCCTCTACAGCAGGAAAAAAACATACTCCACATCAGAAAAGCCAGGCCACTGAGACAGCTCTACACATTCATTATTTTGACTGTAATATGGATTGTGTCAAAATCCTGACTTTAACAATCTAATCATGTCCTGATTAGATCCAGACTTTTCTCCTAGGAAAACTACTCATGCAACTGCATCTCAGAAAAGAAATCCCAGGAAGCAGAGTATGTTGAAACGAAATATGTTGTACAGATTACATTGGTAAAGAGCTTAATCTACTTATTAAAGGTTGTTATTTTTTAGAAGTAGACAAAAATCAACGGGATGTAAAGTGCTCTACAGTAAAACAGGTATTTCATTAGAGAGTCATGTAGAGACTCAAAATTTTTAGCTGGATGCATGACACATACCTATAAATCCCAGAAACAGAGACAGGGGTTCAAAGTGTCCCTCATCTACAGTTAGTGGCTAGCCCAAGTAACCCAAGAAAGACCCTGTCTCAAAAAGCCAAACACAAGACATGACAATAAAATGCAAAGGAGCTTTATGAAGAAAGGCTGTGTGTCTGAAGCAGTGAGGGGACAGTGGTCCCTGGCAAAAGCTGAAGGCATACACCCGCATTTCAGCACTAGCACTGGCTACACGCACCCAATCCAAGGCAGTTCAGCATTCTTTACAAAGAAAGCTTTTTGTTGTTGTTGTTGTTGCTCTCCTTGAGACAGAACTCAGTGTGTACCCCAAATTGGCTTTGAACTTGGAACAGTCCTACTTCAGCCTCCTGAACAGCAATTCAAATGAGCATTTCTGCCTATAGTTTATGGCACTGGGGGTAGTGAGCTGTGGGTAGGTAAACTGGTGTGAAAAGTCTTTCCTGAGCCAGAGAGATAGCTCAATTAGCACGAGGGCCCAGTTCAATCCTAGAACCCTTGTAAAAGTAAAAGCCAGGTATTTTGTTTTTTGAGACAGTCTCACTATATATCTATGGCTATCCTGGAACTTGCTATGTAGACCCGAATGGCCTCGATCTCACACAGCTCTGACCTCCTCTGCCTCCTGAGTGCTGGGATTAAAGGTGTGTGCCATAATGCCTTCGCTAGTAGCATCTGTCTGGAATGCCAGCACTAGGGAGCCTGAGATAGATAGATAACTGGAACTTACTGGCCAGCTAGCCTAGCCTACTTGGCAAGTTCCAGGCCAGGTGGCAGAGTCTTTTTGGGGGAGGAAGCAAAAGCATTGAGACAAAGACTCATGTAGCACAGGCTGGTCTTGAACCAGCTGTGCAGCTGAGAAAGACCTAGAATTCCTGCTCGCCTGGCTTTTATCTCCCAAATACAGGGATCTTTTTGTCCTTTTCCTGAGGTTAAACTGACTGTGTGTGTCTAGGGAATCACTGTTTATCCCTTCACTCCACACAAGGACACACAGGGACACAAGAGAGAGAGAGAGAGAGAGAGAGAGAGAGAGAGAGAGAGAGAGAGAGAGAGAGAGAGAGAGAGAGAGGGAGGGGGGGGGGAGGGAGGGAGGGAGGGAGGGAGGGAGGGAGGGAGAGAGAGAGAGAGAGAGAGAGAGAGAGAAGGGGGGGGGCTTATGGAGGGGCTGGAGAGATGGCTCAGCCATGAAGATAACTTGCTGCCGTGTGGAGGCTACAATAGGCTTGTAACACTCTTCTGGCCTCCATGGGCACTAGGTATCAAGGCGGCATACATACACACACATACACAGTAAGAAAAAAAAAAAAATCTAGAAAGCTCATCAAAAGTTGTCTTTTAAAAAAGACTAAAATGAAAGCTGGACATGGAGACTCCTGCCTTTATCCCAGCCCTCCTTGAGGCAGAGGCAGAAGCACAGGGGCAGAGGGGCAGAGGGACAGAGGCAGAGGCAGAGGCAGATGGATCTCTGAGTTTGGAGCCAGCTTGGTCTATTGAGCAAGTTCTAGCAATCAGGACTATATAGACAAGACCCCGCTCCCCCCAACCAAAAAAAGAGAGAGAGAGAGAAACAGATTGATTATAATGGCATGTATTACAAAATGCCATAATGAAATCCATTACTGTGTATGCTAACTTAATAACTTTAGAAATTAAAAAAAAAAAAAAAAAGCAGGGGATGAAGCAGAAACATGTAGCGTAAGTCCCAGGAAAAAGTGAACAAGACTATTAATAAAGCATGTGGGTGATGTTTATTTATAAAGACAGGAATGTTCTATGTATGATCTTTCTAAAGGTTATGCAAGAGCAGACTGTACTAACTGTATTAAAGTGTGCCATCCTCAGGATTTTCCTGACATACTGCCAGCACATTTTAAGGGAGGCTGGAAACAACAGGGCTGAAGACAGCTAACTGGCCTCTATTAAGAGACAGAATGTAAAGGAAAATTAAACAAAAATACAAAGGCAAGGAAATATGAAACTATCCTTATTGATGCTAGTCAAAATTACTATTTGTTAAAAACCTTGCCTTACAAAATAAATCTAAAGATCTATGACATATTTCATTATATCTTCATTACTTATGTTTCCAACTTAATTTACATATAAAGTGGTGATACAACAATAAAGCTAATTCATCTGCCTCGGGGACTGTGAGACCCCTCCGTGTTGTGAGACCATGAAGCATCAGAACTTGCTATTCACTTTAAATTAGTTACAGAAATATAAATGCTTCAAAAACAACACCCTGAGGGCTGGGGATGTAACTCAGTTGGCATGTATGGTCTGATCCCTAGCATGTCATAAACTGGGCATGGTGGTGCATGCCTGTAATCCCAGCATTTGGAATACTGAAGCAACAGGATCAATTCAGGGTTATCCAAGGCTACACAGTGAATCTGAGGCTAGCATTGGCTACATGAGACTCTCTCTCAAAAAAATCAGCTGGGGAGGGGAGAAGAACATACCATACGTACATGAAGCTCAGGAAAAAGTTAAGCAGAATGAGACGTTAGTGCTTATGGGAGGAGGCCAAATGGACATTCTCTAGAGTGAGGGTAATAGTCATCCTGTCAAGGATGTGGTTAGCAAGTGAACACGTCTGTCAAACTCAAACCCTACACCTAAGAGTGGTGCATTTTAACTTAGGAACGCTGTAAGAGGTTGGGTGCCGTGAAGCACACCTTTAACCCCAGCACTTAGGAGGTTCAGGCAGGCGGATCTCTGTGAGTTAGAGGCTAAACTGGTTTACATAGCAAGTTCCAGGTAAGTCAGAACTATATAGTGAGATCGTGTCTTAGAAAAAAAGTCATAACAATACATTTAGTCAACAATGATTGCTGAGTGGTGGTAATACAGACACTAAACTGTATCTACACATTATATATCTTACTATAAGGGGAGGGATGCATGGAGAACTTGAACTTTGAACACAATATAGAAAAAGATTTTTAAGATCTGTCTTATTAAGACTTAAGTAGTCTTGTTTTTTGTCTTCACACTTATAATGTTTTTGAGAAAATTAGTTAACAGGAAACTACAACTTTCTATTATAAAATATTTAGAAGTAACAACCTTTGCTGTTTTGAATGGTTAGTAAAGCTTTTCCGGTCACACACTTGCTGAATAAACTATTACCTGCTAAACACAGACACTGCACAGGCAACAGGTATTCAAGAGTGTTAAGACAAAGCCCCTAATTCACAGAAAACAGTTTCCAAGAGAGAACTGGAAACTGATTACCATTTTCAGACTTCCAGAGAGTTAAGAAAGGGTAAAAGCAGAGCATCCTAAGTGGGGCTGGAGGAAGGTTCACACTCTTCCCTAAGTTTGCTTCAGGCAGAAGAATCAGTATTTATAAGATAAACTGAATTTCATTCTTTGCCTGTAATCCCAGCACCAGGAAGGAGACAAGAGGATCTGTGCAGTTCACCCCATGTGTGTGCATGCACATACATACAGACTATGACTGTGACCTGAGACTCATAAAACCCTTTGAGATTATGACAGTTGTATCATCCATGCCTTTAACAAAACCAGAGCCATTTATTGACAGAATTAAGACTATACTAAATTTGTTGGCGTCAGTAGAATTTCAAACAACCACGTTAAAAAATAATTTTGGGGTGGGAGAAATAGCTCAGAGGTTAAGAACACGTTGTTGCTCTTGCAGAGGTCCTGGGTCTGGATCCCTACTCCAGCACCAGGGCATCCAACACCATCATTTGATCTCTGCTGGCATCAGGCACATATGAGGTGCACAAACATACATGCAGGCAAAACACTCATAAAATTAAAAAAAAAAATCTAAGTACAGAAAAACTAGACCTGTGTTATAGAAAATATTAAAAGTAGTTCTTCAGAGGAGGATGGACAAAGGGGCATACTATGCTGGCAGTAACCAGAAAAGCTAGCATACTGACATTAATTTGACACTAACAAAGTTCAAAGTTTTAGTTAGAATTACTTTTGCTGTGAAGAGACACCATGACCACAGCCAAATCTCTAGAGAAAGGAAGAATCTAAGAAATAGAATTTCACTTTATTTCATGAAGACAACATGTTTTACTGGCATGCTGTTCTACAGGCAATCACACTTAAATTTATTTCTTGATGGGCTAGAAGGCTTATTTTATGACAGTTCACATTGCTGTGTGTGTGAGTGTTTAATCATAACAGGAAAGCTGTACTCCATGGAAGGCTGGAATATTCAAAACAGGTAGGTCTACAGCTGTGAATAGATCAATGGCTGCCTTCCCCTTCAACTAAAGGGTGAATGAAAGCTAGAGGCTGAGGGGTTTCTTTTTGAGGTAGTGAAAATTCCTTAAAATCGACTGCTGTGGCTATAAAACTCGGTAAATTATTAAAAACTACAGAACTGAGGCTGGGCGGCAGCAGCACACACCTTGAATCCCAGTACTCAGGAGGTAGAGGCAGGAGGATGTCGTGAGTTCAAGGCCAATCTGGTCTACCGAGAGAGTTCTGGGGAAGCCAAGGTCACACAGAGAAACCCACAGAACTGAACTGTTCATTTGAAATTATAGCTCAGTAAGGTTGATGAAAAAACACCTGGAAATTTCCACTCTACTTTGTCTAAAGAAGTTTAATTGTAAAACTAAGGGTGACAGGGCTTGGAATATAGCTTCAGATGGTACAGTGTTTCCCAGTATTCATAAAGCCCTGATTCCTAGGGCTGCATACATATACCAGGAGTGGTGGCTCTAGCCTATAATCCCAGCACTCGGGAGATGGAGGCAGAAGGATTAGAGTTCAAGGGAATCCTTGGCTACACATTGAGGTAAAGCCAGGCTCAGGCCACAGGCCACATTGTTAGGAAAAACAAAACAAAACAACAAAACAAAACAAAACAAAAAAAACCCAACAAAACAAAAAAGCTACCCAGTATAGGAAAGGCATGTGGGTTACCATAATGTAATTATACTGTAGGACAGATATTTTAGAAAAATTCATTCATGGCTGAAGCTTACAAGTTTTGGAGGTAATTTTGATGTGTCGGAAGTGGATGGAAACTTACAAACTTAAGATGATCTTATCAGCAGAAAAGATATTCTAAACCAGCTTAGCCCAAAGAAGCATTTTGATTGCCTAATTTAACTCTGTAAAGGAGAAGTAAATCTTATAGCTGGTCTCTGTAAACCTCACAGCTGGAATATTCTAACAGCACCTTGCAGTTTCCAGTGATCAAAGTAAGTTACTTTATATACTATACTAAGAATTTCATAATAGAAATAATGTAACACCAGGGGGTGTGGTTATCATGAAATAATTACACTCCTGGGAGATTACAGGCACAAGGCTGTACCCCAGGGGTGTGATTATCCCATGATAACCACATCCACTGAAATTGCCTTATTGCAAAAATAATCTCTATTCACTGGCAGGACATTATTCAATAGGTGATTTTTTTTTTTTTTTTAAATGAAAAGACGTTTTTAGCTTGAAGCAGCAAGTGGATTAGGAAATTGGTCAGTTTATTTTTTACTGCATTCAAATTCAGAATACACTGCTATTGTTTGCTTTCCTATTTGATACAGCAGTGTTTTGATTTTGTTTTTGAGAAGCTTTTAAAGAGTTCCTATTAGCTTTCATTAAGTGCTAGTGTTAGACTCAGGTTAGATTTTAAAGGTGCTGTTAATGGAGCAACATGATTTAAAATACCTGATCCCCTATGTATAATGTTTAATTCTTCTAAAACAATGTTCATTTCAAAATTTGAAAAGTGATTTACTTTCACTGTTGGAGATACAGATAGGTAAAAATAAGGGGCAAAGTATCTTAGGCAATCCTACCAGTCAAATAAAAGCACTTTTAACATTTTGGTCTATTCCCTTCCAGCAACTTTTCTAAATTATGTGTTTCACTCTAAGTCTACCTAAAGAGAAACACAAGCCTATTAATTAGGTAATTAGGTGTGTGGTGTTTAAGCTCAAACCCAGAGCCTTGTGCATTGTAGACAGAGCCTCTACCTCTGAGCTCTCATCCCAATGTGTTATAACCTTTGTATTTGACCAAATGTTGCAAGCAACATCCCTATCACAAAGGAATCTTCCTAATCATCTTATTTATTTATTGAGACAGGGTTTTACTGTGCATCCCTGGCTGGGAGCTGATTATTTCTCCCTCCTAAGTGCTAAGATTAAAAGTGTGTATCACCAACCCAGGTTTCTTCCTATCATTTTAATTGTTGCACAGTAAAGTATGCCATGGCAACAATGTTCAAACTTACTCATTTAATGTCTTTTTATTAGATATTTAGGCATTTTTTTGTCCTTTATCAACATGTCCATGATTATTTACTTAGGATAAAGTTTATGACTGTTATGAGTCCTACAATTTAGGCAAACAGAAGTAAGCACTATGCTGTTGACTCTGTTAATTCTTACATATGATTGAAGCAGATGGTTCAATTTTGATGGTGCAGCTGATATAAAACAGGACTTTAAGGATCTTACTATGAAACTCAACCTTCCTGCCTCAGTTTCTCATGGACTGGCATTAATCCAGTCAGGCCTGACTACACTGGGAACTTGCACTAGCTCATATAACTTTACCATGTGTGCTATGTGCTGGTCTCTTCTACCTTCATTCAATCACGGAGTTCAATGCCTTCAGACAGTCTTAGTGTATGACATACAAAGAATCAAAATATCTATGTATTTATTTATACATAGATTTATTTATTTATTTATACATATTTCTTGTACTTATATCTTGTCAACCTGGAAGGAAAAACTGCAAATGGAAATTACCCTAACATTGTATTTCTATAAAGACCGAGGCAAGAATTACTTCAATCTGCTACCCATTTCTCATCATGAACACAGCCTTTACAACACACTACTAGTAAGTGAGCTCTCTCTAACTATTCAAATTACTTTGAAATGAAGTTTCATATGGAAAT
The DNA here is from genome assembly GCA_030556225.1 of Cricetiscus sungorus. NCBI lineage: Eukaryota > Metazoa > Chordata > Mammalia > Rodentia > Cricetidae > Cricetiscus > Cricetiscus sungorus. The sequence continues at coordinate 14,326,881 of JANBXA010000372.1, forward strand.
ATAAAAGAAATTATTAGTGTTCTGAAACACTATCATATGACATTCAATATGAGAGGCTCAAATTTTAAACTTCTTTTCCAATTTTAATTAATCATACATTTAATAAGTAAAAATTGCCTGTAATCTTACAAATTAACTTATTAACTATTTTACTCTCCCTATATCCTTCCAGTTCTAATTGGTATGCATGTTTTATATCACAATCATACTAACAGTTTATCTTGCCTATTTCCTTAGTACTAGATTAGGTTGCAAGTGAAAATGAGAAATGTTGAAAATAAGCCCCCCTTTTAAAGCTTTTTCCTTCAAACTCTTTCCCTTCCCAAATAAACAAGCAACACACAGAGAAGCACTATGCTGAGACATCAATTCTGCTTGCAACAGCTTTCCATATCCAGGTCACAAGCATCACTGGGCATGTACAGAGGACTTCCCTCTGCATGGTCTCATTTAGGAGCACTCTATGATGGGGCTTGGAAGCTGAAGTTAAAACATTTACTTATGTGTGCATGCACATATGCACCTGAGTGTGGTGTATTTATGGGCATCGAGTCTATGTAGTGACAGTGAAGGTCAGAACACAGCACTGGATTCCCATGGACATGGAGTTCAGGTAATTGTGAACCACAATGCAGGTGCTGGGAACCCAACTCATGCCTTCTGGTAAGTGCTGTGAACTGCTGAGATTCCTCTCTAGTCCGAGAAAGTTACTATTTATACAAAATATTTAAGTGATTCCTTAGGTTACTAGGAAACGCAGGCTGCAGCATGAATGGACAACCACTTTTTTGAGAGCCATTTATATCTGAGTCTAATCATCTAAAGTGACCCAAGTTAACTGGTTTGTGCTTATGTTTCATTTCTATCTTTTATGCTTTGTTCAAGCTTTCCCCTGCACAAGGTCTGCCTTACCTAACCACCTTTCTCTCTTAGGCAGATTCATAAATAATCAGGTCTGTTTCCTGGCTAGATTAGACACTTGGAGTATTGTCTCTGTTTTCATGTGACATGTTAATTTACTATTTTAATTAGACTGTATGGGTAGAACATGTTGTCTTCTGTAAGTTAAAATACAAAGTTCAAAACATAAAATTTACCGGCTTATGTGGACAATGCCAAATACATAGTTCCCAGACACAATTATTTGAAAAAGTAAACAATAAACTATAGTCTTAAAAGAATTAGTTTTCACTGGTGCACTCCTTTAATCCTAGCACTCAGGAGGCAGAGGCAGGTGGATCTCTGTGAGTTCGAGGCCAGCCTGGTCTACAGAGCAAGTTCTAAAACAGCCCGAGCTGTTAATGGAGAAACCCTGTCTTGAAAAACAAAAAAATAAATAATGAACTGATTTTTCAAAGGTAGGCTTGCAACTCAATCTACATAATCATCCCTGCACACATCAGAATGATGTTTATTTTACTAATTCCTTACTTGTTATGACATTTGGGTTGCCTCTAATCCTATAAAACTACTATTTTGCTTAAGGTTCTTTTTATACATACTTTCAAAGGCCCTCTAGAAAGGCTGCTTATGTAAGTGTTTATTTTATCATTACTCCAATACTACATATACAGTGGTTTTAAAATATAGAAGGTAAGACAACAAAGAGGGGAAAAAGTAGTTTTACAGTTAGTCTAAAAAAGATGGAAATCGAAGTTATACTACTATCCTTTTTTGTTTGTTTTTGAGACAGGGTCTCCTCTATGTAGCCTTGCCTGTCCTGGAACTCTATGTAGATCAGGTTAGCCTCAAACACACAAGAGATTCACCTGCCTCCTGAGTTCTGAGATAAAGGTGTGCACCACAATACCTGGCTTATCCTTATTTTTAAAATCAGAAGCTGAAACTCCTGTAAGTAATGTGAGTTGCCTAAGGTTATGCAGTTAAGTACATTATTTTCACTATACCTATTTAGAGTTGGGCTTTGATTAATGATCTGTCTCAATGAAATACTAAGAAGGTTCTAATGAATTTAAATGAGAGCTTTTCAGTTTTTTCATAAAAAGAACCAAGATGATAGATATAATCCAAATCAAATTACATTTTCTTAAGTAGAAAGCAATATGCAGAAGGCAAATAACTTCTAAGCAAAAGCCAACTTACTGGCATAATTTGCATGTAATTGCCCCGTAAACTCATAGAGTGCCACCATTAGGAGGTGTGGCCTTGTTAGAGGAAGTATGTCACTGTGGGGGTGGGCTTTGAGGTCTCTTATGCTCAATTTATGCCTAGTTCAGTCCACTTCCTGTTGCCTTCAGATCAAGATGTAGCTCCTTTCCCACTCTCAGCTACTCTCCACCACAGGTTTGCCTGCATGCCCCCATGTCCTGCAATGATGACAATGGACTAAACCTCTGAAACTGTAAGCCAACCAATTAAATGTTTCCCTTTGTAAGTGTTGTCTTGGTCATGGTGTCTCTTCAGCAACAGAAGCCCTAATTAAGACACTTAACATGTCTTTCAATGTCTTTCATATTAAAAAAAACAAAAAACAAAACAAAACTCAGTTTTAAGGTTTCTCTCCCAACTAAAGAGAAATGAGGTTTTCAGTCCAGCCTCATTTTACAATTCAGGAGAATCTAAATTTAAGAACCATTTCTTGGGGCTTAGACAGTTTAGAGGTTAAGAGCACTGGCTGCTCTTCCACAGAACCTCGTTTGATTTTCAGCATTCACTTGCCGGCTCACAACTATTTGCAACTCCAGTTCCTAAGGATCTGATGCCCTCTTCTGGACTCTACAGGAACTGCATGCATATGCTGTGCAGATACACAGGCAAAACACCCATACACATAAACAAACAAACAAACAAATTTTTAGAGGAAAAAGAAAAATAGAGCCATTTACTAGGCTGGGGAGACATTTCAGCAAATAGTGTTTCCTGTACTGGTGTGAGGCTCAGCATCCAGATCCCCAGGAGCTATGCAAAGCCAGGTGCAACAGCATTTATCTGACCCTAGCCGTTGTGGTGGTATAAAGGAGAATGCCCCCCCAAAGGCCCATATATTTAAATACTAGGTCCCCAGTTGGTAGAACTGTCTGGGAAGGATTAGGAGGTGTGGCGTTGTTGGAAGAGTATCAAAGGGGTGAGCTTTGGGGTTTCAAAAGTCTATCCCATTCCTAGTTAGCTTTCTGTCTGTCTCCTACTTGCAGACAAGGATATAAGCTCTCTGTTACTGCTTTGGCAATATGCATTCCTGCCTACTACCATGCTCCTCGCTTAATGGTCATGGACACTAACCCTCTAAAGTTGTAAGCTCAAATAAACTCTTACTTCTATAAGGTCCCTCGGTAATGGAGTCTTTTCACAGCAATAAAGAAGTAACTAAGATACTAACTCTCCTACCACAAGTTAGGAGTGGAGACAGGAGACTGCCTGGAAGCTCCTGGGCTAGTGATCCTGGAGAATGCGGCATCTAACAACAAGGATAATTTGTCTCAAACAAGGTGGAAGGCAAGGACTGGATGACACCAGAGGTTGTCCTCTGGCCTCCACACACCATTCCTCCTTGCATTCATATATACAGATGTGTACTTACACATGCATTATTAACATATGCACACACATACATACACGCCCGCACACACACACACCAAACACTTATTTCTTCTCCTAATTTTAGGCTAGTAACATGATAAACAACATTAAATGTGTCTGACTTTAAAATCAGAATTAGTGGACTGGAGAGATGGCTCAGTAGTTAAGAGTGCTTGTTGCCCTTCCAGAGGACCCAAGTGGTTCCTAGCACAAATGTCACAACCACCTATGACTCTAGCTCCAGGTGACCTGATATTCTCCATTGGCCTTCCTGGCATTCTGCATAGGAGTGTACATGTGCATGTAAACAAAAGTAATAAAAATATTTAAAAAAGGGCAGCACTCAGGAGGCAGAGGTGGATCTTTGTGAGTTTAAGACCAGCGTGGTCTACATAGTATGTTCCAGGTCAGCCAGGGCTGCAGAGTCAGACCCTGTCTCCAAGACACAGCTATAATTTTAGCACTCAAGAGGTATAGAATGAGGATCAGGAGTTCAAGGCCATCTTTTGCTACATAGTGAATTTGGGACCAGCTTGGCCTTTATGAGACCTTGTTTTAAACAAAAAAACCAAACCAAACCAAAACAAACAAACAAACAAAAAAACCCCAATAAAGTTCACAGAAACTTGGCTAGAAAAGTTAAACCCTATTTTAGAACATTCAGATAATAAAGAGTTTCCCATTTATCACCTTTTAGGGAGAGGCAGGGAGGAGAGTGGAGTGCAAGGGACTGAACCTAAGACCTCATACACACACCTGACAAGCAAAGCCCTCTACCGATTACACCATTCGCTCTATCAGCCTATTTTGGGGATGTTAATCTTAATCCACAAAAACTAAACTCAAGTACAACAAGAGAGTTCAGTTTAAGTAAAATTTCACTTTATCTTTCCTTGTTTGACAAAATTTTGTCTTAATGCTTACCTGAGCCATCAGTAGGAACTGAGCTTGCATTGATCCCAGAAAGACCAAACAAGGGACACTCTCGATCTGTGTTCACATGTCCCCACTTGTGGCATTTAATGCACCTCACATTTCGAACCTGAGAGATAAACATGATTCTCAAATACTAATAGCCTAACATTCAACTCAGCATTTTAACTTAGTCCGCCCCACCCCCTTTTCTTTTCCTTTCTTGAGACAGGGCCTCACTAAAGCCCTTGCTGGTCTGCAACTTGCTATGTAGATCAGGTTGACCTTGAACTCACAGAGATCCACCCACTTCTGCTCCTAGAGTGTTAGGATTAAAACATACACCACCATTCTTGGCTGTTCCTTTTTAAAAAGATCTCCTGGGAAAGAGATTCTGAGCCTCCTACAATAAAACAACACCACCCAAAAAGAAATGGGAAAGTATCACAAAGATTTATGTCATGTCATAGTTTAATTTTAGCGTCTGTAATTTTAATGCATTCACCTAATACCCAGCCCCTTCCCTCTCTTTATACATAGGGTCCCTCGTGCAGTTCAAGCTGTGCTTTCAAACTTCATGTTGGAAATCCAGGCCTGTTTCCACACCAGCTACATTTCTCCAAATTAAAGCCAGGCCCTCACTACTTTTGTTTTGTTTTGTTTTTTTTAAAATGAGCTATTCTTTCTAGACTTGAAGTTTCACATTTCTAAACCAGGGGTTAGCAAACTTATTCTGTGAAGTAAAAACAGTATTTTAAGTTTTTTATTTTATGTTTGTGTATGTTGCACCTACTAACGTTGCTGTTGTGACAGGATACATGTCTGGAGAGCTGCCATAGACAATGCACAGGTGACTAAGGTAATGTTTTTCACAAGGATCATCCCTGGAGTGACAGTTGACTCTGTTTCTAAATCAGTAACATTTTTAACATCCTTTCTTGACCTAGAGGTAGTGACCACATCATTATACCTTCACTAGAAAACTTGATTCTTATCTTCCATCTGTCTACTACAGTTCGTGTTTTCTCCTCATTCCCATCATTTGATACAACCTGACTACCTCTGGAAACAACTAAAACCCAAGCTGCTGGACACTCCGGTGTGGTGGTTTTAAAGAAAATGGCACCCACAGGCTCACAGGGCATGGTGCTATTAGGAGGTGTGGCCTTGCTGTAGTAGGTATGGTGTTGTTGGAGAAGGTGTGTCACTAGGGATACAGATGTAGACCTTCAGCTTCTTCCCAGCACCATGTCTTCCTGTATGCCACCATACTTCCCGCCATGATAATGGCCTAAGCCACTGATCTAAAAGCCAGCCCCAATTAAATGTTCTCCTTTATAAGAGCTGTCATAATTACATCATCTCTTCACAGCAAAAAACTCTACTTAGGACACTCCTGTGAAGGATTTTCTTCATCAGATTTTGAAATCTGGCCACACTTCCTGGTGACAACCCACATAAACAAAACTCGAAGAAGGAAGCTTCACTTTTTGCCTGTTTGCTCTCTCTCTCAATGGCCAAGTTCAAGTTCCTCTATCTATCCTGTTGCTGTTGATATTAAGTCCAACCTCTTCAAGATTTCAATGTAGACTAAAGACTAGCAGCTCTGCAGAGACCCTCCACAGACTGAGCAGTCTCATGGACTCAACAGCTACTGCATTCTCAGCCATCATGTCCATCATGAGACAGCCACTGTTGGGCTGCCCAAAGCACATCCTCCAGGCAAGATCCTTTGATACCTATATTCATCCTATCTATCAGTTTTGTTCCTCTTGAGAACTCTAAAACAAACACCTTTTAGAAAATAAGGTAAAGATATAGGTACTAAATAAAAATTATTGTTGGAAAGTAAAATATAGTGTCACTTGCCTGAATACCAAAGGGCTGGTCTCTGATGTTCATGTCATCTTTGGCATATCTGTTAAGTACCAAAAAATGTAAGGCTATAGTATTAAGAACAACTTAATAAACTCAATGCTAGTTAACCTCAAAAATGTTTATCGCTCTTAAAGCATTATAAAAACGCATTAGTACTATAAAAATATAAAATAAGCATCAATTTTTAAGTGCTTACAACAGTGGTTCTCAACCTTCCTAATGCTGCAAGCATTTTAATACAGTTCCTCACATCATGGTGATCTCCCCAGCCATACAACTACCTTCCTTGCTACTTGACAACCATGACTTACAGGTTGAGAACCACTGATCTATATAGTCTGATCGTGTATAGCTTTAAAAAGCAAACAAGTACACAAATCAAGGCCAGAAGGAAGCATGCTGGTTGTCTGCCCTGGTCAACGAACCAAGAGGCAAGGAGGACTGCAGACAATGACAAATATTTGTTTTCTCTAGTAACAAACCAGCACTTACTTTTCTCTCGGAGCACCTTTCTGCCACTCAAACTTGTATTCTGTCTCTCCTTCTGTTTCTTCTTTCTACAAGAGTCAGTAAACATTCTTTAATCTCCCCTAAAATCGCAATCAACCATAAATCAGCTCAAACAGAGAAGAGCACTTACCTCTTTGTTTTCTTGATTGCATGTTCAAAGCAGAGGGAGAAGCAAAACAAGTTAGCAGTGTCAGTGGAAAAGTCTACTACTTATTATGCTGTGTTACTTAACTGCAACCTGTAAGGGTCAACTGGTTTTTCTGTTATCATAAGATAAAACTCCAGACCATTGAAGGATAAAATACACTAGAGTCTGGATGAGGTATCATGATTTTTAAGCTTTTACATTTTTCACTGGCAGTGAATGGACTTCCCATTTGAAAATGTATTTAGTAAGGACTATCAATATGTGTACATTATAAAAGGATAAATATACTTCTGCAATATTGAGCATTTCCCTCCTGCAAAGGACTTAAGCTACATCAGACGAATAGTTTGTGTTTATTCTACCGTGAGAGGACAGCATTTGAGCTGATATCATCACAGAGTAACAGCACTAGGAAGGACAAAGAATAACCTCTAAAATACTGTCTGCTCTTCTCAACCATCATACCCATATCAAAGCTTAAAGGGAATGAGGTAAGTACCTTTTTTAACTCCTGGTGGAGCCTCATACATGAAATTCAGGCCGTTCTTTACACGCTCATCTCCCATAAGCAATCTAAATGAAATAACAGCACAATTTTAAACAAAAGGAAGAACATGATAGCATACCATCTCTCAACAAACAGACTAAATAAACAAACAAATAAATGTGATTTTTAAATGTAAAGAAAAAAAAAGTCACAAAAGACCATTTCATCATCTGCCTTATGTGTCCCTAATTCCACAAAATTCATAGGTAGAAAGTAAAATGGCAATGACTTGTGAGAGGCAGAAATAGGATAAATTAGGAAATGACTATTAATGAACACATTTCCTTTTCATGTGATGAAATGTTTTGAAATTCGATATGTTGTTGATGGCTTAGCAACACCAAACAGACTTTAAAACCCAGGTATATTTTAAACAGATCTGTAAGTCTTAACACCATTTAAAAAATTGTAAATCAAGTACAGGAAAAGCTGAGCTTTATCAGAAATGAAGAAATAGAAATCAAAACTACAAGCCACCACTTGGCTCTTATCAGCATGGTTGTTACTAAATGAGCCAGATGTAACTCAGTCGGCAGAGTGCTGCCCTGACACAGCAAGCCCTGGGTTTGACTCCTACACACACTGGGGATAGTAGCACATGCCAGCACTGGGGAGTTCAAGGCAGGAAGACCAAGATTTTAGGTTATCCTCAACTTCACAGGGAGTTCAAGACCAGCTTAGGCCATGGAAAAGTTTGGTGGCTCTTTAAAAAAAGTAAAAAAGAATTGCCTTGAGATCTAGCAATTCTGCTCCTGAGCATACAAACAAAGCAACTGAAAACAGTCTTGAACAGATACCTGTATGCTAATGTTAGCAGCATGATCCAATTACCCATAAACTGATGACTGTCTCAAGTTTCCAACTGAAAATGCTTCAAAATAAATGTTTCGGAGTACAATCTATGTAACTAAAACATCACTACTCAGTTAGTTAACCAAATACAAACACAATGGCAGCAGCTAAAGGGCAGACACCACCCTGGAAGAAGTTAATGGACACTAGCCACAACCCACAGGCCAGAGACACTGGCTTCTCTTCTAAGTGTCCTGAGTATCTTTCACTACTGTGTATTAAAAAGAACCCTTTTTTCTGCAAGCTCTGTCTCATGCTCATGCAGGACTTGCTCACAGTCTGGATGACTCAGTGAAGCTGTATTTTATGTGAAGAATAGGTAAATTTGGAAAAGGTAACCATGTATAATTATGGGAGAGAAGCTGACTAAGTATTGATTAATCCCACGCAACCGATTCTTCTAAAAACACTAAGAAGGTGGCACTTACCTGTTATCATATGACTCTTGTTCTTTAAGATACTGTTGCATTAGTTCTTCTTGTTTCTTTTTATCATATGATATTTTCTGTTCTGCCATCCATACCTATATTAGTGAAACAAAATATAATACAACTGGATTAAATAAGTCTGCTTTGTGTGTATACACACGCATGTCTGCATGTGTGTAGTACGTGCCTGTGAGTATGGAGTCCGGGGTTTAAAACAAATTATCTTCCCCGGTGACTTTCCACTAACTTACAGAGTCTCACTGAACCCAGAATTCAACAATTCTACTAGTCTAGCTGCCCGCTTGCATGGAGGATCTCCTATCTCTATCCCCTGAAGGTGAGGGTTACAAATGGGCCACCACGATTGATTTTCTGTGGGTGCTAGGAATCCAAATTCTAACCTCACACTTGTGCATCAAGCATTTTATCCACTAAACTATCCTGGTAGCCTTGGAATCTTCCTTGTCTCCTTTAATCAACCACACCTGTTAGCCAGGTGTGCTGGCCCTTGTCTGTAATCCCAGAATTCAGGAGGCTGAGGTAAGTAGGACTACTAAGAGTTCCAGGCCAGCCAGAGCTACACAGTGAGACCCTATCTGAAAACAACTCCCATGACTCCCCCCCCCCACACACAAAACAAAACAGAAAAACTACCATGTATCTCAAGCTTTATACTTCACAATTATTTAACTAGTCTCAATTGCTCAAGAACTTATATTCCGTTAACTGAAATAAAAATAAAACACAGGTCCACTGACAAAGTGCTCATTCTTCTGCACATTATAAACTATTCCACTATTTAAAAAAGGAGATATGAAAGTCAAGCGCTGTGGCTCTTAAATCTGTCATCTCAGCATCTGGGAAGCAGACAGGAGGATCAGGGGTTCAGGGCCATCCACCCTCCACAGCAAGTTTGAAGCCAGCCTAGACTACAGGAGTCCCAGCCTCAAAAAAGAGACCATGAAAAGTGTTAAAAGACATGTGGGCAATAGGATAAGGAAGAGATGGAAATACCTAGCAACTTTTTTTGGGGGAGGGTTGGGGGAAAGTGACTTAAAAATTTCCTATATTTTCTTTCACAGATATTCTAATACACATGTATGCTTATATATACATAACATTCTTTTTAAATTAATTTTATCTTATTTTTACAGAACGTTCTTTACACGCATGATAACATACAGGACTCACAACTGGCTCAGAAACAACTAAAACTCAATATATTCTCTCAAGCTTGTGCGTACTTTTGAGTATTTTCCGGGACGCACAGTGCTAAGCCTTCATTTCCCGTTTCTATTCTTTTCCCACACTATCTCATTTACTCTTCCTAACAATTTTACACATTAGGGCAACTGACACTGCCATTCTTAATCAGTCAAGTAGGAGGCTCACGATAATGACACTAAACATTTTGTGCGAGGCCTCAGGACTAAATGTGACTGTACTGAATTATCAAGAATCCTGGCCTGAGCCCAAAGCTCAGACACTCTCCGTCCCGATTCTTTCGCTGCAATTCTCTCCTCGGTCCTGTGTCCAGCACTTGGCTGACCTGTAATTGTTTTAAAATGCTGAACTTGAATGCGGCCATTAGACACGACACTACGGGATGGAGAGTGAAAGACCTGTTAAGCGGTGAGTCTTCACACAGGGAAGCAGAGCTCGGGGTCTTGGTCTTAGGGCTCTGGGAGACGGAGAGGGACCTGGAATGGGTCGAAGGCCGTGTTACCGAGCTACGGCGTCAGTCTTCTCATCGACGACAGGACCAGTCGGTAAGCCGGTTAGCATGGAGGCCTGCGGTCAGGACACGACTGTCCCAGGGAGCTCGTCACATCGCTGCCCTCTCCGGATCCCTTTACTCACCTTTTTGATGTTGGATTTGGACGCAGGATGGAAGTCCTTTTTGCACATGAAATTAGCGAACGACTTCCCCATCTTGGAATCCGAGAGGGAGATGCCAGCCGCTAGGTCTGCGAGGAACGTAAACAAACTCCGGGATCGTCACCGGAATTGTAAGGAGAGCATGAGAGAACTTCCGATGTCGAAGGTGACTACTTCCGACGATTAGCTCCTGGGCCCGCCCCTTCGTTTCCGGCGATTGCTTTTGGTAGCTGCCGAGGCTTACCCGGCGTCCGCGCGTGCGCAGCTAAGGTAAGCTCGGGGATTGGGTTCTGCTCGAGGGTCGCGGTCGGCGGGGTCGCGGGCCGCTGTGGGCTCTGCTGTGCCAGCTTCGCCCCGAGCGCAGGCATCGGAAGCGGGCGAAGTCCTGAAGTTGGAGCCCAGCACTTTCTCGGAACGCCGACTCCTCTTGCAAAAACTTTAAAAAATATATGTGTGTGTGTGTGTGTGTGTGTGTGTGTATACATACATATACATATATACATATATACATATATACACATATATACATATATATACATATATACACATGTACACATATACACATATACACATATACATATATACATATATATATATATATATAGCAGCGTTGTTTCCATGTAGTTTATGGAGACAGTAAGCCTCGCAGCGACTGTAAGACGTTTGTGAGACTTAAAAGATTAGTGTTGTCGAAAGCACTGGAATACACTCTTAGCGCCTCAAGAAGCGAGGTTCTTCCCTTTCAGTTGTTACATTTTTTTGAGACACGGTCTCACTATCTAGCATTGGCTGTCCTTGAACTAAATAGGCCAGGCTGGCCTCGAACTCACAGATCCTCCTGCCTCTGCTTCCCGAGAGCTGGGAATAATTGCATGAGCCACCACACCCGGCTTCCTTCGGTTATTTCCAGCTGTGCAGAAAGATGTTCAACAAAGATCGCGGATGATGAAAATATGTTAGGGCCAAGGGCTTTCCTCCCCTGTGCTGTTTTCTTGATTGCTGCCACTATCTCAGAGTGCCACTTCCCTGCAGCTTGGTGGCCCTAGGGTTTGGTGTGGGCGTGGCTGTTAGTCCACTGACCTCTAGCAAGGATAAGAATAAACCAGTTTAAAACAGATGGCAGCTTCCACTTGAGGGTCAAGTGTGTTCCAGGTAATTTTGTCAAGTCTTATTTGTGACACGGTCCATGTAAACATCAAACTTGGATACACGCATGCACCACCAAGCCGGGTTTTCACCTGCAGGGTCATACTGAGTCTAGCTCATCCTGCCAAGTGCTGAGATTATGGGCATGCTACCATACCCTGCTTCGTTTACCTTTCAACAAAATATTAATTTATGCCTATTTATTTTACTTTTTCTCTGTTTTAAAATGGCAGTATGCTAAAATTTGGTTCTTATAAAAGAAGGAAACTGGGCTGGAGTGACAGCTGAGCAATTGAGATAGCTCGCCACTTTTCCCAAGACTTGAGTCCACGAACTTGAGATGTCTCACAACCTGCTTCTGACCGTCTCAAACACCCCCATATGACAGGCAGACAGACACATACATCACATAAATAGTGAAAACAAATCTTAAGAAATTTAAAATAAAAGAAGGGAACTAAAACTGTGTTCCGAAAGCAAAATGAAAATATAGGATCTTGGCTGGGCATTGGTGGTTTACCTCTTTAATCCCAGCACTTGGGAGGCAGAGACAGGTGAATCTCTGTGAGTTTGAGGCTAGCCTCGTCTACCAAGTGAGTGCCAGGACAGGCTCCAAAACAATACAGTGAAACCTTGTCTCAAAACAAAACAAACAAACAAATATATATATATATATATATATATATATATATATATATATCCTTGAATTGTTCTAAAAATGAGGATTTAAGATTTTCCAAATCACAAATGAAGACAATTTATATGTCAGTTCTACAGCCAAAATTTATAAATTACAAATATGAACATTCCACCTAGAAACCTTAACAGTTGGGATTTTGTTTGTTTTCTGTTTTTTTTAAGGTTTATGTATTTATAATGTATATGCCTGCTGGTTAGAAGAAGGTACCAGATCTCATTACAGATGGTTGTGAGCCACCATGTGGGTGCTGAGAATTGAACTCAGTACCTCTGGAAGAGCAGCCAGTCCAAGCCCTGCTTTCTGGTTTTTTGAGATGTGGTTTCTCTGTGTAACAACCTTGGCTGTCCTGGAACTAGATTTGCAGACCAGGCTGGCCTCAAACTCATGGAGATCCTCCTGCCTCTGACTCACAAGTGCTGGGACTAAAGATGTGCACCACTATGCCCAGCCTTTACATAATTTCCAGTAATGATAGATTAACAAGACATCCTCTAGGATGTCACTGTCTAGTCAGGGGCATTATGCATACACTAATAGAGCAGACTAAGACACATATAGTAGCTAAGGGTAGAGTGAAAAGAATTGGGAAAATTCAGGAGAGGGGTTTACAGGGGCAACCTCTGTAAACATTTGACCTGTACACTAGAAGAAAGTGATTCTCCTTGTCATTGCATTATAGTGGTACATGGTTACTTAGTAAATCATTATTTAATTTTTATAGTTTATGTTGTTTATTTAAGACAGGTCTTATGATATATCCCTGGCTGCCGTGGGATGCACAAAAGTAGTATGATATTTAAAATTTTACTATGCACCCAAACTTTTTGTTTTATATGTACTTAAAATGTTTTCTCTTTTTATTTTGAAACTTATGATGCTTTCATTTTTTGTTTTTTTTTTTAAAGAAATGGAACCCTATTCCTGTGACACTTTTGTGGCATTACCCCCAGCAACAGTTGATAATAGGGTTATTTTTGGAAAAAATTCAGACAGACTCTTTGATGAAGTACAAGAAGTAATATACTTTCCAGCTGCAGTTCATAATGATTTACAAAGATGTCTTAAGGTAGGTAAAATATATATTGAGTTAGCAATGTCTATCTTTAAAAATATCAAATGGGGCCGGGTGGTGATGCACACCTTTAATTCCAGCACTTGGAAGGCAGAGGCAGGCGGATCTCTGTGAGTTTGAGACCAGCTTGGTCTACCGGAACTAATTCCAGGACAGCCTCCAAGGCAATACAGAGAAGCCCTGTCTTGAAAAGCAAACCAACAAGAAAACAACAACAAAAATCAAATGGATATTTCTTTAAAAAATAATGTAATATTCTTTTATGTATATGAGTATTTTACCTGTATATATGTTTGTGCACCATGCATGCCTAGTACCCAAGGCAGTCAGAAGAAGGTGTAGAATCCTCCGCAACTACAGTTACAGACAGTTGTGAACTGTGATGTGTGTGTCAGGAACTGTGCACTGGTTCTCTCCAAGAACAGTAGGTGTTCTTAACCACTAAGCCATCTCTCCAGACCTGGAAGTGGTTGTTTCTTTCATTAGCTATCAATTGACAGAAGACCACTGAAGTTAACATTCAAGAATTTAAGCTTGAAAATGGCTCGAACCAAAAATGGACTTCTGGTCTTTTATTTCAATAATTTAGAAGAAGCTGCTGAAATAATAAAAAGTATTATGTCTTTGATTAAATATCTGAATGATTTTTATTTGTTATATATGTTTGCTGTGGTAAGGGATTTAAAGTCAGTTATTCAAACCTGGACAAATATTTTTTTGATGATTTTTTTAAATTTAAATTTGAAACAAGCTTGTTTTGCATGTCAATCCCAGTTCCTGCACCCTCCCATCCTCCCCTGTTCCCCCCCATCAGCCCCCAGCCTCTCACCTTTCTGCTCCCCAGGGAGCAGATCCATGGGGATCTTCAAAGTCTGTCATATCATTTGGAACAGGGCCTAGGTCCTTCCCAAAATCTGGACAAGTCTTACAGATGCTGAGAATAATGAATGGACAGTGGCTGCAACTAACAGCACAATAAAGTAGGGTGGCTTAATGCTGACCTTAGGTTAGCGTAGCAGGCTGTGGCAGTAGAGAAGGAACATGTAGATTAAACTAGGCATTAAAGAGTGGAGATGGATAGTTGTCTCGGTAGTTAAGAGCACTTGTTCTTGCAGAGGACCCGGGTTTGATTCCCAGCACCCACATAGTGGCTCACAACCATCCATAACTTCAGTTCTATGATATCCAATATTGTCTTCTGACCTCTATGGGCACCAGGCACACATATGCACAGAAATGCTCTAACCCTAAGCCTAAACAAAACATTCATAAATAAAATAAACAAACCTTTAAAAGAAGAATGATTTCAGCTGACAGATCAAAGGGATTTTCTTGGTATAGAACAAGAAAAGAAATATTTTAGATTTATTAAATAACAGGTTTCTTTTTCTTCCTCTGGTGACAGGGATCAAACCTAGGGCCTCTTATATGAGCCACATTTTTCAGCCCTATAAATGTTTTGTGGTCCATCAAAAGAGGTTTAGTAGGCATCTGATAATACCACCAACATACATTTTATGTGTTTTCCCTCACTTTTTACATGCACATTCAATAAAATGTCCTTAAAAATGTTTAGGTAAATAGTCTGTTTACATGGAACTTAAAGGTTTATATTATCTTCTACTGTTATGAACTTTGTGGATTCCCGATGTTCTAGCAGTAATATGCATTAAATATGAGTTTTTTGTTTATTAGGCTACAGTTTTGCTGTAACTTGGGATAGCATTTCTATTCTGTACTGTATGTTTAAATCTACTCATCGTGTAAGTCAGGTCCCCGCTTTTCCTCATAGGTCTCTTACACATGAAGTGGGAGCCTCTGGGACAAGTCTTTCTCATCTGACTAAGGGTCTCAGGCACCTGTGAGTACTAGTGTGTCACTAGTCAGGACACACTAGGCATTGGACTGGAGAACTGCTTTCTTAATCTCCAACTCATATTAATTATTCTCCATGAGACAGTTTGAAGATTAATCACCATCACTTCTAAGCTGCCAAGGCAACTCTGTCCATTCTTTTCCAGGCCTTCACAAAGTTTGTTTTATCTTAGTTAATGGAGATGTCTTTGTTTCTTGAGGTGTTCCTTTATCTTTATAACTGACATGTCTCATGTACATTATAATAGGTCATACTCAAAACGTATTTAAACAATGAATGCTTTTCCGTCAATTCTGAATGAGTTTTAAGGTTAATGCTTTTATTATTGAAGGTTTCAATTTGGTTCCATTTCATCAACCTTCATAGTGATCATGCCTTCTAAATGGTGTCTTAAATTCGGGAATTTGATAACTTTCTATTTTTGATTTTACAGTTAAATGACTTTTTCTTTCCACAGTGTACTTATATAGAAATTGATCAAGTTCCTGAAACCTATGCTGTTGTCCTTAGTCGCCCAGCTTGGTTGTGGGGGGCAGAAATGGGAGCCAATGAGCATGGAGTCTGCATTGGTAATGAAGCTGTATGGGGAAGAGAAGATATTTCTAAGGAGGAAGCACTTTTGGGCATGGACCTTGTCAGGTAACTATTATGTTGTTTCCTCACTACAGACTATGCAGTGCAATTGAGAAAGCTGTTGGACGTCAACCTCTGGCTTCTGCACGCATATGCTTGCGGAATGCATACCCTAGACACACACCCACATAAACATGTATATGCACTGCATGAACACCCCCTGACACTTATGCACACCCATGCACATCATTGATTGGGAGAGGGGCCAAAATTATAATCAGAAATTATAATTCATCATAAATGCCTGAATTGCTTTATAACATGGTTGATTAATATCTTTACTTTACAAAGTGATATCTCAGCCTTAGAAATAAAATAATTTGCAATAAGTTACCAAGGTGGAAGTTGACCCCAAAAATATTTTCATTGTTCCAAACTGCCTTCAGAAGTAAAACTTTAAAAGATTTTACTGTTAACTTGCACGTTTTTTTTAACTTTGAACGTAATAAACATGGTACTTCTTGAACATGAAATTAAGATGAATAAAGGAAATTATTTTTAATTTGAGATCCTCTATATTTTTATTTTAGACTTGGCCTTGAAAGAGCTGATACAGCTGAAAAAGCTCTCGATGTCATTGTTGACTTACTAGAAAAATATGGCCAAGGTGGAAATTGTGCAGAGGGTGAAGAATTTAGCTATTATAACAGTTTCCTGATAGCTGATAGGAATGAAGCCTGGATTCTGGAGACTTCAGGGAAGTACTGGGCAGCAGAAAAAGTCCAAGGTATGAACAACTATTTGCAATTTGGTTTATATACTTATGTAATTAATAAAATATACATACTTATCTGTAGCTATTAAATTTACTTGCCTTTCAAGATTTATAATCCATTGCATTAAAAGATAAACTGCAGAGCAAAGTTAAAATTAGGAAAAACATAAAGGGAAAGAAAAGTATGATGAACATTTTTACAAAAAATAAGCAGGCAGCATTATCTCCATAGCAGCTTTTGGCTATTTATAGTGTTTTCTCTCTTTTTAACAACTACTTTTTTTTAAACTTAGGACAGAATTCCAGGATTATATTATGTGTAAGTATGAAGGTAAAGAAAAGGGAATTGAGCCGAGTGTTGGTGGCACACACCTTTAATCCCAGCACTCAGTGGCAGAGGCAGGTGGATCTCTGTGAATTTGAGGCCAGCCTGGTCTACAGAACTAGTTCCAGGACTGGTTCCAAAGCTACAGAGAAACCCTGTCTTGAAAAACCAAAAAAAAAAAAAAAAAAAAAAAAACCCGAAAGAAAAGGGAATTGGGTTGAGGCCAGTGTTTAAGTATATTGACACAGTAATAAGACAAAATTGGGTGTCATTGACTACTGATTGCTTTGGAGTTGACCCCTCTCATGATTTATTTGTGGTTATTGTGGTGAAATAGTCCTCTTATTTCTTCTTGTAAGTGTGTTTGTGATATGTGCACATGTCTATATGGGAGGGTCATGCATGACCACTGTCCATGTGAAGGTCAGAGGACAACCTCTGGTGACTCACTGTCCTCTTTGTGGCAGGGTGCCTATTTGCTGCTTCTGTGTATGCCTGGCTTTCTGATTCATGTGCTTCTGGGGATTTTCCTAAATTGTCTTTCATCTCACCACAGAAGCTCTGGGATTATAGATACTACCACCATCCCCAACTTTCCCTGAGCCCTGGGCATTTGAATTCAAATAACCCGTTAAGCTCTCTCTGCAGCCAGTCCTCTTAATTTCAAGCGAAGAAATCCAGAGATAGAAAGCAACCTCAAGTAGTGACTTAGTCTTTTCATCCCGTTTCTCCGTTCATTGTTTCGTACTTAGAGGATAGCTTTATGTTGAAACATAATCACATATTTGTTGTGTACTTATGTATTGACTCTCCAGGTTTTACAAACAGATGAGACACGTGTAAACACTAAATGGAGGTTAGCTCAGTTGGCATTGTGTTTGTCTAGCATACACAAAGTCCTGGTTTAATCACCAGCATTGTATAAAGCTGAGAATGGCAGCACATTCCTGTAATTCTAACATCTGGGAAGCATAGAGGTGGGGAGCTCAGAAGTTCAAGATCATTGTCACTCTTCGGTGGTGGTACACACCTTTAATCCTAGCACTCAGGAGGCAGAGGCAAGCAAACCTCTGAGTTTGAAGCCAGCCTTGTCTACACAGCAAGTTCCAGGATAGTCAGGGCTACACAGAAAAACCCTATCTGACCACTTTATTTTTTATTGAACATGCTGTGTGAAAGACAAATTAATGAATAGTATTGAAAAAAGTTGATGCAGGAGAGATGACTCAGAGGTTAAGAGCACTGGCTGCTCTTCCAGAGGTCCTGCGTTCAATTCCCAGTAACCACATGGTGGCTCACAAACCATGTGTAATGAGATCTAGTGCCCTATTCTGGTGTGCAGGCATATATGCAGGCAGAACACTGTATACATAATAAATAAATCTTAGAAAAAAAGAAAAGAAAAAAAGTCTTACCTGGTCATGGATGCCTTCCTGGGACTGATTATCCTGCTGAGATCACCTTGCTTCTGCCTTCTCTTTCTCTTCCTAAATCATCTCAAGAACTAGATTGTTGTTTTGAGTATCTCCAGCACAGAAGTGATCCGTCTCTGATGGATAGTTGATCACCGGCATCTGGTCATTGCATAGTATGTATGTGAATTGAAATGCTAAACAAAGTGTCATAATCATACCATGAGATACTGCTCAGAAAAAAAGAGTAGTGTGATGAGTAGAATTACGCTGAGGTAAAAAGCCAGAAGGCAGGCAGCAAGGTGGCTCAGTGGGTAAGAGTGCTTGCCGCCAGCCCTAACAACCTGAGTTTGATCCTCAGAAAACACATGGTAAAAGTGTGCCTCTGCAACACACACACACACACACACACACACACACACACACACACACACACACACACACACACAAAATGAATGTACATTTAAAACTTTTAAAATAATTTGCAAAACCTAGAAGGTTATTTACTGTATGATTCCACTTATATAACATTCTTTTAAAAATGTTATTTGTGTGTATGTGGGCATGTGTGGAGGTCAGAGGTCAGAGAATGACTTTTGAGAATTAGTTGTCTGTTTCCATCATGTGGGCTCTGGGAATTGAACTCAGATGGTCAGACTTGTGGCAAGTGTCTTTACACACTGAGCTCTTTTACCAGCCCCTATATAATATGTAACATTGAGTTACATTATCGTAAAAGTATTTACTGGGTACCTGGAGTTAATGGATTATTAGGATTGGGAATGCATGGCTTTGGTGTGAAAGGGTAACATGGTACAAATATTCTTTTTCTTGACATCAATACCAATGTTCTGGTTGTAATATTATGTAGTTTTATGAAATGTGATTGGTAGAAACTGAATGAAGTGTATACTATCTCTGGATTATTTCACATAACTACATCTACAGTTTTCTCAAAGTTTAATTTTAAAATTTGTTTAGACTATGCAGTAGATGTACACGGCAAAAAACTCACATTAAGTTTAAATAGTGATTTAAAATTTATAATGTGATAGATTCTTTATGTTAAAGATAATTTTCCTTCTCGTCATTCTTTTGAAATAGGAGTTCGGAATATTTCCAATCAGCTCTCCATAACAACCAAGATCGACCGGGAACACCCCAACCTGAGAAACTATGCTAAGCAGAAAGGCTGGTGGAATGACAAAGAGGACTTTGATTTTACTGCAGCATATTCTTATATTAACACAGCTTCAATGATGACTTCATCAAGCAGATACTGTCAGGGCTACAAACTTCTGAATAAGCATAAAGGTAATTTTAGCACAAAAATTGAATTTTGTCAGATATAATATGGGAGTGATATAATGCTATACTTAATAAAAATATAGTTTGAATAAAACAGAGAACATTAGGATAGTGTAAGCTACTATTTGATATGTGAGAAGTATTAAACCATTGTGAGAAAGTACTGATTCTTTTTGAGGGCCAAGTTCATGTTCTCAATCCTCAGAAACATTTTTCTTTTTTTAAAAAAATATTTGAATCAAGATCTCACTATACAGCTCTGACTGGCCTTGGAACTCACAGAGATCCACCTGCATTTGTCTTCTGTGTGCTGGGATCAAAGGCGTGGGCCATGACACCTGGCCATACTGCCTCTTTTTTAAATTATCTTTTAACAGTAGTATTTTTGTTTATATGTTTTGTCTTGTTTTGTTTGCGTGTGACTTTATATTTGCTCACATATGTGTTCATGTATGTACACTCATGTTTGTATGTGGTGATATATTATTTATGATTTATTAAAGCTTGCCTGAGGATTCAGAAAGCAAAGTTTGCCACAAGCTATAGGGGTCAGGCAGTGGTGGTACACACTTTTAATCCCAGGACTCAGGATTAAGAGGTAGATGGATCTCTGTTAGTTCAAGGCCACATTCAGAATTAGAAAAGAGTCAAAACCCTATCGCCCACCCCCAAATAAATCAAAACAAGAACAAGTAATTTAGAGTTCTTCTCTAAGCTCCATGGAACATCCCCCTCAGTTTCCAGTGTCTGCGGCTGACTTCTGATTCTTCAGACCAGAAAGACCAAGGATTCCTACTTCTGCTTGCATAGCATGGCACAGCATTGTACAGAATTGCATAGCATGGTACAGCATTGCACAGACTTGCCCAGCATGGTACAGTATGGCACAACATAGGATTTACTCAGATTGCAGTCACAATAACCCTGGGAAATATTCTGTGCCGCAAACTGTCCTTCAAGTGTCACCTGCCCTCCAAATTGTCTCATTTTTGTTAACTGGGCAAAGATTTCCGGCAGCTGCTGGCAGTGTTGGCTCAAGTTTACAGCTGACGATGGAGGGTTGGTCCAGGTGCTGTGTACATAGCCTCAGAGGAAGCAGAACTCATGCCTGTGCCTTTAATAGATTGTGCTTCTCTTCTACTCAGAACACGTATTGGCAGGGTTCGCAGCTAAAGTGCACAAGAGCAAACAGAAGTCTCCATTTTCCCACATGCGGTTCTTTTATATTCATCGATGACACTTGCTTAATGAGACAGTCTTGTGCATGCATTCATTATCTCTGAAATGGTAGCATGCACTCAGAGCTTTTTCATATAATGTTATTTTCTTTTTTTTTTTTTTGTTAAAATGTTACTTTTATTTGAGCTCACCTGAGTAAGTGTAGGACAATGAAACAAATAGGACAGGATATATACACAGCATGTCAAGGAGCGGCCTTTAAGAACATGCTCTAAAGAGGAGGACTGGGAGTGTGCCTGGACTGACAGACTCTGGCTCTGGATTAACCCATATGCGAATCCAATAATCTCCAAAGGCAAAAATTTATTTTCTTTTCGTTTCCAGTCTTTTAAAGTAGACAGATCTGCTTACAATACAGGTGATTTTAAAAGCACACAAAATTTAAGTACAACAATGGCATTAAATCCAGCAGAGTGATGTAGGTGCCTACAACAAAACTGCCCAAGGCAGTAATGGCAGACAATGAGACTGGAATCCTCATCCCTGCAAAACAAGAAGAGAGGACTGCGCAGTGGGGTCTGCGAGTAACCTTAGCGTCTGCTTGCTACTTACTTCACATAGTAAGAGATCTTCACAGATAACCCGCACCCATTTAATTAGCCAGGTAGCAATTTCTACTATGTAATGGGATTATAAGGCCACAATATTCCTTTGGGACAAACCCTTTACTGATTTTTAATATCACTTATTCATTCTTTTGAAGTGTAAAGTGTCTTAACTGGATTACTATTACAGATCATTTTTAAATACACCATTGCTAGTATATTAAAATTATTTATACTATTTATATCTAATATTCAAAGAAAATTTACTAGTAAATGCTACAGTAGGCATCTGTCTGACATGCTTATTAATTGATTCCATAGGTATAATTATAGGTCATGATATTAGAGTCTATTCTGTCTTACTAAATCAGAAACACTGCATTTACAGTACAAATAAACACATGAAGTGCATACACCCAAGGATCATGCTAGCTCTTCAGTTATCTTGTCACAGCTCAGACATGAATCCTCACTCTGTGAACAAAAGTCAGATCCAATTCTTCCATCAAAAGGTGCTAGTGGAAGTTGTCAGGCGTCTTCCAATATAGATCCTCAATCCAATGGCCAGCAGATGAGAGAGCAACAGAGATGGAAGAAAAACCTCCAGAAAGCCTGCTGAGAAAATGCCGCCTTTCTTCATAACGCTGGTGTTTCTCATGCTGAGAGTAGTTGTGCGCTTCAGGTGTTTAAAAAGGAACTTCTTGGGGGGATATTTTCTGGCGGACTTGACCAATCCCATATCCAGTCTGAGTTTTTCTCCAAGATGCTTTCAACTTCTCTTCTTTTCTCAATATAATCTTCCTCAGACAGAGTGCTGTTTTTTCTCTCCAAAGTTGTGGCTGTCTGTTTCAGCTCTGTTGATATCTTGTAGTGTCTAGGAGTGAGGTGGGCATCAAGCAGTATTTTTTCCATGTCACCATTATAAATAGAGATGGAGGCTGGAACACTGCTCCCATTCCCATTGCTGAAATGCAGTTCTACCCAGGAGCCCTTGCAAAAGAGCCCAAGCCCAACTGTGGCAGGCCTCAGCAGTGGTCACGAAAGATATGAGGGCCACCCGCCGCCTGCTCAGCTTTGAGGCCAGGCCACGCCGGGCTCTAATATTATTTTCTTAATTTAAGATTATGTTCTGTCTACATATGCCTGGTTGTGTGCCTGCTGCCCAAGGAGGGCATTGGAAGCCCAGAAAGAGCATCAGGTTCCCTTGGTACTTGAGTTACAGATGACTGTGTACTGTCATATAGGTGCTGGAATCAAACCTGTGTCCTCTGGAAGAGCAGCCAGTGCTCTTAACCGCTGAGCCATCTCTCCAGCCCCCATGACTTTATTGTTTTGAAACAAGGTCTTGATATATAGCAGAGGTTGGCCTCAAACTCATGTACCTCCTGTTTCTGCCTTCTGTGTCCTGGGATTATAAGCCTGTGTCATCACACATCTGTCATTATTTTTCCTTTAGTTAGAAATATATAGGTGTTTGGTTTTAAATACACAGAACTTAAAAACAAGTGTATTATACTAGTATTTTGATAGCTCATTTATTTCTCTGTAGTAGTATTTTAATCATTACATAGTAGAAATTGTCTGATCAGACTTTTGCTAACCCTGTTTTTGAAATGTTTTAGTTTCTCATTACTGAAAATTGTGTAGCCTGTCTATAGCTTATTTATATTATGTCCGTGGTGATTTCCATCCTAGAATGAGTTTCTGAAGGAAGAATGTGAAGTTGGAAGGAAGTCTATGTATATTATATATTTATTCACTGATCATATATATTTTAAGACTTGGAATATGAGAAGAAAGACTTGAAATATGTTGGGAAAAGTCAGAAAGTTTCATTAATTCAGATTTCCACCAACAATATTTGAATGCCAATTTCTAATATGCTTATCAATTTAGAACATTACTTTGTTCTAATTTTGCAAATTTATAGGCAATATTAGCATATTATTTAGAGATATCATTTATTAATGAGATTAGACATATTTATCAAAAGTTTGTCATTTTCTACAAATTACTTATTAAGCATGTTATTCATGTTATTTTTCCCATTTTTACTTTGGATTACTACTGGCTCTTAAAAGATAGCCTCTACCTGTACTCGGGAGGCAGAGGCAGGGGGATCTCTGTGAGTTTGAGTCCAGCCTCGTCTACAGAGTGAGTTCCAAGGGAGGCTCCAAAGCTACACAGAGAAACCATGTTTCAAAAAACCAAAACCAACCAAACAAACAAAAACAAAACAAAAAGAAACCCCAAAAACAAACCCTCTAGTCAGGCATAGTTGTGCAAATCTTGTAAGCTTAGTGGTTGGGAGACAGACACCAAGGATCTCTGGTTTTAACAACCTGATCTGAGTCTCATACCAGCAAGGGCTACGAGGTGAGACTCTGTCTCAAAAAATACCAACAACAAAACAAAAACAAAAATTCAGAAAGCAAAGAACTCCCAAAATACCTTTCTTCACTTATTACCAAATAATTTCAGCAAAGTACTTTTAATTTAGATTACTAAGTGGCAGATAATTTTCACAAGGATAATTGTAATGAAAAAATGTAATTGATCACCTTTAATTAAAGAATAATAATAATGAAAAAATTGTTTTTGGAGATGGGGGTCTCACTGTGTCTCACTTTCCAACTGGCTTAGTACTTGCTGTGTAGTCTGAGGTAGGCTGGACCTCACAGAGACCTCTTGCCTCTTCCTCCCAAGTGCTGGGATTAAAGGCCTGTACCACCATGCCCAATCCATATAAAATGTTTCTATAAGTAATCAGAAAGCACTACTCAGATGGACCAGACAGTGATTAATATTTGCTTTAGGTATTCATTAAATAGTTAAGGCCTACGTTAGTTATTTGGTATGGTAAAATAAAGTGTGACAGAACATTTTTAGAACAACTTAAATTTTTTTTCTGGGTATTTACTATCTTAAGATACTTTAATATCCAAAAGAATGTCTTCTAATTTAAAGTTTCCTATAAAGCTTTTCAATGTTAGCTTGGCATTTTACAAATATTTAGCAACCATCCCTCCCCAGATACATTAGAAATGCCACAGCACGTCACTCCAAGTGACCTTTATTTTAGGCATGATTCTTAATGTAAAAGTAACTCAGGAGTAGCCATTGCAGTAACAGCTGCCACTCCCATCTTCCAGGCTTGTCAAGGATACTCTGCTGAGTTATTTCCTTATCTATGTCCCGCAAGCGGCCATGAGAAATAGATAGCATCTTCATTTTGTAAGTGAGAAAACTGTGACCTAATTTATCTCCTCTGTGAAACTGGTAAAAACTAAGCTTTCTCACTTGCTCTTTGGTTTTGTTAGTTTGTTTCTTTAACTCATTGTTTTGCACTAGTCAGGAATGAACCAGATGTGAGGACTCATGCCTAATTCCTCAAGGACTAAGCATTTGGTAGCTGAGGCAGGAAGAACCAAGCAAGTTCAATACCACTCTGGATTGTATAGGAAGACTATGTCTCAGACAAACATGACAGAAGAAAGTGTCAAGAATCCCAAGGCTGAGGGTAATTGGACAAGAGGAAGGAAAACCAAATAGAATGTTATAAACTAATTAGATACTACACTGAAATAATGGTCATGTTTAACTATAAAATAACAGAGTCACAGACCTGAAATGCACGCATGAGAGTAGTACTGGATGCATCTGGCAGACTTCACTCTTTCCAAGTGTGATGTACAGTTCATCCAGTTTTCTATGCTTTATCAAAAGAATAAATGTCTTTCCAATAGTTCCATATGAAATTGTCTACTACTATATTATGTTTAAAATTTGCTATGATTTTTCTAGATAAAAGAGCCTACTTCCCTTCTTTCCATTTGTCCCTACCTGATGGCTATTAAGTGTGCTGCATGTATATCCAAATTGTATCTATATTCATGCATGTATTTTAAGTAACCAGTTTAAATTGCTGTGAAATTGCACCCTGTGCTTTACGTTCACTTTACTGAACCTTCCACTGCAGTCTCAGTACTTATTCAATGCTTGCTAGTGGATCACTTAGAGCTGTCCTCCTCAAGTGCTCATGTAAATCCTCCTTTCATTTTGAGAATTGTAGGTTTTGAATTTTTGTAATGCCTATATCATCACGGTGTTACAGTTCTGACACTGTTTTTTATTAAAACTTGCCATTTGTAGGAATTTAGACCTGAATCATTTTTAAATCTCACTAGATGTTGAAGCTTTGTGCCTGATAGATAGGTGTGAATGGTAGGGTTTTGCTTTATTGTTGAGTTTAATATTGAGGGCTGAGTATAGATGTGTCCCTCTTTTCTCCCCAGTGTTATTCAAGATTTACTGAAAAAGATACAGCATGGCTTCCCTAACAAGTTATCTCTAAATTCAGCAAGGTATTTTTTGAACTTGAAATCATGGCTATATTATGAAGGAGCTAGGTAAGAGCACGCATGTGTGCATATAATCTGTTGCCATTAATAGAAAATGGTTGGTAGCTTGCATCTTCAACAGCAGAACATTAGATTCTTCCGTATAAAAGATAATTTCCTTTTTCATTGAAGCATCAAAAATCATAATGTGGATCCCGTCTCTCTGTGAACTTTACTTTTGATCCCCATATTGGAGAAGAGGAAGGGGGAGTCTTGCCTTTTACAGGGCCTGGTGTATACTAAGTCCATACACTGTATTAAATATGCTTCCACTCCCAATTATTGTAGGGTTTTGTGAGGAAAGAAGTCAGTTACCCATAGGTAAATGAAGATTGTTTCTTTAGAACTAATTTTAATACAATAATTAAACATTCC
This sequence comes from Cricetiscus sungorus, assembly GCA_030556225.1. NCBI lineage: Eukaryota > Metazoa > Chordata > Mammalia > Rodentia > Cricetidae > Cricetiscus > Cricetiscus sungorus. Next base: position 14,353,317 of record JANBXA010000372.1, read on the forward strand.
CACATAAGATATTCTAGTGTATCTAATGGCAGAAATTATATTTTACTTTTCTCAGTTTAATTAAAGTATAATTTCATTATTTGTCCCCTATGCCTCTTATGTATGGCCACCTCTCCCTCCCAAATTTATTGACCTTCTCTTCTTTAATCATTGTTACATATAAATAAATCTACATAAAAATGTAACCTGCTGAGCCCATTCAGAGTTGCCTGCATGTATATGTTTCTAGGACTGACCACTTACTATTGGATAACCAGATGGGGCTCATCCCTGGGGAAGACTTAAGTCCCCATCTCTCTCTCAGCAGTCGTTAATTCCCTGTTATGTTAGATGTGCTCCATCTATATCAGGATGTCAACTGTTGTTAGTTACTCAAGTCTTGTTTAGGCAGCATGTTGTTGGTATTTAATGGATGTAGCTTCCCTGTCACAGATAGAAGGCACATTCTCACTGCAGACTTCCTGTTCCTCTGCCTTGCAATCTTTCTTCTCCTTCTTTTGTGATGTTCCCTGAGCCTTGGGTGCAAGAGCTGTGATATAGATATGTCTGCTGGGGCTGAGCACCCCACTTTCTGTTGTCTGTATTTTGATTGCTGTGGCTTTCTGTAATGGTCTCTTGCTGCAAACAAGCGTCTTAATGAGGGGTGAGAGCTATACCAACTTACCTGATATAAAGATAAGTGTATATATTTATACTGGGTTAGGGAAGTGGTGGTAGTAAGTTCTATAACATGCATCGCCTCACTAGTCATGTGTAGTTGACTGCATCTATAGTAGTAGGCCTGATTTCCCTCCTGCTAAGTAGGATTTAAGGCTATTTAGACAGTTGCCGCTATTGCCTTTTAGGCATATTGCCATGCTGGTCATTGTGGTTCATAGACATCATAGCTGGGTAAGACTTTTGATCCCTTTGCTGCCTTAGGAGCTTACATAATAGCTTCTTGTAATATGAAAGCTAGTCTCGGGGAGGAGGCTTTTGAGTTAGTTCCAGCTCAAATCTGCTGAGTTCTCTGTCCAAAAAATGTGCTGTCTTCGGCAGTAGGAACTTAATTTTCAATTTCTGGGAGGCAACCAATGGCAGCAACAATAGGCTGTACTGTTAAAGGGACCGCTTCTAATCCCCAGAAAACAACGAAAGGAGGCCTCACATACCTGTTACTGGTGTGGGTTTTTGTTAGATAGTCTGTGGCTCCTGGGGTGAATGTTATAGGAAACTAGTATTACTTTAGGACAACAGGAGGCTGACACATTTGGTAAATGAAGAGCATAGAGGTGGTCTGTGTGAAGGCTTGCTGCTGACTGTAAAGAAATACCTGGTGTTAGACTAATCTAATGATTAGAATGACTCTTCAGTCCTGAGGAGGAAAGCCCACTGCTTGAAGGCATGAATCAGCACCCCAAACAGCTTAGATGAGTGCAATTAAGAAAAGGCCATTCGGGTGCTTTGTATGGGCCTGTTCTTTCCCTTTTTTAGTCTGTCATTTTGGAAGTAAATTCAGGACCTTGTACCTGTTAGTCACTGAGATACATCCTAGCCCAAGAACCCAGCTTTTTATGTCATAGTTTAAAGGTAGTATGAAACACAGAGTAATTAAGCAGAAAGTAGTTAAGGCGTTTAAATGCTAACCAGAGCTCCTAGGAGTGCCATAGGCCTTAAGACAATGTGCTCTGAGGATCAGCTGAGAGGCAGGAGTGGAAAGGGGCCCAAGTGTCCAGTGGAGATCCCAGCATTCTCTTCAGAGGTGAAGATGAACAGAGTAGCTCCATCTCAACAGAGCAAAGTCATCTCTAGGTATCTTATTTATTTCCAGATTATTCAGTCCTCCATGTAAGAAAACTCCATGCAAAAAATAAAATAAAATAAAATAAAAAAGACAGAGTCCCAGAGTCCAAATCTGGGGACTGAAGAGATGGTTCAATGGCTAAAAGCACCAGCTGCTCTTCCAGAGGTCCTGAGTTCGATTCCCAGCACCCACACGGCCGCTCACAACCATTTATAACAGTAGTCCCAGGGAATCCAGTGCCCTCTTCTGGTGTGCAGATATACATGCAGACAAAACACTCACATAAAATACATAACTAAATAGATTGTTTAAAAGATTTAAAAGAAAACTCCATGCAGAGCTTTACAAACTTTCATTTGCTGTATTCAGCATTCAGTCAGAAATCATTGGGGTTGGGACCTCAGTTAAAATACTTGCTGTGTAAGCATGAGGATCCCCAGACCCCACATAGTGTCAGATGAGTGTGGTGCCCACCTGTAGTGCCAGCCTTGAAGGCAGAGACACGATCCCCAGGCCAACCTGACTCCTGACACTAGCCATATGGGCAAGCTTTGGGTTTGCTAAGAGGCCCTTCAGTGAATTAGGTAGAAGAATGATCAGGGTGATCTCATGACTCCACATGAATTCATATGCACTAGCACATGTAATCACATGTGAACACACACATATAAACAGACAGGAAAATGGGGAAAAAATGATCAGGCTTTCCAAGACATAAGAGCAAATGACTAAAAACCAAGAGGGGGAAAAAAAAGTGGACATTATAAACCAATTCTGAGGCTATCTACATATTAACTTTATTAGAAACAATTTAAAGTTAAAATTACATTGAAACTTTTTTAACAGCTAAACATTTGTTTGAGACAAATATATGCAGAAGATGGAGCTGGATGTGGTGGCACAGTCACCGTATTGCACTCGGAAGGCAAGATAGCCTCAAGTTCAAGGCCTATTTGTCTACATATTCCGATCTAGGCCAGCCAGGGTAAAACAAAGGAAATAAAGAAAAAGAAAGCAAAGAAAAAGAGAAAATGGCCAAGGCCTCAGACAGAGCCCAAGAGAGCTGTGATTGCCTGGTACCAGGACTTGATGAGGCCAAAAGGAAAGAAACGTCACTGGAGAGACGTTTCTCACTCATGTGAAATGGCTAGAGGTGGAGAAGAGGGGGCCTCACTCATCATGCTGGTGTTGGATGGAGGGCCCCAGTGATTTGCTAGTTGGAAAAGTGAGGCTGTTCTATGTGGACCGAGTTTCAGGGTCCTGGCATGTCTCAGACTGCAGGAGGAAGTACCAGGAGGGCCATCCGAATCATGGCACCAATGTTACAGTTTATTTAAAAATGGTGGGAAGGAGTCTCGCCTTACAACCGGACTCACATGGGAGGTTTGTTAGAACAGCCAGAGAAGGAAGGCAGAGACCAGTCCCTGGGGACAAGAATGGGGGAGACAGAGAGACAGGAAGTGGGTAAGTCCTGACTTTTACAAGGAACACAGGAGGTGTTTTTAGTGGCTGCAGCAGGGGAAATATCCTGTCAGAATCTCAAGGGCAGGCCAGATAGATGCCTGAATACTAACAGGGGCATCATCATAATATATCAGAGGAAAACCCAGAAGAGTTTGTAAAGCATCTGAATAATACAGGAGAAAATGTAAAACTGACAGAAAGGGGGGAGCCCAGAGGCTGGGAATGACACCCTTAAGGGAGAAAAATGGTATCTACTAATTTTGAATTGCAACTTAGTGAAAATGTTCTCCAAATACAAGGCTGAAATAAAACCAAGAGATTTCATCACTCACTAAAAACATTAAGGACATTCTTGAGGCAATAAATAAACACATAAATCCCATCCAGATATGGTATTCCATGCATATAGTTAAAGCTATTAGAAAACTGAAGCAGGGGGTTTGCAAATTTGAGAACGAGCCTGGATAACTAGCAAACCCTGTCCCAATATGAGAGAGAGAGAGAGAGAGAGAGAGAGAGAGAGAGAGAGAGAGAGAGAGAGAGAGAGAGAGAATTGTGTGTGGGGGGGTGTGGATCAGTGGAGAGGGAAGTAAAACGAGTAGGTAGGAAGAAAGAAGAATGGGGGATGGTCCCAGACAGAAGCCAGGTATTCTAGAAGAGCAGGAGATGGGACTACATTTCCCATAGCTCAGTGGCAGAGCTGTAGGGAGACTCGGGCAGGCCCATTTTGAGACTGCACAGCTCCCAAATCCCATAGGTAGATTTATTTTGTTTCGTTTATTTTGTTTTTGGAAACAGGGTTTTGCTGTGTAGCCCTGGCTGTTCCAGAACTCTCTCTGTAGATCAGGCTGGCCTCAAACTCACAGAGATCCACTTGCCTCTGTCTCCGGAGTACTTGGATTAAAGGTGTGTGCTGCCAGCACCTGCTCAGCAAGGTCGACTCTTTAAATCACGAATTGACTTGTGACAGCTTTGCTGAGATGTCCATAGAGAATGGTAGTCAGGTTTTACTTATACAAAATCTTTTCTTCTGCTAAACTCAGGCTCAGACTTTTGTCTAGAATGGTTTTCATAAGGTGGTTTTATATAGTGTTTCTCGAATCACAACTCCCTGGAGGCTGAAGTTCTGGGTGGTTGTGAGTCACCTTGTGGGTGCTGGCAACCAAACCTGGGGCCTCTGCAAGAGCAATAGGTTCTCTTAACCTCTGGGCCATCTCTCCAGCCCCAGATAGCCCTCCACACTGACTTTTTGTCTAGTTGTTAACAGTCTGTGCTAGAGTAGACACTGTGACACAGAAGCACATACAACCGATTTGATGTGTGATTCTGTGGCTGATATAAATGCTGAGTACAGACAGGTCAGTCACGAACATACTCCACCACCCCCATTTTGGCGCTGGAAAATCAATACCAGTGTGTATGGTTTTACTAATAGAGGGGGGGGAAGCTTATGTTTGTAACATATATGGATTATTTGATGGGCTTTATAATTATTTCCCCAGGAAACATAACTTTTGAAACAATGATGGGAATTCTTCGAGATGAACCAAGTGGCATCAACATGAAGGGAGAATTCCTGACCACCTCAAGCATGGTTTCTATTTTACCTCAGGATCCCAGCCTTCCTTGCATTCACTTCTTTACAGGGACGCCACATCCTGAGAGGTGAAGTCCCGAAATACTGTAAACCACCAAGAGGCCGTGGGGTGGGGTGGGGGACAGTCATCAGTGTGGGGGTGATTTTATCAGTATAATTTGTTTAAGCAATTACTCCTTTTTTTTTTAAAGTTTTATTATTTTAAAGTGTGTGTGTGTGTGTGTATGCTCACGCACGCATGAGTGTGAGATGAATTTGCAGTGTGTACGTGTGCACGCATGCGTGTGTGAGATGCCTGTGCAGGTGACTGTAGAGACCAGAGGCATTGGATCCCCTGGATCTGGATTTACAGGTGGTTGTGAGCTGCTGATGTGGGTGCTGGGTACTGAAGGCATGTCTTCTACAGGAGCACTACCACTGAGTCATCTCTTGAGGCCATAACTTTTAATGCATTGTCTGTTTGGGTTTTAGCTTACACTTCCTTCTCTGTGTATAGCGGCTCTTGCTTTTATGGGAAGAAAAGGTAAATGGGTTGGGTTCTTGTATATAGTTATCCTGATTCTTTTGCTCACAAGCATCTCCAGCATTGTTAAGACAGTAGGTCACTTTTCTCACTGATTTCCAACTTTGTAATATGAAGTGATAAGAACAGTAAACAGCATAAGTGACCTTATACCAGATACACTTATGTACCCTATTTAGAAACTGCATGCATGTGCAGTGTAAAATGCTACCAATTCAAGTTATGTGTCCTTAGGATTTTCATAACATTTGAGTTAAGTCAGTATCTTTTATAAAACTTAATGTGTGTTACATTACAAACAACTCTGTATTCACTTCTCCGGTGTTACAGTTTTTCATATTATTAATGGTATCTTAGTTAGGATGAAACCCATGTCTCATTAACTCTAGTGCTGATTTTTTACTATACGCCATAACTAGTGCCTGTGACACTTAGGATTGCTATCACCCTGGCAAATGACAAAGTTTTATTTTTCTAATATTCTTAGTGTGCCAGGCCATCTGGTAGGCCTTTGGGAACACAGGGCTAATTAAAACATTGTCTTCTTTTCTAAACATACAAGGGATATGAGTCTCAGAATAACTAATGTGGCAGGTGTAGTTGGTTATGGTTTTAATTTTTTTTTGTTTTGATTTATTTATTTATTTATTTATTTATTTATTTATTCATTTATACTCTTTGCTCTTTGGGGGCCTGCCACCCAGCTCCAAGTAAATACACAAAGACTTATTCTTACTTATGAATGCCCGGCCTTGGTATGGCTTATTTCTAGCCAGCCTTTTTCTTTTCTTTTCTCTTTTCTTCCCTGTTCTTTTCTTTCTTTCTTTTAAGATTTATATGTATACAGTGTTCTGCCTGCATGTATGCCTGCATACCAGAAGAGGGCACCAGATCTCATTACAGATGGTTGTGAGCCACCATGTGGTTTCCGGGAATTGAACTCAAGTCCTCTGGAAGAACAGCCAGTGCTCTTAACCACTGAGCCATTTCTCTAGCCCCTAGCCAGCTTTTCTTAAATTATCCTGTCTATCTATTACCTCTAGGCTTTTACCTTTCTCTATTCTTTATCTTTTTTCTTTCTTTGTTTCTCTTGAGCCTAGATTTCTTCTCCAATTTATTCTCTCTGCCTGGCAGCCCCACCTATACCTCTCCTGTCTAGCTATTGGCCACCCAGCTCTTTATTAGAACAACTAAGTGTTTTAGACAGGCAAAGTAACAGTTTTACAGTTAACATAAAAGAATGCAACACATGTTTACATCATTAAACACATAACCCACAGCATAAATAAATGTAACATATCTTAAAATCATCTCCACAGCAGTCAGGGGCCAATTAGAGTATATGCATTATTATTAGAAACCTCAATTAGAAGGAATCTGGGAAGATACAATAATTTTTTTTTTCTTGACATGCAAATTCAATAAACACTTTTTCTTATAGGTCTGTTTTTAAGCCCTTCATATTTGTACCACACATTTCACAACTGTTGGATACAAAATCGCCAACATTTGATCTTGAAAGGCCCGTGGCAAAGAAGCCATATGTCAAGCCCGACAGAAGACACCCACTCTACCAAAAACATCAACAGGCCTGGGAAGTGATAAGTAACAGTAAGGTATGGTTATGTTGCCTTCTCTGTTGTGACATTAAGAATACTTCAAGGTGTAATTCAGTTCATATTTTGAATTTTGGAGTATTAGCCTTCTTTCCTTCCTTCATGAAAAATACTACAAAGCTACACAGAGAGACCCTTTCTCAAAAAACCAACCAAGAGTGGGTGTATATTATGACTCCTTTAGAAAAATTTAGAATTTTGGACACAGTAACAACAGCTAACAGTTACAGAACACTTATTATATATAGTTTTATATGTATTATTTAATCTTTACAGCCACTTTCTGGGGAAGGTATTATTATTATTCTGATAAAGATTCTGAGACTCAGGAAAGTCGCATAATTTGTTCAGTACATATTCCACACCAAAATAGTGTCTGGAGAGCAGTTAGTCTGGTCTTTTGTGTAATGTTCTGAATCCTGCAGCCCCACATTAGAATTGAAAGTGACTTAAGGTGCTGTAGGTCAGTGAAAAAGTGCTCGCCTGGCATGTGTAAGTCTACGGGTCCAATATCTAGCACTGCCAATAAAATAAAATAAAATAAAATAAAATAAAATAAATACAGCTGGAAAAAGTGGTTAAGATTTTGTAGACTTAAAACAATGAGCTGGGTTTTTTACTTCAGTTTTGGTTTATTGTTTCATTTGGAGACCTTGTCTCACTCTATATTTCTGACTAGCTTGGAATTCTTGAACTTACAGGAATTCACCTGCCTCTGCCTCCTGAGTGCTAGGATTAAAGGTGTGAGCTGCCATGCCCAGCTAGTATTTTATTTTTGTTTTTAGCTTAGTTTTTTGTTACAAGAATGATAGGTGCTCATTATTTTAAAATTTGAAACATTTTAGGAAAGCAGTATATCACTTGAAATAGCATGTCCAGAAATAAACATATATTTATTTTGTGGAACAGATTGAAAGATAATTTTATAATATGCCCTACCTCTTCACTTCTGCCTAGCCTTTCCTCCCAACTCTGGAGAGAAAAAAAAGAAAAATGAGAAAAAAAAAAAAAAAAAAAAAAGAAAAGATTAGAAAGAAAGTGCTGTCCAAAGGCAGGCCTTAAGTCACCCCTGTAAAAAAGGTCAGCTCTTTTGTATGTCTCTCATCTGTCCATACTACCTGTTGACTGCCCTCTCCACCACTAAGCTGTCCCCAACCCCCTTTGTGCTCTCCGAGGCAAGAGTTCATTGAGTTGCCCAGGCTGGTCTTGAAGTCTCTCTGTAACCCAGGCAGAGTTTGAATTTATAATCGTCCTGCCTCACCTCCAAAGCTGCTGAGATTTCGGGCCTCCTGGCCCCTGTGCTTTGGTTCATTCTCCTAAGCGATAGTTGCAGGAGCATCTATCTGTCTGTCCCTTGATCTACTTCCACATAACATACGTTGCTCATGATAACACTCGTGTGTTTGCAGCTTTTCCCCATAAAACTGCATCTAAGAGGTAGGATTTGTGACAGTATTAAATATTTGGTAAACTTCAGCTGAGTTGGTTTAAAAGCTATTACTGGTTTGGGCACCAATGAACACTAGTGAGGGACATTAAAAGGTAGTATCGGATAGTGGAATTTGAGGGACATGTCACAGAGCTCGGTCTTCTGCCTCTCTAAACAGGTACTTCTGTGCCTTAAGGAGAGTCACTAATATGATAGCTTTGATTTACATTTCTTGAGTACTGGCGAGGCTGGAAATGTATGCTTACTGTTATTTTTTATCCTCAGGTGACTTAGCTATTCATTTTTCCTTAATTTATTTCTCAATTTATTTTGAGTCAGTCTTTTGTTTTTCCTCAAGAGGCAAAAATATGAATATTAGATCACACACACACACACACACACACACACACACACACACACACATTAAAGATAGGCTCTTGATGTATTGCCCAAGTTGGACTCTTACTCTTGAGTATAAGTGGTTCTCCTGCCTCAGTTCCAAGTAGTAGGACTATAGGTGATGTCACCATACCCAACTTATGTCACCTCTTTTAATGTCAGTTAACTGACACTAATCATGTCAAAAATTTTAATTTTTGGTTTTTTTTCTTATGGCATTTTGATTTCATTCTTCAAAACACCTGCTTTGCCTCATAATAAGTAATTTTTCTATATTTTCTTTCTGTTATATATGGCTTTTAAATGTTTATTAATGTTTATATGTATGTATGGACCATGTATATGCCACTCTGTGTGTGTGTGTGTGTGTGTGTGTGTGTGTGTGTGTGTGTGTATGTGTGTGTGTATTTATGTGCCTATCTATGGTAAGTCAGGACAATTTTCAGGAGTTGGTTCTCTCCTTTGACCATATAGGTCCTGGGGATAGAACTCAGGTCGTCAGACTTGGTGGCAAGCATCTTTACCCACTGAGTCATCTTGCTGGCCCACATATGTATGCTTTTAAAAAAAATACTTAATTCTCTAGGATTGGTTGAATGGCTCAGCAGGTAAAGGTGCCTACAACCAAGACTTATGACTTGGGTTCAGTCCCCAGGACCCACATGGTAAAAGGAAAAAAATCAACTCCTACAAGTTGCCCTCTGACTTCCAGGCAAAGCATGGTAGTTCCTTCACATACACACACAGATGCACACAAATAAATCAATAATAAAGAAATACTAACATTATTCAATTCTATAACCCATCCTGAATCTGTTTTATATGTCATGAAGGCAGCGATTCTGAGCTTGTTTTTCAAAAAGGTGATCAATTATTTAAATACTGTTTATTTACAAAATTATTTTCCCTCCATTATCACAGAATACAGTGCTTCTTTGGGGAGTGGGGTATACATGTTAGGAATCATCATTTTGTAGCACTTGGTGGTCCCAAAATTGTTGAGAAGTTTGCAATGGTGCTTACTTATGTAGTGTTCTTTTTCCCCCCTCTAGATCCAAATTGATGATGACTTTTCAACTATTTACTTTAGGTTGAAAATGTGGCTTGAGAGGTAGAGTGTTTGCCCAATGTGTACAAGGTCTGAGTTCAGTCTTCAGCAGCACACACAGGAAAAGTGCTGCTTTCTCTAGGAGTCACGGACCCCCCCCCCCACACACACTTCCTTGACACAAGGAGAAATACCTTTTATTGCTTTTCCTCTTGAATATTACTGTTTTGTTCCCTTGGTGTGAAGGCATTTATTTATCTGCTATCCTGTTTTCCCAGTGCTAAGGGTTGAACCCAAGTCCTCAAGCATGCTAGGCAAACATTCTGCCACTGACATGGACCTGCAGGCCCATTTCCTTAATCAGATAAAATTGGCTTGAAAGATACAAGCTCTAAATCCACAAAAACATCCTAGTCTTGATTTTCAGTACCCTTCATCATATACAACTAAAACAAATCTCCATTTGTCTTGTTCTGAATTTCCTATTTATTAATACTGTGTGGCCATTCTTGTTTATTAATACTGTGTGGCCGTTCTTGTATTTTCAGCTAAAAATAACCAATTTTGGTATTTGTGCATTTACTGAACCTAGAGCAATGATTTTTTTCCCAAAGAAAAACATTCTTTTTTTTTCCATTCTTTTTGCATCTACAGAATAACCAAACCAGTAGAAACCAGAATAAAAAAACCTTTCCAGTATATTAGAATTTTGTTGGATTCATGTATGTGCATTGACTTTTATTATTTTAATTAGGAAAAAAGCAAGACAACGTTAGACAACATGAGGAAGCTGGAAAAAGAAGTGTTTGAAGAGATGGAATCAGTCCTCCAAAACCAACATCTTGACAAGGATAAGACTGTTAATCTCTTCACCCAATGTGTGAAAGATGAAATTAAAATTTATCAGTCAAATATTAGTTCTTAATGATACATTAAGTGGTCAAAAATCTTCCTTACTGCCTGATTAATGATTCGTAGCTACTTTAAGGAGATCTGATTATCCCTTCATAATATTAAGTGATATTCTGACTGTTAAAACATGGTAATTAGTATTTAGTTTCATAAAGCACAAAACTCTAACACAATGCATGGGCTATGCTTGTCATATCCTGTAATGCCCTTACATAATTTTCTCAGTTAAGAAAGCTCCAAGCTTCCCCCCCCCCATGGAAAGTATGTCCTGTGAGTTGTTGTGCTTTAGGCAAATATTAACCACCTTAGAAAAATGTCGAAGTCTAAGGCCTTGTGCCCTTAGCACTGTCAGTCCTTTTGTTCTCTGGGTAGTTTTCCTTTTTTCAGAATGTGCAGTTGGACTCTTACAGTCGGTAGTCTTTTCAGATTAGGTTCTTCAACACACAACTTTCACCTATGGTGAGTGAGGGGCTGGCAGCCAAGCTGTCTTCCAGAATGCTTGCTGCTATTTCCACCCCTCCAGCCCATCGTTCCTGTGCTGGCCAATCGACAGTGTTTTGGAATTTGGTCATCCTAATGTGTGTACAGTTTCTCACTTAGCTAGGTAACAGGGATTGAACCTATGACCTTGCAGTTTTTTGGTTTAATTTGTGTAATTCCAAATAGCGTATGTTTCATTTTGAATTCTTATTTCCATTGGTAAATGTTCTTTGGTGAAGCGTCTAGATCTTGGCCCATTCTATAATCAGGTGTTTTTTTACTTATGATTTATTTATTTTACTAGGGAGTCTATGCTTTTCTTTTTAAAGTTTTTAAAACTATATTTCATGAGTATTTTGATCCATGCATGTCTGTGTTCCACACACATACCTGGTGCCCTCAGAGAGCATGAGATCCTCTGTAACAAGTTTTAGATGGCTGTGAGCCACTCTGGGGGTGCTGGAGACCAAACCCAGGTCCTCTGTAAGAGCAGCAAGTGACTCTTAACCCAAGTCTAAAAGTCTTAAAGCTCATTGTTCTGAAGGTGAAGCCTCAATCCTTACCAAATGCCGTGGAGAGATGATGTGGATTTTATCCACCCTTTTTGAATTTTGTTTTGGTGATAGTGGATTTTCCAAGTCCTTATATGTACCCAGTGTGCGCATTCCTTCCTCGTGGCTGTACCCTCTGCTTGGACCTCTTTTATGGAAGTAGTTCTTACCACCCTTAGAGCTTGCTAACAAATGAGCCTCTTAGGCATTTTTCTTCCATGTAATCAGGATTATATGTGCCTCCAAATTAATCATACATTTAATTATTTCACTGTAGAATATAAGTTCCATGAAGGCCCATTGTTCAATATTATATTTGGATGCTCTGCTATTATGTAATATTTGTTGGAGGAACATCCAAATACTGGTGAAAAGAATTTATACAGACCTTTCTACAGAAATGTAAAGTTAAATAAATTAGCTAGATAATTTATCTGTATAACTTGGTAGCCTTGTAAGTTTGAATCCTAAGAAAATTCAAAGTTTATAAGGATATGTGAGTTAATTTGTAGCAATTTTCACTATGTATATACAACAGGATATTTGAGATGTGAATACTCATGTTGGTAATCAATGCCTTGGGATGTATTTTAGAAGTTTTAATGTTGTAAGAGTAAAAAAAATAAACAATTATTTTACATAAAATTGGCTCACTAGATCTTTGATAAAAATATAAGTTTATATATTAATCTCTAATACATTTTCTTAAAAAAGTAAAATTTTAGAAACAGGGTTTCTTTTTGTAAAGGATTGGTTTTAAGGAAGTATTGTTTGTTTGGTTTTTTTGAAACAGATTTTCTCTGTGTAGAATCTCTTTGTCCAGGCTGGTCTCAAACTCAAGAGATTCACTTGTGTCCGCCTCCTGAATGCTAGGATTAAAGGTATGAACCAGCACTGCCTGGCTAATTCTAAACAGCGTTTTACAAAATACTTCCACAATGCTGACACATGCCTTTAATCCGAGCACTAAGGAGTCAGAGACAGGTAGATTTGTGAGTTTGAGGCCAGCCTGGTCTACAGAGTGAGTTCTAGGACAGTCAGGGCTGCACAGAGAGAACAGGTTCTCATCAAATGGCTGCAGAAATGTGAAGGCTGTTTTCCTGAAGAACACTTTACACTTAGACTGCACTTCCGTAGTCACTCATCCCCTCACGCCCAATCTTCAAAAGGTTCTTCTGAAAGATGCTTACTGATAGCCTGCTTGCTCCAACTCCGCAGAACCGGAAGGTCATGGGATTGTCCCAGGAAACTCACCTAAGAAAGCTGTGAGAATTTATAGACAAGACCTGTGTGCTGTGGTCACCATTCTTTGGATTACTCAAGGAAAAGATGTTAACAATGCAAGTTAAAATAAGTATTTTATTGAGAAACGTGCTGTCAGTGAGAAAGTAACATACAAATATTTTCATTTAATAAAATTAGTTTATCCTTAATCCTAGAAACACCCCTTAAAGGCCTTTTCCATCTGAAACTGCGAATCACTCTGATCTATGGCTTTAGAAAATCCCATGGAAAATAATGTCTCAGATCCTACTTGTGCAAATAAAAGAGCAGACAGAATGGCTTACCCACATACTCACTGGTTTAGCCACTTCCTGCACTTGAATCTGAGTTGCTTGCATGCATGTAAATTCTGTCTTGTGTCACCAGGGGCTGCTAGAGCAAGTGCTTCTGTGTACTCCTGGGCACTGCGAGTTAGAGTGTGGGTGTGTCTTGTATTCCCCCCTAAGTTTCATAATGAAACTTTCTGCCTAAAACATCCCAATTCCATAATCATAACATAAGTATCGTTTCTTTTTAAATACACTAGACTTCCATGCAAGGTTTCTTTTTTTGTTTTTGTTTTTTATTATGTATTTGCTACATTAAAAGAGTTAGGGCACTAACCACATAAATAATTTTTTAGGTGGCTTTTATGTAAGAAACACTATGAGGTAAGTAATGTTCAAAATAAGTTAAACCATCACTGATATCTAATAATTAACTGTTCAAAGGATGTGCAAATTATCGGAAGGTAAAGCTATCTGAAGGTGTTATGGTTTAGACATGAAAACCTAGCCACATTGTGGTGGCCATGGAGAAGATAGGCTGGAGAGAGAAAAGGTGTTGATATGGGATTTACCCTTCTAAGGGTGATGAGATGGAGCCCTTCCCCACCCATCAGAGAACCTGCGCCCAGGCCTCACCAGCTGCTCAGTGTGCCCCTTGGTCTTACACTATGAAGCCTCTAGACCAGTAAGAAAGTCCTGATGCTTGGGAGCTATCTAGTTTGAGTCAGTTTTTTAAAAGGACTAAGCAACATTTGGTAATTTTAAACCTCCAAACTTTTAGACATGGACACATTAAAGACTAAATTCTAAAGGTAAGATGCTAAATTTCTGACCACATACTTTTTCAATGCGGGGAATAAAACAGATTTTTCCTTCTACAACATGATACTTTGAAAGTACCAGAAGTAGTACATCTCATGGCAATACTTTTGATAACATTTAAATGAATATGCTCACATTACTTAAAATTTTAACTGGAAAGATCATAGAGATGATCTTTCTACTTATTGACACATATTAATACTTTAGATAGAAGAAAGGAAAAGGTAAAGCTTTAAAATTGGTGTTTATCAAAAATAAACTTAAAAATTACTTTTAAAAAATAGTGGGGTTAGCCAGGTATGGTGGCATACACCAATAAGCCCTGAACTCAAGAGGCAGAGGCAGGAAAGTCAGTAGTTCAAAACCATCCTTGGTTACATAGGGAATTTGAGGCCAGCCTGGCTACATGAGACCTTATCTCAAAAACAAAACAATAGTTTTAATTTTTAAATGGTAGTATTTGTCAAAGAAGTGGAAAGAGAAATAAAAGTTTTTACTAGAACAAATAAAAGTCTGTTTGGGGAAGTGTTATCGATAAATGTAAAGTTGTCTTAAGGATTATTTTTAGAGCAGCAATCCTGCCAAATTCGGCAATTTAAAAATACCAGCCAGTTGGATAGTGACTTTGAAATTATAATGAACAGTTACAGAAATAAATGATTTTAAAATATTGGTGCAATAGAGGCACCTATAGCATTATTGTATTCATCACCAGATCATTTAACTTTAAGCTTCTCTTGTCAGTTTCCTATGTGCTTTCCATGCACATAAGGTTACAGCATGTCAGTACGGGTAGGAATGCATTTGCCACTTACAGGAGAGATGAAGGAGGCTCAGGAAGGTGGCCTGCTTGAGTGAGGACAGCTAAGAGTACCAAATGGGAGGCTAGAGGGTACGAGTCCACATGGGGTTCTTGAGTGCATAATTTAAGTCTTAGGGGACAGTGAGGATGGTGATGAGTGGCCAGTTTCTGTATAGCCTTCCTGTTGGGGGTTGCTTACAGTAATAGCAGGAGGACTCTGTTCAGGACTCTTCTGTAGAAATCTGTAAAACAGATACTCGTCCCGAAATTCGTATTCATTGGTGATGTGTTGGATGACTCCCCCCTGCACCAGTCTGTCCCCGTAGATCACAGCTTCACCACGGTCAGAGGCAAGGCCAACTTCAATTAGCCAGTTCACCAGGTCACAGCCACAGAAAGTCCCCGCGGAAGTCTTTGCACCGCACCTGTATGTCAAAGGAATGATTCAGCCATGCGTTCTGTAATTCTGGTACCAGCACTGTATGATAGAGGATGAGCAAAGAAAAATAAAAGGGAAATGAGGAAAGACAGAATGACAGCTACGAGCACGACAGAAATGGAAATGTTCTAAACGTGAAGACTTTGTTACCTTTCCTGACCTAGAGAGACTGGTGAAAAATAAGTCACACCAGTAATGATTGTGAAAACGAACACTTTTTAAATGGCATAGAGAAGTGTACTGCCTGAGAAAAATTCTTTCTGGAGGGAAGCACAGGTGGGTATGTGTGTGGCATGTGTCCCTGTGTTTATGCATGTTTGAATGTATTGTGTATGGGTACGTGTATGTACACATACATGTGGAAGCCTGAGGTTGACAATGGGTGACTTTGATTCCTCCCCACTTTACTGGGGCAGGGTCTCTTACTGAACCTGGAGCTCGCCCATTCCAGCTAGCCTAGCCTGCCGGATGGTCCCAGACAGATCCCCTGCCTGTGTCTACGCGCTGCTGGGATTACATGCAGGCCACCACACCTGCCCAGCTTCTGTGTGGGTTCTGGGAATCCCAAATCCAGTCCTCATATGCTTGTGAGGCAAGCACGTTATCCACTGAGCCATCTTCCTATCCCCCAAGAAGAGTTGTGGATTTTTTTTTAAACTTGGCTTAATTTTCAAGAATTTAAATAGCTATGTATGACATGCAGATACTATATTGAGCAGCATAGATTAAGACAGTTTTTGACAATGGTTTTAAATTTTTTATTTATATTTGTTTATTTATTTATTTATTTGTATGGGAGTTTTACCTGAATTTATGTCTGGTGGGCACCATGTGAATGCAGTACCCAAGACCAAAAGAGAGCACGAGATCCCTTGGAACTGGAGTTAACAGATGGCTGTGAACCACCATGTGGGCGCTGGGAATCAAACCAGGTCCTCTGGCAGAGCACCTAGTACTCTTAACCACGGGGCCATCTCTCTAAACCCCAAGAAGTATCCTTTAATAGCAGCATGGCCTGTGTGTATGCGTGTTACATGTACTTGTATGCATGCAATCTGTGCACATGTATGTGGAAGTCTGAGCTCAATGTTGTGTCTTTCCTCAGCTGCTCTCTGCCATGATTGGGCAGAGTCTCCCTGAGCCTAAAGCTCATGGATTTGGCTGCTTTCTCTTCCCACCAGGCTTGAGGTGACAGGCACATGCCACTAGTCCAGCTTTCGGCTGAGTTTTAAAGAGCAGCTCAGGTGCCTGTGCTTGCGTAGCAGGCACTGCTGACTGCTGTGGCTCCCAGTAAGCTTTTATCTATCTGTCTTACAGATGACTGGTATATCATTGACTGTTTGGTTGTGTCTGTGATGCATGGCTGTAATTGAGCACCCGAGAGGTTGAGGTAGCAGAACTGGGTTTCAGTAGAGGTTACATGATGCGATTCCATCTCAAAGAACAGAAGTTGTTCTATGGTTTCATTAACCTGCTGAAATTAAACTTCATGTTCAGCTTATGGTGCCCACAAACAGTCTCTTTCCCTCAGCAGTCAGTGCACTCATTTGCTTTATTAGGAATCGGAGCAAACAAGTCAGATCTGTCCTACAGCAAACCCAAGAGTTTAGGAGTGTGCTTTGGGGCTGGAGAGTGGCTCGCTGGTTAGGAGTATTCAGTGTTTATCCAGAGGACCCCAGTTCAGTTCCTAGGATCTACATCGGCAGCTCAGAACTGCCTGTAACTCCAGCTGCAGGGGCTCTGACTCCCTCTTCTGACCTCCATAGGCATGCACACAGGCACACGCACATTCATGAAATAATAAAAATCAATCGTCTTCCAGAAGTGTGCTTTGGTTTTTATTTGCTTTGGGTTGTTTAATATTTGTCTTCCTAATGCAAATTTGGATTGCTTAAGTGTGAGCAGATAGAGAGAAAGAAATGCAGAACAAGAGGACCAATCACATGAATTATGAACATTTTCCTACAAATGTGCACCAGACAGCAAGAACCTCCACAAGTATCAATCAAGCCGTGAGATCTAAAGTGCTTGGCAACAGGAAATAGAGGGTGAAGAGCAAAATGAAATGACAAATAGGTGTCAAGAATGTAAGGCATTTTACCATAAATACAAAGTTTCACATCTAAGAATCAGAAAAAAGGTTAATAACATATTTTTTTTCTCAACTATCTAAAATATCAGTGTTAGAGTCAATGTCTGGGTCTTTTTAATGTAGAGGCCATACCTTCTGTTCTAGACAGTGACTGAAGATATTTGTTTCTTGATTGCTGTGATCAGGCAGCTGTCATAAGAGCCTATGCAATAGTACAGAGTGTCAGAGATTGTGACATGGGACAAGCTGCAGATCCTGGAAAGGAGCAGGAATCCGCTGGTTATACCAGCTGGTGCTCATTTAACCATCTGGGACCTGGTACTCAGCAAATGCTAAGAGTTCTGCTTCCTGACAGTTGGCAGGCACACGAACCTGACAAATACTGTGACTTTTCCTAAAAGAAAAGTTTAAAGCAATGTTAAACTGTTCAAACTATCCACAGGCAGTGTCCTGAAATTGTGCACAACCTTTCAAGGTAGAAAAGTCACTTCTCTCCAAAGTTTATCATTGCCAGTAATTGGGCAAAGCTCATCACAGACATTTGTCTGTCAAAGTAAGATTTTCCTCTCTGGTTTACTTATAATTACTTTATGTGTGTGAGTGTTTTGCCTGCATGTATGCATGTGCACCATGTGCACGCCTGGTGCCTAAGGAAGCCAGAAGAGGGAGTTGGATTCCCTGAAACTGGAGTTACAGAAGTTGGTGAGCCTTGGTGTGGGAGCTGGAAACTGAGAAGCCAGGACTCTGTAAGCCGAGTGCTTTCAATTTCATCTCTCCAGGCCCTGAGGTAGGATATTTTTTTTTTTAAAGAAAAGGAAATCTGAGGTTTTTAGAATTGAGCTTGCCAAGACATTCCAGCTGAGGAGTTCTCTTCCTGTTTGTTTGTCTTTGTTTTTCCACTCAGGAGTCCCTTCTCACTTCTTCTACCAGGCTATATTCTGACTGTAATGGCATGCAAGCTGAGCATAGTGGACAGTGCTTAGAAATGAACCATCTTGAATAGTAATTTCCATTTTTTTTAGAACTACACATAAGTGTATTAGTTTTTTTTTTTTTTAAGATTTATTTATTTATTATGTATATAGTGTTCTGCCTGCATGTGTGCCTGCACACCAGAAGAGGGCACCGGATTTTATTACAGATGGTTGTGAGCCATCATGTGGTTGCTGGGAATTGAACTACGGACCTTTAGAAGATCAGGCAGTGCTCCTAACTACTGAGCCATCTCTCCAGCCCCGGTTCCTTCTTTCTTTATTTTTGCTTTGTTTTATTTCCTCTTTCATCACAACTGAAACTACTGGCACTGAAATATCTGATTATTCCTCTTTCATGGCAAATAAAACTATTGGCACTGAAATATCTAATTATTCACAGGTCATCGTTCCCTGCTGCAGCATATTCTGTACTTGGGGATTGGAAGAATAAATATAATGTCACAAAATGATGACTAGGACTTGAGGTGAAATAAATATTACAGAATTAATTAAGAGGCAGAAATTTCATCTCATTCTCTTGGCAGCATCGTTAGTAATATGAAATGACATAGCACTAGGGGATGAGAACATAAAATCTCTGCTAAATCTAGTAGTTTTCAGTGCTTTATGACAGACACTAATGGCCAACATGAAGAGAGTGTTAATACCCTGCCACACTGGATCCTTTCACAGCTCACATTTTATTATAGGAACCAGAAGCTACCTGATATCAAACGTAAAAATCAAAGTGGTACGTCATTTTTATATCTTATTTCTTAAACTATAAACTAACCCACAACTATCTATTCGTTAAAACCTAATGTTAATAATCTGGAATCTATGTTTCTGAACCCTGTGCCAGCTTTACCTTCTTTCTCTGACGATGTTTCGGATGCACAGGTCTCGGTGATAATGAACAAATTGTTGACAGGTCATTTTTATCTCCTCAGAAACAGGGGACTCTCTGTTTTCTGCCATCTCCTTATTGTTCCACAGGAATTCAAGCCTGAAAACCAAAATTTAAGTGGGCTGTTTCTTAAGGAAAGAAAACAAGTGTGAGAAGATCCAACCTGCCTCACCAAGTCCCTATTTCAAATCCAGTCACCAAGGCTCTGCCATCAACACCCAGATGTCATTAGTCTCTGAACCAAAAGTGCCTTATTCTTCTATACCTGCTCTTTGAGAAGCCTGGGGGTGGGGGGTGGGCTGACTACTTTTTATGCTCTCTAGATATGTTTGACTCATTTCAGTTTCTACTAAGATATTCCTTCTGTGTTTGACCTTTTTGAAACACAGGCATAACTTCGAAACTCAGCTGGATGTCTCACACTGCCTCAGAAATTAAAACCAAACCAAAACCAGCCAAGGTTAACTTAGGCATTTTATTCCACCATTTCCACCATTAGTAGCACTGAAACAAACGCCAGGATCTGGAGAAGAAAACAGTCCATCCTGTCTATCCATGCAAATAAAACTGTTGACAACTGACTTAGCCTGTATTATGAAGCTGGCAACTAAGTTGAATGGCTTTTTTGTTATACTTTCCTTTTAGAAACAATGATGACCTTAGCAATGACATCTTAGTGAGGTAATGATGGTGATGATGATGGAAGAGACAGAAATTGTTAACTGGCACTCCTTATAGAGGAGGTAGGTTGAATTTCATTAGCACATCTAGTGACTGTGAATTTTCCCTTTGAGAGCAAATGAAGAACATTTTCCCCTGCCTCTCTTTCCACCCCATGTTGAAACCTTTACCTTGTTATTTTTTTTTTTTTTTTACAAAGAAACCTTGATCTTAATTGAAAGAAACTTCCCTGGAAGCCAATAAAACCCTTGAATTTTCCGTAAACTCCCAGTTTTATAGAAAGAGAAAGCCTATAGTCAAAGGAGAAAGACAATCAGAGGTGAACTGTGATGGGGGAACACACCACCCATGACTGCCATTTCCAAGTTTCGCTTAACTATATGTAGTCAATAGCATCGATAGAAGTCAGTGCCCATCAATTCTTGTTAAAATGCAAATTACATTGCCAGATTTAAATACTTCTTCAAATACTTTCTCTGCAATTATTTGCAACAAATATTTGATTCCACAGATAACCTTTGTGTGGTATTTATGGTCTCCTAGCAGACATAAAAGTATCAATATTTTAATTGAATGGCCTTGTCATCACCTTTAGGTACATAGACTTATTTCAAAACTAAATTTACCTTCTTTTGAAAGGTAGGATGATTAAATGTTTGTCCAAACCAAAGATTCCAAAGGAAATAAATCCCTAGGGGGAGAAAACAATTATTCTATCTGAATTCAACAGTAAAACCTTAAGGCAGAAATTAAGACATTTAGAGCAGCGGAAGCAGCTGATAGCGATTAGAGCAGCATTTTAAGCTCAGCACACACTCCCATTCACCCACTGATGTTTGCCTGTCTTCATTTACTAGGCTGTTCAGTGCATTTACAAAGTTTGGAACACAGGGGCTGTGGGATGGACCAAAGATGGAAAAACAAGAGTCCCTAGTCACCATGACAGTCGGGTGGGGTGGGGAGTAGGCCAGTAGATGTAGAACTGTAACACAATTGGTTTTGGTCCTTTGTTGCTGTTTTTTAAGACAGGCTTTCTTTACATAGCCTCGGCTGCTGTGGAACTAGTTGCGTAGGCCAGGCTGGCCTGGAACTCACAGAGATCCACCTGCCTCTGCTTCCCCAGTGCTGGGATTAAAGGTGTGCACCACCACCACCTGCTGGTTCTTATTTGAAATGCTGTTTAAAAAGCTGTGGCTATAGGAAGAGATGTGGAACATCCACTTTCAATTCTGTGAAAGAGGGAATTACTTCAGATGGCTTGCAATCTGCACTACAAGCCTATAACCCCAGCATCTGGGAGGCCAAGAGAGAGTGTCATGCATTTGAGAATTTTTTTTTTAATGTATGGGCTTACTATAAGGGTGATTAAAAATTTCAAACTCTTAAAAATGAAATAAAATAAACTCAGCATACAAAGCAGACTTAAGTTCAGTGCCTGCAGGCACACATGCCACCCTGCTTGTTGCCTCTTCTCAGTCATTCTGCCCTAGTAATTGTGATGGGTGCTAAAAGCTGAAGAGCTGTGTCTGTTCGCCTACATGTTTTTGTTTCCCTATTTTTGAAAAGAAAAATCTCTGAGTGTGTGTCTACAGACTTATTTTTCTGTTAAAACTTCATAAATATAATTAAGGAGGGCTGTAACATCTCATTGTAATACTGTTAGCATTATGTCATAGATATGAAAAGTCCCCCAAAGACTTATGCATTGCAAGCATGGTCTTTCGTGCATTGTTGCATGAGGCTAGAGGGTGGGATTAGCAGTGGGGAGTACATAGCACTCCTCTGGAAAAGCTGGGCTCAGTTCCCAGCACCCATTCTGAGTGGCTCAAACTGCTTGGAACTCAGTTCCAGGGGATCCGACACCCTCTTCTGGCCTCCACGGGCAAATGGATTCACTTGCACAATCTTCCCCAGACACACCATAAGACAGACATACACATAATTATAAGTTTTTTAATACAAAACATCACAAAGACTTGATTGGCTTAACTACAGATAGTCAGAAGGGACCATCGCAGTACACCAAGTCCTTAGAAGGAAAATAGGACTGGAGTGAGATTGTGTCTTCTCAGGCCTTTGAGCCACTTGAGACGTAAGCGGTGTAGGCAGCATTTGAAGTGCGACATTCCTGCCATTAGTTCTGTTATGGACAAAGCCCAGTGGAATGGAGCTTTCTCGGTTCCTAGCATGGCTCAATCTGGAGTGGGCTTTCTGAATGTAAAATGCTTAGGGGGACTGAATTTTCAGCCTGGTGTTCTATGGTTAGATAGTGTCAGATCCTAACTAGTTTCACCAAGTGAAACTGGTATCAGATGGCTTTGGGGCACCCATGTTTGTCTGTAATGAACTGGTTACATAATGTGTTTCCTTATCCTTTGCTGGATTTCTTCCAATAACAATATTAAAACAAACAGGAAACACTTTGAGTGGCTAGCGGAAGGCAAAAGCATATAGAAGCAGAAACTGACAAATTTTAATAGGCGGTGACCTCCAACACAGTATTTTTCAAGTTGACAGTCAGTTTATGAATATTCTCTAATCAAAATGTAAGGGTTTGAACTGAGGATGTGGTTCAGTGTAGTTATGTGTAACTCATGTACTAATATGCCTAGTACACATAAGTGAAAATGTGATCCCTGGTACCTTAAAAAGAGGGAATAAGAAAAGTGGGATGATGAAAAGATCAAATTTTGGACTTTGCATATAAAATATTTCCCAAAATTTAAAATGTTGTTTTTCTTTAAATAGCTCCTTTTTGTTACAAATGCTAGGAATTAAACCCAGAGCCTTCTAAGTGCCAGACATTAAACATCAATTTCAGTAGTAACACAAGACGGGGAATGATAGTATCTATTTTGCAAGTATTTCAGCATTTAGATGAGATAATGAATATAAAATCCTTAACAAGAACTGGTACGTAGTAGACTTTTGAAGAAAGGTTACTACTGTTTCTACTGAAATGTATTTATTCATCACATGATTTATACATCACAGGTACCAATTTAAGTACCTGTCATTCAAAAACCATGTGATATTTAGTGGTGTTAAGTGGCTAAACTAAAGACTCAGAGAAACTTGTGGTTATTTTCCTAAGTGAGTTGTGAATGAAGATCATAAGAAGTTTAAGAAGAATTCAGGGACATCTTGTTCCTACTTTATCATTATTCTTCATCTCAAAAAAAAAAAAAAAAAAAAGACTTTGGTATTTCTGGTTGAAACACTCAGCATACATGCTGATGACTTCAACCAATATAATAATTCATCTCTACGGGGAGACAGGCAGCAGCTGTCAGCTGTCGTGCATACCAGCAGCTGATAAACAAACCGAACCCTTTTGATGTAAAAGAAAACGTCTGCACCCCATCACTCCACAATCAACTCACCCAAGAAAACAGAGCCCTCTCAGTTCCCAGTAAATAAATACCTGGCCGAAGTTAAACACTGCGCAGAAGAACTGTAATTCCACATAGAGTCGTCCAGTCTCGTGGTTGAACAGCCACCACAAACAGCTAGAGAGATTCTGTAAGGGAAGAAAGAGGTGCTTAACAATTAGTACGAGACTCATTTCTCTCCACCCAGCCCAGCACACAGCATGATGACTTCTCTAGCTAATAATTAGGGGGGGAAGACTGAAGGGGAAAAACACCGGGAGAATGTCGAAGCTTTGTCTTTCAAACAAGAGGTTTCAACCTCTCCTCTTGACAGATGCCATTCAAACAGTGTCTATTCTGATCAAATTTGAAGCAAGAAGACAGGAGCCATAATACAGGAGCTTACATAATATATCAGGACTGACGACTAGCCTACACAGGATGGATTTTAAAATTAGTTTGACACAATAAAACAATTGTATCACTAAGCAGCAGTTCTTGGCAGCATGTCTTACTTTTTGACTTTTGTTCTTAGATGGCCGTTCAGTGTTGCTGGCTAATATCATGCTATGCAGTGAACGTCCAAGTGCGAAAAGGCTGCAAAGGCTTTTGGCCCATCTCCCATCTCTAGGGAGTCACACTTGAACCATCTTAAGGGGTTATGTGTAACAACTGATAATTCACAAATGACAACAACAAATAAAAACCCTTCTATAATTAAAGAAATGCACACAATAAAATCAAGTACTGTACTTATTGAAAATCCTTCCGTATTTTATGCCAGCACGAGGACATGCACTACCCCTTTGGAAAAGAATCAGTAAAATACATCTGTGTCATAGAAATGCTTCTAGACTTTGATGCAGGGTTCTCAACTTCGGGACTCTACTAATAGGGAATATGATGCCTGGAGGTGTTTATTAGGGCATTTTGAAAAATCATGAACAATTCATGAAGAATCGGGAAGCAATTAAAAACAATGGCTTTGAACACTTCAGTCAAGTAGCATTGTTTTACATAGGTGAAAAAAAGCAATATAGAAGTCTGAATGTACTTTTACAACCATGCAGTGTGTGCTGAAATACTGACAGGCAGGGCTGAGGATAGAGGTCAGAAGTTAAGCTTGTGATTAGCATTCATGAAGACCTGGGTCCAATCTCCAGCACAAAATTTAAATAATAATGAAAAAAAGAACAAAATTAGAAGGCATTAGTGTGATGGATGGTTTTCTTGTTCTTTCTATAGTTTGAAGATTTTCATAATTAAAAATTTTAAAGGTTTATGTGTATGTTTTCATATGTGTGTATGTATGTATGTATGTATGTATGTATATAGTATGTATGTATGTATGTATGTATGTATATGTTACCATGTGTTTGGTGCCCACAGAGGCTGCAAAATGGTGTCAGATCCCCTGGAACTGTAATTATAGACAGTGGTTATAGATGCTGAGTATCTTTTGTCCTCTGTAAGAGCAGAAATGCTCTTAACTGCTGAACCATCTCTCTAGCCCCTAAAAATTATTTTTAAAGGTGGATTTGAAAAATATCTTTACAGGCTGGAGAGATGGCTCAGAGGTTAAGAGTACTGGCTGCTCTTTCAGAGGTTCTGAGTTCAATTCTCAGCAACCACATGGTGGCTCACAACCATCTAAAATAAGATCTGGTGTCCTCTTCTGGCATGCAGGCATACATGCAGGTAGAACACTACATATAACAAATAAATAAAATCTTTAAAAAAAGAAAGAAAAAATATCTTTAGTGAGATAATTTAGCTATTTGTCCACTGTCAGGAGCAAGTATTGCATATATCATGGAAATGCTCTGTTTTGACAAATTCCAGGTTCAAGAGTGTAGAATGAATAAGGACTGCACAGAGAAAAGACCATTGGAGTGAGTGGGCAACAGAATAACGATTCACTCCTTGCTCCATCCCTGTGCCTCAACCATCTAACTAAATGTTAAAATTCAGATGACATAGACACCATACGTCTGCAAAGTAGCAACGAAGCTTCTCTGAGAGAAGCCAATATTTAAAGAAATAGCCCCAAGTAGAAGCAGAAGAAGCATTTACAGCGAACAGGCCAATGATGAGAAGTAAACACAGCAGCACATGTCTGGTCAGTTGGGGGTCTCCAGTCTGCAGGTACTGCTCTTCCTCCTGAGCTAGGATGCAGCTTTGGGAGTCACAGCCGCTCACGCAGTGATCCGCTGCAAAATAGTGAGCACAGCTGTTAATGACTTCAAGCCCACGATGACATCCCAAGAGAAACAGCACAGAAGCATACTCAGCTAAGACTGGGATCTGACTGTCAGTGACCCCAGAGAACGCCCTCATGTTATGTTGGAGAGTCTCTCTGAAAATGCACAAACTGTATGCAGGAGCTCTGTCTACATTACTTACCAAACGTCTCTGTCTACAAAAACTGTGCTATATAATTATGACACAGAACTTAGACATACTTTACACAGCTTAAATATAATTTTAGAGGTTGGATTAATAAAGTTTTATCTTTGATAAATCCACATGAGCCACATATACCCTGTTATGTTCTATTTTGACAACCTGTGAAACAAATGTACTATTATCTCTTGAATTTTTATGAAAGAGCCCAACTAATTAATTAGTCCTGGCCCAAGAGAATTAAAGTTAGGAGGGCAGTCTCAGCTTTTAAAAGAAGAAAAAAGGCCAAAATTCAGTAGGTTTCCTGGATTTCTCACTTAAATTAATCTGGGAATTGAACCTGGGGTTTCATGTTTGTTGCACTAGTACTTACAACTGAGCTAATGTGAAATCTATTGGGAAATCTATTTCAATACTATCTTTTTTTTCTTTTTTTTTTTTATGATTTTTAAAATTTAAATTAGAAGCAAGCTTGCTTTACATGTCAATCCCAGTTCCATTTCCTTCCCCTCCTCCCCTGCCCCACACTGATCCCCTATCCAATCCCCTTTCTGCTCTCCAGGGAGGGTGAGGCCTTCCATGGGGATCTTCAAAGTCTGTCATATAATTTGGAGCAGGGCTTAGGCCCTCCCCCATGTGTCTAGGCTGAGAGAGTATCCCTCTATGTGGAATGGACTCCCAAAGTCCATTTGTATATTAGGGATAAATACTGATCCACTACCAGAGGCCCCATAGACTGCTTAGGCCTCCTAACTGACAACCATGTTCAGGGGGTCTAGGTGGGTCCTATGCTGGTTCCCAGCTATCAGTCTGGGGTCCATGAGCTCCCCTTGTTCAGGTCAGCTCTTCCTGTGGGTTTCTCCAGACTGGTCTTGACCCTTCAATACTATCTTTAAGAATTTTATTTTTTAAATGAGTGTCCTGTTTCTATGATCACTTTCCCCCATTTTATTAGAAACACATTCTCAAGCCATGTTTTACAGTGTATAGCTTCAATAGGAAACCTTGTAGTATTCTTTTCACATACAAGGATAAAAAGGTTTCTTCCCCTCCCCCCTTAAGCCCACTCTCATAGCCCCAGGACACTTACTTTTCTCAAAGGAAGAAGGCATAGGCCCACTGGCACTTGCATTTGTTACTGGCTCTATTGATGGACAGCATAAGTCACCTTTTCCCAAGGAACACGAACAGCAATCTAGACAGAGGAAATAGTATGTGAAGGTAGGGCCCAAGCACAGCAGAAACACACAAGTTCAGAAGAGGCTAAACCATGCCCAAGCTACTCATGTTGTCTCCATGGAAACATTTTCTATACCTGCACATATCTGTCTAGGTGTGCCTATACAGCAGTGAGCAATTAAACAGGGTCAGACAAATGGTCAGCTCCGTTATGTTGTCCCCTCACTGTATGAGACAGGGAGGAATGTTTTTATCCAGGCTGCTCTCTCTCCACTGTGCTCAACCATTTCCTAAAACACAAGACTTGCATTCATCGCTTTTCTAACTCCTCTGCTGATGACAAGTGCTGGCCTAAATGAAAGCTGCCTGTGGCCTGGTCTCACTATCTGTTTGCCCCAGCTATTGGACAAAAGGCACCCCCTTCTTTCCATATAATTCTTTCCAGTTAGCTGGAAACCCCTCTGGGCATGGTTGACAGAATACTCTTCCCGGATCATCTTATTAGTCACTTCTTTCGGGCCCTTCTATCTCATGAATCTGAAAGTTTTGGTGGAAGCAACACTCTACTGTTTTCTTTGCAAGCATACATAGCTGAATCTCCAGCTGGTTGATAGGCAAGCTGTTCTAAACAAATTACACATAGATATATGCCACATAGCTGTAATTTTCCTCTGTGTTTATTCATTTATGTATTTGTTTACTTATATGTTTATTTCCTCAGATAACCACACACAGTGTCCTTAATTTTTTCTTATATATAGTTATATAGGCCTACTGCTTCCTGACATGGATTGCAATATTAATAGAATAATAACTTCAGTGATAAACTATTACAATGTACATGCAAGAAAATTGAGTAATACTTGGGCTTAACCTCTCATTGATAATGTACTTAAATTTTTCTGTGGTATTATCAAAAATAAAAGGATTTTAAAGTACAAAAGCTATTATCTATAAGTCACTATAAATGTCTTCTTTAATTTTAAGACAATAATGCCACCTCAAAGTTAAAAAAGAAATACAGAATAACAGAAAACAAATTATCTAATCTCACTCTCTTCAGAAATGTGAATATTTAAGTATTAAAATGACAAATAAAAGATATAAAAATTAAGAAAACATGTGAGACTAGCACATTCAAATGACACACGTATAAGAAATGAAAATGTACACAAATGTCTACATAAATGAGCAATCGTGGCCTCTGTAAAAACCTTGCAGTTTCCTCCTCCTTTAAACACAAGGGCTTTATCGGTAGCCACCAGTTTCTCTTTATTGCATAAAGATTTTTTGTTGAACGAACTATTTTTATGTATTTTCAAAGATTTATTTTTAAGATTTCTATATTTCTGTTTTATGTGCATGAGTGTTTTGCCTACATGTATGTATGTGCCCCAGGTGTGTGCCTGGTGCCCAGGGAGACCAGAAGAGGGCATCTGATGCTCTGCACCTGCACAGTGAGCAGTGGGCACTGGGCACTGAATACAGGCCCACTGCAAGAGCACTAAGGGCTTAACCACTGAGCCGTCTCTCCAGTCTACTAACTGAGCTCTTGACCACATAATAAAATGTGATCCTAATTTCACACTACTTACAACACAGAAGTCACAGGTCTCTAACAAATATGCAACAAGAGACAGAGATAGATGCACTATGTGGAATTACCAAACTAGAGAAGAGGACAAGATGGTTGTCCGAGGTGTGATGTGTTTACTCTTCTACTAGATCAGAAGAAAGCAGGACTCGGGGGAGAAAATAGATTTTCTATTTTCTATTTTCAGACAGATTTTTAAAGTCTTTCCCTTAGGAACATGGGTGAAAAGGTAATTAAGCAAGCATTGTACTCAAGCAGTTTTCATGATAGTGTCGGAGGATCATGGCACCCATCCAACTATATTTTATGTAAAAAATAATTTTATTAAGTATGTACAGTAAGCATGATATTTCACTAGGAACTGAGGATATAAAGACAAATCAGAAATGGTCTTTACAGGATAGTGGCCCAAATAAACAAAAGCTGTTATGAAACAGTGCAATGAGGGAGGAGGCTGTGGATACAGCTCTAGGGGAAACCTCTCTCCTAGCTTTCATGAGGCCCTGGGTTCAATTTCAGTCCCACAAAAACAAAACAAGACAAAAGCGAAACAACTGCAATGAAATTAGGGTTATAAATAAGGAGAAGAAAGCATAAACACTGCAGGTTTCCTATGGACACAGCAGATAGCTGTCCTGTTTACAACATAGATTCAAGTTCGTTTTCTTGCTGGGAATGATATCAACAGGGATTAAAGCCCATCATTTAGATTTTTGCTGTTCTTAAAAGTCAGGTGAAAGGTATATACAAAAGTCTCCTAAGGGTCTCTTATGTCCCATGTTTAATGCTTCCCAGACATGTTAGTCTTTGGTATCAATCTAAAACATTCATGGAGAAAGACATGGCAGGCTACCCAAAGGTGGTGGTCTTCTAGGTCTCAGATTAATAGATGAACCACTAGAAGAATGATGATGTAATAGGACTAATCACATTGTTCAACTGACAAATACCTATAATATTCAGAGAGTGTAGTGAATTTATATTAACAAAAACAACTAGTTTTTGTTTGTTTTTAAAATAGATGTAGGGTGTCAGGCAGTGGTGGCACACGCCTTTAATCCCAGCACTCAGGAGGCAGAGGCAGAGGCAGGCAGAACTCTGTGAGTTTGAGGCCAGCCTGGTCTACAGAGTGAGTTCAAAGACAGCTAGGTCTACACAGTGAAACCCTGTCTTGAAAAATCACACACACACACACACACACACACACACACACACACACACACACACACACACACACACACACACACCACACACACACACACACACACACACACACACACACACACACACACACACACACAAAATGCGGAGTATGTAGAGCTCATACTTGTCTCTGGGATAGAACTTGGAAAGAGCTCTGGTTCATTTGTTGGTGCTGGGCTCTCCTCAAATGCAGTGCTTGCAGGCTCTACCGGTTTGTGGTTCTGAGATTGGCCGAAGCCTTCATAGTGCCCAGCTTGGGTGGTCCGGTTCATGCACATGAGTGACACACCAGCGATGAGAATGCTGCAGAACAGGGTAACTGCTGTGGTGATCATCTGCCAGCATCAGAAAAGGGTGTTAGGCCAGTTTTCATAATTTCATCTTAATCCTAGTACAGTAGGTTTAAGAAAACATATTTGGAAAGATGGCTCAGTGTTTACGAACACTGGCTGCTCTTCCAGAGGACCTGGGTTCAATTCCCAGCACTCACATGACTGCTCACACCTTCCTGTAATTCCAATTCCAGGGGATCTGGCACTCTCACACAGATATACATGCAGGCAAAACACAAATGCATATAAGATAAAAATAAATCATTTAAAAAATTTTTTTAAAGAGCACCTTTTTTTGATAGCAAATAAATCTGTATAGCTTTAAATGCAACAGGACAATGTTTCTTCAAAACAGGTAGGAGTATGGAAGCAATGTGATTTACTTGTAAAGAAATCTTGGTTTGTCTTTAATCATACAAGTTTCTTAGATGTTTCCTGTACAGAAAGTGGTTAACAATACAGTCATTGGTTTTCTTTAAGTAACCAAATTATTTCTTTTTGTTTTAGTAAGTGGGATTTCATTTATTTTATTTTTTATTTGCATTAGTGTTTTGCCTGCATATATGTCTGTGTGAGGGTGTCAGATCTTGGAGTTACAGACAGTTGTTAGCTGCCATGCAGGTGCTGGGAATTGAGCCCGGGGGCCTCTGGGAGAGCAGCCAGTGCTCTTCACCTCTGAGCCATCTCTCCAGCTCACTCCCCCCCCCCAACAAATGATTTCTTATGTCTCCTTTATTTACTTCTAAATGCTGCATGTAGTTCAACCATACTTCAGTGAATGGAGGCTTTCTTATCGTAATGATTATAAAAATTATAGCTAATATTTATGAGCACCAGCTGGATGTATTAGTATATGACCTTTTTATATAATCTTTTTTTGTTCTCACAAAACTAAATGAAGGTTCAAAATTATGAAACAAAAGAATTAAAAATCTTTGGTGGATTTTTTTAAAAAACATGCACATGGATCCTATCCCTGAAGAATTCATCAAGCTCCACTGAACTCCTGGTCTATAGCTTTGCAAGCACACTTTCCTCAGATATATTTTGAAACACACTTTCCAGAGATATACTTTGTCCTGGAATTCGTACTTCCCATAAGAGTGACATGTTTGACATTTACTATTACTACTAAGTTTTCTTTTATGTTCCTTCAGCAGAGGAAACATAGTTCATAAATGTATCTTGATAAAAATCAATTAATGGGACTAGATAGATAGCTCAGCAGTTAAGAGCACTTTGTGCTCCTATGGAGGTCCTGGCTGGGTTGGATTTCTAGAACCCACATAGTAGCTCAGAATAGTCTGTAACTCCAGTTCCAGGGGACCCAACTCCTGCTGGCCCTCACAGTTTCTGCGCACACATCATGTGTGTACGTAATTCAGGCAAAACACTTATACACAAAATAAAAGTAAATAAATCTCCAAAGACAAACTAAAAAAATCAAGTTATAAGCATTTATAAATCTTCTGCTAAGACTGTTCATATCTCGAGGTGTCGTAAGGTGTTATAAAATCATCAATGTCATATACAATAAATTAAAATATGCTTTCCCTTTAAATGTAAGAATATCAAGGTACAAAAAGTAGCTAAGAAGACAATTCTCAAGAAGGGAACCAACTGCCAATAACCTTTTCCCACCTGCTCTTTTCCATAAAAGAAGGCGGAGTCGATGCTGTCTCCATTGTGTTTTCCAGTTATCAAAAGCACGCCAACAAGGAGAGCAGGGATTCTGTAACCAGAGTCATGGAGAAAGACAGTGAATGAGCAGTAGCCGCGCATGGAAACCAGTCAGCAAACAGAGGAAGGCCACTTACCCCCAGCCAGATATTATGATAATTCCCACAGGGATCTGCATGCTCTCCCGCTTTTTTAAAAGAAACAAAGAAACTGCTAGAAGACCTAGAAACAAGAAAGCAGGATTGTAAAAGAAATGGTTACCCGGCATTGAGCAGAAGTTGCAGCACTCTACTTTGTAAAATACGGGGATTTGTTTTGATACCCTGATGGGCCAGTTTCCATTTTGTTTGTGACTTTGTTTGCCTTGTTTTTTGGTATCAGGTATCAGCTGAACTCCTGCTACCCTCCCTCCACTTCCCAAGTCCTGTGGGTACAAGTATACACCACCATGCTTCTTTTTTTTTTTTTTTTAAATAGTAGTCTGGGGTTTGTTCTAAATTTTTCTCATAAATTAATGTTTGAATTAATTTTTCTAAATTAAAAATCATTTTGTTTTTCTTCCTATAATCGTTTCTTTACTCAAATCTTGTTTTACTGAATGATGAAGGATTTCTTTTCAAAAGCCATTAACTTTTTGTTTGTTTGTTTTTCCATTTATGTGATTAGAATTAAGCAGAATTGGAAAAGTTAACTGTATACAGGACATTTCTAAGAGTGAGTCCATTCTGTTGGTGCTAAGGAATACATACATTTCTTACCCAGGTTAGGTTTCAGAAAATGCCTCACATGTAGTGCTAAAGCTTCATATAAAAATGTTCTAAACAAGATGAGCGTTGTGGCACACACCTTTAGTCCCAACACTGGGGAGGCAGAGGCAGGGGAATCTCTGTGAGTTCGAGGCCAGCCTGGTCCACAGGGCGAGTTCCAGGGCAGACTCCAAAGCTACAGAGAAACCCTGTCTTGAAAAACCAAAAAAAAAAAAAAAAAAAAAAAAAAGTTCTAAACTTAATACAAATGTGGTGCAAATCTAATACAGACACAAATATCCTGAGGTTCTTTTGTTTTTCTTTTTTGGTTTGTTTTTTGAGACTTCGTGGCTGTGTAGCCCAGCTGTCCTTAAACTCTCCATCCTCCTGCCTCAGCCTTCTGAGTGCTGAAATGAGACAGGTGCCATGACATCCAGCTTGTTTACAGGTTCTTGAACTTCCCTGATGCCTGACGCTGTCATTTATACCTGTGCACTTAACTCCACAGGGCTACAGAATCTGGGTGCTGTGGCCTCCATTTCAAATCACCACTTTAATTTCATAGGTGTGTAAGAAACAAGGCTTGCCCAAGCCACACAACAGAGGGCGCAGTGGTGGAGAAACCCAGCGTTCTGAGGTACAAGAGGAGAGTTCTGAAACTGTCCTGGGGTTCCTACAGTGTATTTTCAGGATCTGAAAATAATATGTCTGTAAGAAACTTTCAGTCTCTTCCACATATTTTCAATGATATTTCAGTGATGAACTGTGTCCACCATGCAATCAAGTGGTCTCATCAGTCAGAATTTAGATTTCACTTTGTATATTAAGTTTGAGCCAAGTGAAGGCCAGATGATATTACAGCCTACAGTTACATGAAGACTGCCCAGGAGTTTGAAGAAAGAAAGGCAGTGAGATAACCAGGTCACAACCCCTATATGTGTAAGCAACTGAAGGTAGTGTAAAAAAAAAAAGGAAAAAAAGGAAAAAAAAAAAAAACCAAAAAAACAGGGAGCGGAGGAGTTCCATTTTACATTTCAAGCTGTGATCTACATTAGCAAAATAAGATCCTGTCTTATAATTAACACTTTAAGTTGGAATTAACACAAACGGGCATGGAAAATTAACACTTTAAACTAGAATTAACATAAACTGAGACGGGCTTGGCACTCTGAAATGCTGATTCTGGGGTCCCTGGGAAGGGCGTGGCACTCTGAAATGCTGATTCTGGGGTCCCCGGGAAGGGCGTGGCACTCTGAAATGCTGATTCCCTTGCTCTGTGAAGAAGCAGGGCTGTGTGACCACGGCTGGGACAATCTGCTAAGTCCATTCAGCTTTTGGGCTTGCTTTCATAATTGGCAACATTTAAGCCAAGCCAGACCCACAAAAAGGTGGAGAAATTAACTACTTATAAATTCAATGTACATTTGAAACTGATTAGCACATGAAGGTTAGGGCTTCACTGGTATTGGATTTAGTTGAATGTGTTAAAAAGCAATTGATTTTAGAAGAAAAACAAAAACAAGTTGCTGTGCAGATAGGTCAGATATGGTGAAGGTGGTTTGTAAACTACTCTAAAAATGATTGATTGGACATAGGATTTCAGAATACACTGAATGGGTCTGTAATTTTGTCTTTTTGGTTGTAAGCCTAGCCTTTGGCAACTGAGCCATAAAACTGTGCTTGCTGTATGATCACAGGATATCTTTATTGTACCAGAAAAGTCATACAGTCTTTAGATAGAGCTCAGCATGCATGTCTGAGGGGTTTGGAGATAGTTAGGGCTTCCTGGCAGACTGCTCTTATTCGTTGTTTTCTCACTCTCATTACAAATTCCACAGGCACTAGAGCACAGTTTGGGCCGCCTATATCTGGAATTACAGTCTCTAGGTTCTTTTCATTTGACATCTCAGGACAAGTGTCATGCTATGGCAGTTGTACTCGCCCCAGAGAAGCACAAACCACCTTGGGTTTGTGAATTGGTCATTCTGTTATTCCTCTCCATATTGCTGCTTCACTTCAAAAGGCTGTGGACTTAGACGGGTCCAGCTTTTGGTCTTTTGATCTTTAGGCCACGAAACCAAAGGTCTTCCTGCACGGTCACTTCCTGGCCCTTGTTATGAGCCACTGTACAATTTCCCTTCTGGACCATTTTACAGTTTCAAATTTGTGACATGAGCACAAAAACAACCAAACCAGACAGTACTTTCCACAAACCTAACAGAATGCCTGCTTCTAAACGAACGTTACATTCCAAAATAGCAATGTTAAGTTAAACATTTTGTCATCCTTTTTGGAATCAATTGAAAGAGTATTCTTTATCATTGGATCTTCTATTAAAATTGACTTATCTAGATGAATGTTTTGCTTGCATGTATGTGTATGTACCATGTGCATGTTTGGGGCCCACGGAGGCCAGTAAAGGTCTTTGGAGCCCCTGTAACTGGAGTTACAGATGTTTGCGAGCCTTCATGTGGGTGCTGGGAATCAAACCTAGGTCCTCTAGCGCAGTCAGTGCTCTTACTCACTCTAAGTCATCTCCACACACACCCCCACATCCTCTTACTCACTTTTCTTGTTCTCTTATTGCCTCTTTCCCTCTATTACATGATTAATAGATTCCCATTTCTTGAATGTCTGCTGTGTACCAGATGTAAATACCTATACTTTTCTCCATTCTTAGAATATCTTTGTAATGTGCTGCAAGCCAGTTTTAGGAGTAATAAAACAGAAGACCCAAGGGCTGGAGAAATGGCTCAGAGCTTAAGTACACAGGCTGCTTTTCCAGAGGACCCAGGTTCAATTCCCACACCCACATAGAAGTTCACTGTCTGTAACTCCAGTTCCAGGGTTTCTGACACCCTCACACAGACATACATGCAGGCAAAACACCAATAAACATAACATGAAACAGACAAACAAAAGCACAAGAAGACTCAAAGGTAGTTAATTTGTATGAGGTAAAAACCACAGCTTGCACTTCAGTAGGATCCCAGAAGTGAGCTCCGAGACACATGGAACCTGGTGTCTCCAAGGGGTGCTGTGCTGACATTGGCCTAGAGTCAGTGACCCCCAGTGAAAAGGACCATGTGACTCAAGAGGGCTTTGAGCCAGGCAGAAATAGTGCCTCAGCAGATTAACTCAGCTTTGCAGGTGTGTGTGTGTGTGTGCGTGCGTGCGTGCGTGCGTGCATGCGTGCGTGCGTGTGCTGAGTGAGCATCTTGACCTGTGCTAACAGACTTCAAATGGATCAGTAGATTCTGAGTCTTTTAGTAGGAGAGGAGGGACAGACTTCAACAGTCCTTTCACGAGCCAACTTACCTGTCCACAAATAGGTGCTGTACAGGGAGCTGTACAATAGAACAAACACCAAAATTTGTCCAACAAAATTTTTTTCTTTAACAAAATTCCATATCATCATTCCAGCACAAACAATAGACTAAAGAAAAAATTATTGAAAGACTTTGTAAGTAGCTAAAAGTAAATTGTATGATTCAATATCATAACAGAAAAAATATTAATCTAATCATACCCATTGAAGCTTTATTCAAGTAACCCTTCATTTAAAACTATTGCCAATCATCAACTGTTATACACTGGTTTTACTAAAATTTCAAGCTTTATGATTAAAAACCTCTTTTCCATAGAGCCTTCAACAATGAACATATTAAATGAAAATGAAGACCATATTCTAAACTCTAGATTTATTTAGTAATGATTTACACAGGAAATGTTAAACTTCTTTCTGTTGTAAAGATTGAACTGTAAAGTAAGGTCATATTTTAATCTTCAAGATGGAATCTTACTTTGCAACACGGGCTGATTTCAAACTCACTACAATCGTCCTGCTTCAGCCTCCTAAATGCTCAGAATTCTAAGTGTGGGTCACCACATCCAGGTAAGAATTCAATTTTTAATGATTCAACTGTTTGTATCTTAAAATGCCAAGTTATCATTAATTGCCATTATTAATCTCAAAGTTTAAAACCTATTACAACATTTAATACATCAAGCATAAATAGCTGTAATTAAATTGTAATTGATTATATCTACTAATAATCCTGTCTTTGTAACTGAAAAAAATATCCAATGAAGTAATTTTCTCTCATACAGTACAATAATCCCAGGGGAAAGCACCACTTTAATACCTATAGTTATACTAACCTGAGCAAGGAGTAAATACCTATAGTTATACTTAACCTGAGAAAGGAGTAAATATCTATAGTTATACTTAACCTGAGCAAGGAGTAAATATCTATAGGTATACTAACCTGAACAGTAAGTAAATATCTATAGGTGTACTAACCTGAGCAGTAAGTAAATATCTATAGGTATACTAACCTGAGCAGTAAGTAAATATCTATAGGTATACTAACCTGAGCAAGGAGTAAATATCTATAGGTATACTAACCTGAGCAGTAAGTAAATATCTATAGATATACTAACCTGAGCAATGAGTAAATTAGTTGTAAACATATGAGGAAGCTGCTTGTATTTCTTACTCAAGAGAAGAACAGCCAGAGACCAGATCTTGAAGATAAAAGGTTCAAGTTATTTATGTTTTTCAATCTTTAAAATTACCTACTAATAAATAGCATATTAGAAACCTTTTTTATTGTGGGGCTGGACTGAACTCAGGGCCTCATATATACTAGACAAGCACTCACTCAGCCACTGAGCTACATCCTAACCCTTGTTTTTTTTTTTTTTTTTTTTTTTTTTGAGACAGGATATCACTGTATAACCCAGGCTTGCCTTGAATTCCAGATCCTCCTGCCTAGAGTTCAAGTGTGCCACTAGGTCTGTTCACCATGATTTGTACTTTTAGAGAATTCTCTTATCTTCATTCCAGAAGAAAATTTAAGGTTTCATTGAAATTGAAGGTTATTATGACTGTATCCAAAGTTAAATAAAGACACTGGAGATTCATGGTTAACAGATTGGTTCTTTAAGAACTAGTGGCTTAGCCAGTCATTGGTGGAGCACACCTTTAGTCCCAGCACTCGGGAGGTAGAGGCAGGCAGAGCTCTGTGAGTTCGAGGCCAGCCTGGTCTACATAGCTAGTTCCAGGACAGGTTACAAAGCAACACAAATAAACCCTGTCTCAAAAACCCAAAAATAAATAAATAAATACAATACAATAAAATAAAAAAACAAAACACAAAAAACCCCACCAAAACCCAAACAAACAACAACAACAATAAAACAAAAAACTAGTGGCTTGACTAGGGCCGTATTCTAAATGGCTGAAGTAGGACACAATGTCACAGCCAATTATTTAGGAAAGAACTTTTCCAAACTTTTCCATTCCAATTTTTGACACTAGCTTCTGAGGAGGCTAAATTCCAGGTGGTATTATTTCAAACAACACATACCTCCCACACCAAGATTAATCTTGTATTCCTAGTATTTGAAAGGATTGGGTTTCTCCTCCTCCTCCTCTTTCTTCTTTTCTGACTAGTTCTGGGATTGAACCTAGAGCCTTATGCATGCTAAGCCCATGTTCTAAACTAAGCTACACCCCAGTCCCAGGACTGAGTTTCTATTCTACCTTCATACTGCCCAGGAAAGTAGGCTGGGTAATTTTCTTCTTGTTCCTACTTCTCAATAGACATTGATAACTTCTGTCTCCCTGAACTACCTTCTTATCAAGGAAACAGATTTTTAAGAGTATGTGATAGATAGGGGCCTGGCAGTGGTGGCATACTCCTTTAGTTCAAGCACTTGGGAGGCAGAGGTAGGTGGATCTCTGTGAGTTCAAGGCCAGCCTGGTCTGTAAAGCTAGTTCCAGGACAAACAAGGCTATACAGAGACCCTGTCTTGAAAAACCAAAATAAAATAAAATAAAATAAAAAGGCATGTGATAGATAGGGTGAGCAGTGGTGGCACACACCTTTATTCCTAGCACTTGGGAGGCAGAGACAGGAAGATCTCTGTGAGTTTAGACCAGCCTGGTCTATGAAGACAGTTCCAGAACAGCCAAAGACTACACATAGAGAAACCCTGTCTTGAAAAATATATAAACAAACAAACAAAACAAGTATGTGATAGATATGGGATTTACTAAGAATCACATTAATTGTGCATTTATTTATTGTTAACATACATATCCATTCCCATAGCCATTCCCTTTAAGAATAAACATTGTCAAAAAAAAAAAGAATAAACATAGTCTTTTTCCAATCTAGAATTCTGGATGAATTCAGCAGGCAATCTGACCTATATGATACTCTAGTTGCCAAAGGCTTATATATTTGAGCTAGCAGGACCAAATTAAAAAAGTTATCTGGTTTCATTTAAATAAATGGTTAATCTTGATTCCAAAGACCTTTGCTCATCCTATGATTCAAGAATAGCTAGTGTTTGTATGGTGATCATTATTCATAGAATGCTTATCTCATTCTTTCAAACCTTAAAACAATCCATAGAACTAGTTGAAATGATCATCTTTATAGCTAAGAAAACTAAGCTTAAGAGAGGTTAAGTAACTCCAAAGAGACACATGGGTAACTTGCAATAGGACAAAGAATCAAATCCAAGATTGACTAGGGCATACACCTTACCCACTATACAACTCAAAGCTCCCTATTGGAAAGACAAACTTAGTTAATTGGGAAGTTGATGTTGCATTTTTCTTCAGATAGACTTTAGTTCTCTATTTTTTTTTAAGTTTTAAAAAGTTATTTTCTCTTAACAGTTATTGTCAAACTTATTTTGTAGTTTCTATTCAATTTGACAATGAAATGTACTTACCAAGGAGACCAGACTGATAATACTTATATCAAAACTAACATTCTGAATGGCATATGCCAATGGCTTAGCATCCATGGTGGGAAAGGTCAATAACCAGGCAGAAACATACATGATTGGAGCAGACACAAATGTACTTATTACCATTCCTGAGGTTATCTGCAAAAATTAGATCAAATTAAGGAGTCATAATCTTACCTGTACAAGTGCTTAAAATTCAAATACCCATAATGCACTAGTGCTTTTTAAACAGAAATGAAACAGTTCATGGGTTCTTTTTAAACAGAACCCAGCATATGGTGGCGCCATACTTCTCCTTTCTATGCGACTGCTCACTCCATTGGCTTCTTTTTAATCTAGGTTCAAATGATATTTACATATAAAAATACTACAGATTATGTTGTTGATTATCTTCTAGGTTCTGGAAAGAGCAACCTTCCAATGGTCTAATTACGTCTATGAACAGCTTTCTATGCTACTTCACAGACTATGGGGAAAATCAACAGAAAATAATTACCAAACATGATATAGATTAATTAATGGGCTGTCCCTCATATTGCATTTCCGAACCCCTTAATACAGAATACATAGATGGCATTAATTTACCAATTTTCTCTAGTTTATTGTGGGGTATTTTCTTGTGGTGTTTTAATTATAATGAATGAAACATTTCCCCTCAAAATTTCAAAAGCTATCCCTCTATAAATAACTTTAAAGCTTAAATATAAGCAAAGATGGAATGTACTTGAGACAAAACAAAACTAAGACTAATAAAAGAACATAGGTTTAAAAAATAGAAAAACAGCATAGATTAATAAGATCCCCATATTAAATAACTATGGTTATATAATGTTACAGAGTATTTTCTTATTTACAGCGCAGCAGCTTAGAAAGCTCAAATTCTCATTAAAAGAATGTTGCTTTCTGCGCTTCACAACTTCATTTTTCTCTTCACCACAAAACCCACCAGACTTAGAAAAAAACAGTGCATACTTACAATCTCTACTTCCATGTTGAACTGTGTTGCAAAGATAGCCACTCCTGGAGCTACAGGGAAGACGCCATAGAGAAAGGCATAATTCGACAAACTTGTGTGGTTCACTACACTGTCACCCTTGTCCAAGAGTTCTACCATTTCTCTGCATAGAAGGGGTAGCACCAGGCTGGAGAAAGAAGGGATGTAGAAGGCACTTAGCATCAATGTCTGTCCCTGTTAGTAATTGCACTGGCAGATTTGAAATCTTGTTACTATTTTCCTCCTGTCCAGAAGGGAATTTATATCTTCATGCAAATATTCTATTGCTGCTGGACATTTTGTTGAAAGTCAGGAATTCAGCTAGGAGCCTTTTCAAGAACAATGTCTTGGAATATTTCAAACATTAGGGAATACAAATGTGGAGAACAGATTTTTACAAATATTTTTTGCAAAAAAAAAAAAGTAAGCATTTTAATTACAGCTGCTTTCTTGCTTCACCTATCGGTTAATTGAAAAGTGAAATGAAAAAAGAGGTTGGAAATCTTAGTAACTTCTTTCAGCTTCTTAGTAACTTTTTGGGGAAAAAAAAATAAAGCTGAGTTCTGTGACCAAGTGTTTAAATGGTTCAGTTCTAAAAAACAGTTCAAAAGTAGGCATCTTAACAATCACTTCTTGGTGTTTGTAAATTAAAAGAAAGGCACAGCAGCGGGAACTGAAACAACGGTGTGGAGCAGGGCACAAAGGGAAGCCAGGTCTGGGGAGGAATCTATTATTAGAGTCTCCACAACTCTGCGGAAAGAACAGAGCACACTCACCAGGCCTACAGGCTTGCCTTCAGTGGAACAAGCCGATACACTGTTGCAGCAGGGCCTACACAGGTTCCCTAGGATATGAACCTGCACAGCTGTGCCTGTGGAGGCCGAAGGCTGGCACTGGATGTCTTCCTCAGTTGCTCTCTCCCCTATTGTTTGAGACATGATCACTCACTGACCCTTCAGTTAGACACTTTGGCTGGCCAGGAAGCCTCAGGGCTTCCCACATAATTCCATCCCATTGCTGGAATTATAGGCATGTGCTGCTGTGTCTGGCTTTTTACATGCCTGCTTTGGAACCAAACTCATGTTCTCATGCTTGTGTAACAAGCACCTTACATACTGAACCACATCCTCAGTCCTGAATTACCCTTAGTTATCTGTTGTAATAGACAGTTCACTATAATTCCTTTTTATAAATGTATGTATGTATGTATGTATGTATGTATGATGAATGTATGTATTTTATGTGCATGGATGTATGGCCTGCTTTCATTTCTGTGTATCATGTGCCTGCAGTGCCCATAGAGGCCAGAAGAGGAAGTTGGATCTCCCTGGAATTGGAGTTACAGATGGTTGTCGGCTACCATGTGGGTCCTGGGGATCAAACCCTGGTTATCTCAAAGAAGAGTCAATGCTGATACCTCTCCAGCCCCATTTTTTTTTATTTTGAGAAAGAATCAAATATAGAATAAGAATTAAAAAAAACTTGAAATGTTTAAATTAACATTGAAATTACAGTATTACCACTATCAAAACAATACTACAGTGAAAATACTAACTCACATATTGTGAAGAACATTTTTCAGAACTATTTATTTTATTTATTTTGTCCTGGTCCCATGGATTTAACTCTTATATATAAGAGTTGAATTCCACATTTAAGTATGCCCTATGTGTTTTGGGTAATATTGCAGTAAAATTCTGTCAGCTCCATGTCTGAAAAGCCAATAAGATGAAGAACTATTAATAAAAAGTATTTTCACTATAATGTTGTTTCAATAATAATATGTCTAAAAATGCTTCTATCACTAAATAGTTTCAAAATTCTTTTAAAAATGGTATACATTAAATTTATTATTCTTAAACAATAAGATACTTGTACTTTATGATTTTTAATGGACATAGAAATTTTGCAAAATTTATTTTAAAAACATGACCTAGGGATGTGGTAAAGCTCAGAGTGGTAAAATAGTTACCTAGCATGTCCAAGACCCTGGGTTTGATGCCCAGAACCATAAAAAGTTGATTAACTAAGTATGATTTTATTGAGACACTGAAAATATTAGGCAAACTTTACATAAAAGTTGAATGAAAAAAATCTGAAGGAAAACCAATAATATTTGTCTTCTAACAGTAAAGTAGAAAAAATAACCTGCATGCCTTAGTTAGGAAATACTTTTTTACGATACCTAAATAGCCCATTTTCCTTTAAATTTCAGCAGCTATATCAGTAAGAATTGATGTTTAAAGGAAAAAAACTTGGTGCAATAACCCAGTGCATTGGTTAA
The DNA here is from genome assembly GCA_030556225.1 of Cricetiscus sungorus. Lineage (NCBI taxonomy): Eukaryota > Metazoa > Chordata > Mammalia > Rodentia > Cricetidae > Cricetiscus > Cricetiscus sungorus. The sequence continues at coordinate 14,395,940 of JANBXA010000372.1, forward strand.
AGAGGCTTTTCTTCCTCTTACAACTCCCAAATTAAATGAGTGAAACTTACAGTTTAGCCGTGATGAGAAGAGTGAGCATGACAAATGCCGACTTCTTCAGTTGCTTTATTTTCCCTACCATCGTCAGACCGAGATAAAACAGGGCTGACCCAGAGAAGGAACTTGCAAGTCCATCAAGAAAATTTTCCATATACACAGGGATCTTTTTATCAAGAATAAAATTGAAGGCGATACCAACAAAGACCATGAATACTATCGGGTTCTGTAACACGTGTAGAAATCCAAGTCCCACAATCTTTACTTTATTTTGGGAAGCATTTTGAGTGTCCTTAGACTTCTGGATTTCACAGAAGATAAACCCTATAGGGTTTAACATCATAAGAGATATTGGTGCCACCAAATAAATATACTGGAGATATTCTGGGTATGTAGTTTGATACAGAGCTTCAACTGTAAAACAAGAATACTGGTTTTAAAAGATTACCACAAAATTATACAAATATGTATATAACATTTTTGTGCTTATTTCTATCATTGAAAGTTATCCTAATGATGAATAGCCCCATTCACTTATTTTTAGAAAGGCTAATTTCAGTAATAAAACTGACAAAGAAGAAAACCTTACTATATGAATTACCATCCAGTTTATAAAATATATATATATTATATATATAAAAACCTAATGATTTTCTAATACAACGCTTAAAAATGAATCTCCAAGAAAAAGGCAGAGCTATAAAATTTTTAAAAGAGCAATTCAATGTATAAATCTGCACAAGTAATGATAGCAACAAGGTATTTGCTTGAACTTATGGAGCGAGCATCTGCATTGGTGTGGTAAGGCAGGAGTCAGACGATAGCAGATAGGGGAGAGTATAGTCAGGAACTCAACAGCACTGCTGAGATGGAGTTCACACTCCACAGGGAAAGATGTAGACATGAGACAGCTGACGGGAAGTAGGTCAGGGACCCCAGGCACGTCTGAATTAGGTACAGTTGGAAGTTCAGAAGTTTTTAGTTAGATTGTGAGTGATCAGGCTTCTTTCTATTTTCCAGATGTGGTCTAGGATGTGGCCATGTGAGCTGGCAGCTGACAGGCAGGAAAAGCTTCGTTGGAGATGAGGAGACCACGGAACTGAGAGAAGCAGAGAATTCAGTGGGTAACTGAGGAGGATGTTAACATCAAGTGAAAAAGGCAGAACTTCATAACGAAGAAGAGAGTCAGACATTAACGTCTGTAGTGGATGGGAGGAAATGACTAGAATGGAGAGGAGTGATTGAGCCAAATGACATCAGCTTTAACAGCTGTCATCAAGAAAGCAGCCAGAAAAAGTCCTAGTGATAGCACCACATGATGATGAGGAAGAGAGCGCCATTCATATCTACCCTTGCTTATGGAGCACACAGGCTATGAGGAAATGAAAGCAATGAGTGCTTCCAGGCAAGATCAGAGAAGACGCTAAAGGAAGGACAGAAGGCTGAACTGACAGCGTTTGGGAGGGGAATAGCATGGAATTAATTATACAACGTATTTAACTCTGGCAAATGTAACTAGGAATTTATTTTTTTTGTTTGTTTGTTTTTGTTTTTTGAGACAGGGTTTCTCAGTGTAGTTCAAGCTATCCTGGAACTCTCTCTCTGTAGACCAGGCTGGACTTGAACTCACAGAGATCCACCTGCCTCTGCCTCTGCCTCCTGAGTGCTGGGACTAAAGGCATGTGCCACCACTGCCTGGCTAGTAACTACACATTTTTAAGAAAACAAAGCATCACTTTTTCTCAGCACATCCCCAAAGAGCCTGTTACCTACTGAAGAATGAGGCTGGATAAAATAAAAAACAAAAACAAAACAAAACAACAAAAAACTGGTCACAAGATTAACAAGGAATGGCATATTACAGAGCTCACATGCTATATTTTGTGGGAGGCCTTTGGAGAGTTTGAGAAGACATCAGTACTTGAGAACTTAACTGCTACAGAAGACCTTTTCTTGGATGGGGGTAAGTGGGTGGGATCGCATGCCTAGCAGTTCTAGAAAGTGAAGACTGAGGGACTGGCAACAAGGCAACTTAAAGCTGCCTGGTCTTCAGGCTTGTTTTGGACGTAGAACTTGAACCTATCCAGCTGGAAGTACACAAAAGCTCATTCATAAAGGATGTGAAGTTGAGAAATAAAACGAACTGCCACAATCACTCCAAGGAGAGAGGCAACCATGTGAAAGCAGTGTAGATTGAGTTTCTTAATTTACACTAAGATAAAGTAACACAAGTAGGAAAACATACTTGTTTACCTACTCGGGATTCATAAGTTCAGTTAATGTCAGACACATGTCCCGTTAAAGTTATGTAATAGATTATATAACCTCAGAACACCTTGATCTCATTAGCTACTCTTACTTCTTATAAGTTTCAAATCATTTTTCTCCCAGTTAAGCACATACATAGGTCTGTGTTACCTCCAAAATAGAGCGGAGGTTAAATGCATCTGACTGCATAAAACTTCATCAGTTCTCCTCACACTGATTTCTAAGTCAGACGTGCTGGCTTTACGACTTGGTGGCTGCCTTCCATGTTTCCCGGTGCCTTTTTAAGTAAAAAGCCCCATCTTGCTAACTATTCTTAGGTAGCTACATTTCTTCTTAAGCATTCCACCTCTAGGAAAAAGGTGTCCGTAACTGCCCACCACTTTACTTTCTTAAATGGAATGTGTATTTGGGGAATGTCTTGCATTTTCAGTCTGGTTTTGAGAATTTTCCTAAGTGGCCGCAGTGCAATGCAGCAGTGTTTTCTTGGCAACCTTCACCTCCAACTCCACACTCTACTCAAAGCCCTTCCTATTGATTGATCACTTGTGTAGAGAAATTTCCATTCCTGGCACATCACTGGTCACTACCACATAATGAACTCTCTCTCTCTCTCTCTCTCTCTCTCTCTCTCTCTCTCTCTCTCTCTCTCTCTCTCTCTCTCTCTGTCTCTCTACCTCTCTGTCAAGAATTCAATGCAAGTCTGAGCAATAGTTTTCCACTGCTTTTGCTAGGCAGTCATCAAATACAGCAGCACCCCATCCTTTCTTTGGCTTCCTACACGCCCAGTTATCCATGGGTAACAAGAACAGTAAGCAAAGTACGGTGAGACAGCTTGAGAGAAAAGGACAGAGACACAATCCACACCATTTTTTACAATGTATTACTATTCTTTCTTACTAGCAATTGTCAAACTCTCGGTGTACCAAATTTACACATTAACCCTGATCACAGGTAGATATAGATGACAAAGTTATTACATATGATATACATTTATACACATACTTGAGAATCTCATCACTCAGGATACTGAGGCAAGAACGTCTGCTGGGAGTTTATGGCCTTGTATATGTAGGTGTCTGAAGGGGAATCATGACACACTCCTGTCACATATGGGAGACTACTGTCCTTCCTTAATAGAGTCTTTTGTATTTCCTCCTCTTGATTCTTACTCCTATTAATTAAAAGTCTGGAATTTAGGTCATTAGGTGTTTTCACTAACCCGTGTTCTTTTGTGTTTTCCCAACCACTCCTTTCATCCATTATTAATTCCGAAGATTACCGTCTAAATCACAACTATGCAAAGTCAAAACTTTCAAAAATTAATATTTTTATATCATTTCTGCCACTCACTGGCACAGCTCTTGTGGCTTTCTTTTAATGAGCCAATCCCTATAACTGTCCTATTTATCCAAACACATCTTTTACTACTCCATAAAGCAAAGACTCCATCTGCCAGATCCCTAACATTGGTACAGTAAACAAACAGTGTGTTCATAAACACAAGCTCCACTTGATGAGCATACCTTGTCTCTCTAACTTCTTGAGAATTTGTTTCTTTCTGAAACTTGCCTAACATTTAGGGCCAGTCTCTTGCACTCATTCTACCAAGTCTTCAAACCCCATCATTAAATCTCACCTCCTCTGTAATACTGTGATACTTTGTTTTGAATCAATGCCACCTCAAGAAATTCTGAGTCCCCTGGAGGTATCATTCCACAACCCACAGACCCCACCCAACACAGTACTGGACAGATATGATGGACAGAATTGACTGATACATCAACAGATGTATCACTACATCAACAGATGCTAAGGGTGTCAGGTATAGTAAAAATGGACTTTGTATCATATAATGATTTATATCTGCAATTAGTTAATCTGGCTCTTTTTGGATTCATATTCTATTGTAAAAATTATCATCTTAATTAGCCTTCTTTGATGCATGTGCGTACACATTCACATGTGTATGCACATGCACGTGGAGGTGATGTTGAATGTCTTTCTCAATCACTCCCCACCTTACTCTTTGAAACAGACTCTCTCACTGAACCAAAGCTCACTGTTTCAGCTAGACTGGCTAACCAGCAGGCTCCAGGGATCTTCGTCTCTACCTCCCCAGCACTGGGATTTTAAGTTCACATGGGGCTCATGCTTACAAAGCAAGCACTTCACCAATCCTGCTGTCACCCTAGCTCTTTAGTTTGGTTTTTGATACAGAATCTCACATTGTAACTTAGGCTGGCTTTGAACTCCCAGCAGCCCTCTTACATCAGCTTCCTGAATAACAGGATTACCAAGGTATTTTAAATTGGCCAATAAAAATCAAACATATAAGTTTTAGAATGGTTAAATTAAGCTCACCAGCATACATATTTTCTTATATAATTTTTAATGATGTGCATACTTACATTATTATTAACTGTATTCACTATGTTATACAATAGCCCTCTTCAACCTATTCCTCCTATCTAAATGAAATTTCATGTTTTTTTCCCTTTTTATACAATGCGAATATTTATAAAGCAGGTTACAATTATAGTCTTTTAACCCAGCTGAACGAGTGCATAAGGATAAAAGAAGCAATGTCTAGTGGGAGAGCAAATAATCATGATTAAATAAATACTTATTAAATTACTGAGAAAGGGGTTCAACATGGGAATTTTAGTCTCTTTTGCCACTCATTTCCATAATTACTTAACATCCCATCTTTATAAACTGGCAGTTAGCAATCTGAAGACAATCTTTCAAGTTGGAAAGGAAAATACACATGAATACAGTGACCTATAGCAACTAAAATTAGATTTATAATCACTACATCAACTATTAAGTCCTAATTAATTAATGATTATAAATAAGGCTCTTAGAGGGCGGGGGAATCCCATTATGAGGAGTTAGTACATAGCTTGTAAGAACTAAGATAAAATTAGCCACCCACTGTGACTCCTATTTGGATTCCTGCAGGGTTTCAATCTCTAGCAAATAACACACAGACCCTGACAAGACCATTCCATTATTTAATGGCATATAGTTAAATGGCTTCATCTCCATTGTGTTTACAGCTCAAGCACTAGAGCCTAATTATGATTAGTCAGGGTACTTATGCTATCAGCATTGTTTGAAGAATAAATTATAGGACTTAACTATGCCCTATTAGTATCTTTTAATGACAGAGGCAGGGAGCCATTCTGATCTGCTGAAACTGGCATTTCACCTTGGTAGATTCTTGCTTTCTTCTCACACCTGCATTTTTAAAAGCACCTTTGAAAAGAATTGTCCTAAAAGACAGCAACACTTTTCAGTCTGTAATTCACTTGACTTTAATATAAAAATTTCCTAGCAATATAGCATTATTTATTTTTATATACTATAGTCATAGAATATAGAAAAGATACATAGCCATCTTTCTCTTTATTCACTATGTCTTCTCTCCATGCCAGTATTTCCAAAGTCACCTGTAAATTGGACAGATGAGGAGCAAATGCATCCCTAAGAAGGGGGCTTCTTCTAATTCATTATCAGTACTTGTATTTGAACATGACAGTGGGAATTCCTAGAAGTTGTGAAACACACCAAAAGAAAGGTCTTGGAGGAGGGGAGGGAGGCATGGGAGGGAGGGAGAGGGAACGGGGACCTATATGTAAAATAAGACAATATATATATGTATATATATATATATATATAAATTTCAGAAAGAAAGAAAGAAAGAAAGAAAGAAAGAAAGAAAGAAAGAAAGGAAAAGAAAAGAAAGAAAGTTTCTCCCTGGCGACTGTCTTTTCTGATCACCATGTACAAGAGCAAAAGACAGATGGAGACTGACTGCTCCACTAGGGAGCAGACATATGATATAATGTTCTGTACCCATTTTCCATTTTACAAGTAGATGAAAAAGCGGTCTACATGACTGGTTTTTAATAAAGCTATAGTCTACAGCCTGGTGTTACAAGAGTTATTATCTGTGAGTAAAACAAACAACAAAAATTATAACCCCAAATTGCACAACACATTCATCAAGGAAATTCAGGTTGCTATACCACTAGGAACTTTATTTTTGTGACATTTACAGATATAACATGGAATGTAAGAAGAATGTAAGAAAAACAGTGATGAAATGGCTTGGTACATATATATGTCTTAAAGTGTCATGATAGAAAAAGTAATTCATCCAATAGCTTTTTTCTGTGTCTGCTTTCCTCCCCTTTGCAGGTTCATGCATCTGTGTGTGCATCCAGAGACCAGAGGAAGAGGTCAGGAGTCTTTCTCCATCTCTCTCCATGGTATTTGAGAGACAGGTCTCTCACTAAACCTGGAGCTCATTTAAGGTAGGGTGACTGGCCAGTGAGTTCCAGGTCCTCCTGTCCCTACCTCCCAGCACTGGGGTTATAGGAAGGAAAGGGCTGTCTACTTTTTTCTTCAAGCTGGTAAAGAACAGCTTTTATTAAGGGTGAGGAAACACACATAAAGCAAGCACACAGAGTGGAAGACCTTTCACAAAGCTCAGGAAGCTAAGGTCTTCATGCCTTGTCTTTGAGTGAATGCTGGGGGTTTGAACTCAGGTCCTCTTGCTTTTACAGCACAGACTCTTACTAAGCTATCCCTCTAGCCCTCCCCCATCCCTAAACATATTTTAAAGACAAAAACATCTGATTCTATTCTGAAACTACTAAGTCACAAAGGTTGGTCAGGTCTTCTAAGATAGACTTAGCCTGTTATGTAACCATGTGGCATAAGAGAGTGCCAGGAATTTAGAACCAGAAAGCCTAGAGTTGGGTCTCAGGCACATGTTAGCTGTGTGACCTAGGTTAAAACAATCCTGTAACCCTGTCTCCTTATTTGAAAGTGATAATATCTGCCCTATTCAAATAATAAAGTCTCCTGTAAACTATAAAGTTACAAATGTTAGTTCTCTTTATGAGCTCACTAGTCTACAAAAGTATGAAATTATATATGCCTAGTCCATGTCTAAAGTAAGAACAATGTTTATTAAATACTTAACACTATGGTAACATGTTGCTTCTGGAGTCTTTAGCCTACAAACCCTTGGCCAGACTACATTCCTAGTTCTCTTAAGGACAGGGACAAACATTAACTTCTGCTGTATAATTTCAACTTAAAGTGTAGTAACTCTTAAGGAATACCTACAGAGTTTCTATTTAAAGACCAGTTACCTAAGAGCCCTGTTTTACCCCCTCTTCAGTCTCCTGCTTTACTCCATGCTATTTGATTACTTTGGTATTTTTCCATGGCTAAAATGAGGAAAGTTGAACAGTATAGTTCACTACAATCGTTTTGGTGCCAATGGTAGAATGGCTTGGGGGAGGAGGATGGGATAAAATGACCGAGGCCTGAGAGTTCATGGTAGGTTTCAACTGTACAATTTCATAGTCCACTGATTCTCTGCTCTAAAGTTATATCATCGGAGAAGCCTTAACCCATCACTCTGATACAGTACCATCTCCTCACCCCGGCTCTTACTTAGTCTTCTAGCCCCTGCCAACATTTGATATGATCTTAGGTTTCAATCATAACTTTATTTCTTTACTAAATGTGAACTCAGTATGACTGAGAACTTTGTTCACAGGTCTCTTCCTGGGACCGGTATATAGCACCCTCCCATAAGACTCAATAGTCCCTATACTGTGTGTGGTTAAGTGTGCATAACTTGCATTTTCAAATATTAAAAATTAGTTTCTAGGAATGGTGGTATATTCTGAAAAACAAATATACCTCCTCTTAAGAAACTACAAATTAGTGTATTTATCATTTTACCAGAAAAGGTAATATTGGGCTGTGTACAGAACTATAGACACTGTAGCATCCTCACCACTTTTGTCCTTAAACAAGAATTTAGCTTCAACATAATTATGCTGAAAACTCAAATAACAAACTCACAAACAAATTTTAGTGTAAGATAATCTACTCAAATAACAAGCTCACAAACAAATTTTAGTGTAAGATAATCTACATACATATTCTAGAGCATAAGAACAAGGACGGTGTGGAAATATCATTATATTCCCTCCTAGAAATTGTATTTCTTTACATGAGATAATTGAGAAGAAATAAGAGTACTATTATAAAAATTATCCCCTAAGGCATTAGAATTTGACCATTTATTTTAGGTAGGTAATTAAATGACCCTTAAAATTCTGAAATTAAAGAAAAATATTCTAATTTCAAACAGCTTTAAGGAAAAAAAGTTATGAGTTGGTGGAGAGAGTCTGGGAGGAATCAGGGAAGGGGAAAACGATAATCAGAATATATTGTGTGAAGAAAAATTTCAGTTAAACAATTAATGATTCCCTAGAGATAGGAATAAGAGTATGTCACTAACAAAAGCTTAGATATATAAAAACTTCTGTTACCACATAAAATGCTTGAGCATTTTTTAAAATAGAAGAATAAAAATAACTTACCTATAGGATATCCCAATGCAAAGTCATTGCTTTGTGTAGCAAAAATGGGGAACAGTCCAGCTTTGCTAAATCGACTCTCAGGACTGGCAACCAATAAGGTTAAAACACATACAATGAAAAACACAGAGGCTTTGCCAATTAAGATACTATATAGGAAAGCCCAATCCACATTAGAGAAATTAAGTACAACCATGTTTTTGAATAATAAAGCTGGAAGGGCGAATCTGGAGACGAAATTTCCCAGTCCTTTGGCCTGTGTTGATGTTATGACATTGGCCCTTCCTGCTATGTAGCCACAAAGGACTATGCCAAAGCATTCTAGTAAGGCTGGGAAAAGCCTTGTTATGGACATTGAAGGTGGGTCATTGGTGAAATTAAATCCATGAGTTAAAGTCTCATTCATATTAATGGCCAGAGTTGAATTCTCTGCTGAAAAACGAGAGTCCATTTTCTCTCTCCTTCCACCAGGTCTCTGAAAAAAATAAAAATAAAAAAAAAGAAAGAATAGAAAAGAAAATTCAGTGTTATAACTGACCAGAGTACAGACTGAAATGTTGCAAATCTGGGCTTATTTATATTTTAAATGGCCAAATAAATATCCGTACTCTACTCAATGTCCACCAGGGAGAAACACAATGGAAAAGATGAGGGTGAGGTGCTTCACTCTTAAAGGTAGGTCAGTTCAAAATATTTATGTTACTGTCCTATGACATGTCAGACATGATTCAAATAAGATCCACAAACGTCACAGCTGCATTGATGCGCTGTGGCCCTCTCTAGTGGCCAAGATGGGGAGGCCCATTGTCTGCAAAGAACCCACCTGCACCCAGATTCTCTGAAAACTTCCTAAGTTCTCAGGGATAGACTGAGGAGTCATGCTTGAGCATAAGGGAGAATCATAGCAGGGCACCACTTACCAACTTGAACCCAAAGCTTAACTTCTTATGCTTCACTTTACCATCTGTGAAGTGGCAATATCAGCAGAGTGCTTATCCTCTAATCACATCCAGCACACAATAATCACTTAACCAGCGCTGGATATAACTTTTGGTGAAGTACAAGCAAACCTATGAAAGAAAAAAGTGGTTTAAAAAAGAAAATGTCATCCCACCATTCTCCTCTTAGTTCCTTTTATGTAAGCGCACATACTGGCCAACAATCTCTTAGAGCCACAGGGGACTCCACACGTGTACTTCACTCTAAAAGTTTCTCTGCCATTTGCACTGCCCACATAATTAGCACCTACCCATTCTCCAGACTCAACCATATGGTTCTGGAATCATTTCATCAGGTGAGGCTTCTTTAATCACATAGTTAGGCATGATTCTTTCTCAAATAAAATCACGATCCTTCCCTTTCGTCTGCTTTTCTCTGTTTATTTATCCCAATGCCTTGAAATGACTGCCATATGCCTGTCTCCTTTACCAAAGTTTAAATGCCACAGAAGCAAAGACTACATATGTCTTTACACATTCCTGTGTTCCTAATATCTAGCACAATGCCTGGCACACAGGAAGCATTGGGAAAAAACACTTGATTAGTTAAGATTTTCAATAAAGTCATTAAATAACAAGCTTTTCTTAAATCAACCTCTTCTCTCATTGTCTTTTAGGTATTATCTAGTTCATGGGTGGACAATCTCTGTTTCTAAATGATGAAAGTTTTTCACAGCAGTAACAGCTCCTAAAACACAAACTGTATCCAAAAAACATTATAAAGATGGAATAGGTTCGGTATGCTAATGTAGCAACTGATAGATTCCCATCCTCTTGCTGCCAGAGATGCATTGAGCACAAACTTTAGATAATTCTGAGACAAATCAGTTTTTAATAGTAATTTGGAATTAGTATGATAGTAATTGTCAATTTCTAAGTGATTATTCTAGTTATACCATCTAAAGTGGAATTACATAAGACGGGAAAAATCTGGTGTTTCCTACAATTTACAGGAATTTGGTTAAATTCTAGAACCCCATACCACATTTGAAAGACTCTTGTGACAGGCCAAAGATCATCAAATGATACACAGGTTGTGTAAGAGAATATTTCTTGTGCTGCTCTCTATAAGCCAAATCCTTTAAAAACCTTATATGTAATTGTGATTAAGACAAGTGTTTTTTGTTTGTTTGTTTTGTTTTGTTTTGACCAGGATTAAACAGGAGTGGTCATAGAAACCAATCCTATAATGTTCACATATTTGAGTTTTAACAAATAAACATCAAATTATACTGATTGGTACACTGAGAGGTTCTGGTTAATATGCATAGCCAGGTTCTGGTTGGGACACATAGCCAGGTATTGGTTGGGACACATAGATAGATTCTGGTTGGTACACGTAGCCAGAATCTGTTGGTACACATAGCCAGCATCTGGTTGGGACACATAGATAGATTCTGGTTGGTATACATAGTCAGGTTCTGGTTGGTATACATAGCTGGGTTCTGGTTGGTACACATAGCCAGGATCTGTTGGTACACATAGCCAGGATCTGGTTGGGACACATAGACAGGTTCTGGTTGGGACACATAAACAGATTCTGGTTGATACACATGGCCATCCTTGGAGGATCTGATTAACAATTAGACTTGAGTGTTAAAACATTGGAGCCCTTAAGAAATGTGTCCTTAGAAAAGAGGAAAGAAACTAGCCCAGACTTTTGATGCTGTTCCAAAGTTCCCTATATTTCTTTATTTGGATAACTCACAACCCCCTATTTGAACCACATAAGACAACAGTGTAGCTTTATATTTTTTAAAACAACAATCCTAATTAACAATAGTTAAGTGAAAAAAGTAACAGACTTTGAACCTTAACCTTTACCAACTCTTTGGGTCAATTGCTTTGCTTCTCTCAGTTTCCTTAACTGTAAAATGAACAGGGAAACCTCCTGTGCATATTTAATGCACAACTTATCACAGAATAGGCCTTCAATGCACAGCTTATCACAGAATAGGCCTTCAAGAAATGGCAGCAATAGTTCTAGTGCCAAGTGTGATCCCCCATTCTGGAAACCCAGAACTGGAAGACAGAGACAAGAGGATCACAAGCCCAAAGCCATCTGGGGGGCTGCACACTGAGACCCTGCCTCAAACAAACAAACAAACAACAACAACAACAAAAAACTAATAATCAAAGAAGAAGCCAAAAGGGTGAGAGAAAGGGGCAGAGAGACTCTAAACCTAATGGTGATGATTAGAATGGTAGCAAAGTAAAGGATATTTGTTGTCCTATGTAGCTCTACAAACATACTTGCCATTATAGAAACACACTTGCCATTAAAGATCCTCAATAATAGAACTACTAGATAGTCCATAAAGTTACCAGTTCAGGATGTGTTATAAAGTTATCAGTCTATGTTTTTGACCCACCAAGTGAGAAGAGCTGCATTTAGTTTGTCTGACAGTGAACAAAGAGCTCTTCATCAATGTGATGGCCAATAGGTAAATCAACACTTAGGTTCAACTTTCAACTAATTTAAAATTTAAAAAATAATTTAAAAAGTAATCTGCCCCTTTCCCCCTTTAATTTTTCCAGGCTCTTAAAAGCAACAGTTTCTGAGGCAGATGAAAATTAAAACAAGTTCTAGCTTGACATGATGTCAAACACCTCTAATCCCAGCACTAGGGAGGCAGAGGCAGGCAGACAATGAGCTCAAGCCCAGCCTCAGCTACAAAATAAAGCCAGTTGAGACTTACATTAGCGATTGTTTCAAAATAAGTAAGGGAAAATTAAAAACAAATCTCAAGTTTTATCTCATACTATTTTAAACATTAAAAAAAAAAAACTGCTTCCAAAGCACATTTTAAGATGAACAAGAACCACAACAAAAGGAAGTTTAAAACAAAATGACAGCCAGTCCTTTAATCTACAAAAACAAGGCTTGTTACAGAACAAATAAGTTGACCAGCCACTGTACAAGCTAGTTCACTGGGGCAGATACTAGAAAATGATATACAAATGGTCTAATCACTTTATATTTGACTTAGATAACATCACCAAAGCACTGAAATAGTAGGTTAATTGCTATTAAGTTAAAATGTGGTGCAGTGTTAACTTGAAAGAGAAAGCTTTAAACTCTTAGGCTGTTCTTTTCTCAAACACCCAATATCCTTTCTCCATGAGAAAAACCTAATGCCGTGTAGCACTAGAAAAGAACTCTAACACATCAACAGGCTACTATTCACAGCCTTTTTACCTTGTCTGTCTGCAAGGGACAGACTTTGGCCCGCCAAGATAAGGAGTGCAGAGTCCCTAACCCAATAGATGGCCCCGAGGGCTGCTGACATCCGTGGAAATGGAAAGCCAGGGTTTGGGAGTCACGTCAGGTGCTCCGTAAAGAAGGGAAAAAAATTGGCGCAAAGCACTAGGTACCTGGGCAGAGGCGCTCAGGAGGGGCAGATACTGAGGCCACCTTGAGATAAAGTGAAAAGTCCGAGATGACAAGGTTGGCACACGTGCAACGGGGCGCTCTGCACCCTGGGGGACGCAGCTCTGCCACCAGATGGGACAAGTCGTCCCTTCTGCGCAGACCACCCCGAGTGTTCCCGCAGGTTTCAGGCATAGGCGCTGCGGGGCAGAGGAGGACAGCAGCAGCAACGGGTCGAGATCGGGGACACCCGAGTCTGGCGCTGCCCACTGGTCCGCACCCCAGGGGCAGGAGCTAGACCCGGCAGGTCCACGCTATCGGCGCTCATCTCACCTGCTAGGTCTGCAACCCCGGCTGCGAGGAGAAGCACTTCGGTGCTCGCAGAGGGCAAAGCAGCGAGCACACAGCCGTCATCTCCCGCCCCCAGCCCTCTTCTTCCAGCGGCGTCGACCAGTGGCAGCTGCCCAACCACGTTTCGAGGAAGGGAGGGGTGAGCCGCTGCGGCCCTGTCAACTACCTAGGGCGTCTGCGGCCCGGTGCCTCCTCCCCGCCTCCGCCCCGCCCTCAGGCCCCGCCCCTGGCCTGGAGGTCGGAGATGCGGGTCTCCACCCCGCCGGGAGACCCCGCCCCCAAGCTCGCCACACAGCTCCGCCCCGCCCCGGGCCCCGCCTCCAGGCTGAAACTCCGCGGCGCAGATCTCCACCCCGCCGCCAGGCCCCGCCCCCAGGCCCCGCCCCCAGGCTGCAGGACACACTCCGCCCCGCCCTAGGGCCCCGCCCTGGGGCCCCGCCCCTGGCCTGGAGAGCCGAGCTGTGGGTCTGCACCCAGCTGTCAGGCCCCTCCCCCAAGCCCAAGAGACGCCGCTCCGCCCCGCCCCCGTCCCCGCCCCCGTCCCCGAGGCCGTCCCCGAGGCCGTCCCACACATCCCCTTCCCGGCCCTCAGGCCTTGTCTAGGCTGGCGGGAGCCGCGGCGACGCCAGTCCCCAGTTGCAGCACTTCCGGCTTTCCTCCTCCCACAAGATGGCTACCCGGCTGGGGCTCGCCAGTATTGCTTCCCTCCTCCATCTCTGCTCAGAATCAGGGAGCCCTGTCATCCTTTTGACTAACTTCAGTCTCCAGCAATCCTGTCGATTCCTCTTATGGTTAGCCTCGTCATTTTATAGTATAGGGTATAAAAGCAAGGACTTAAGTATGTGAGTCCGAAGCTTGCCTTCTACCTTTCCCAAAGTAGCATGACCTTGACCCTCCTAAATCAAAAGAGATTAAAATATAAGCTTCAGTTGTGTGCTTGATTTAGAATAAAATTGTCAGCGATGACTGCTTCTGTTTCTATTTTGGAGGAAACTCTGGGCGTGTTCTCATAGCTTACTGAGAGGAATTTCCTAATATTTCTGTAAATCTACTGAGGCTTCTTGAAGTCAACGTGTGAACTATAATTGAGTCAATTTTCTGGCACCTAAATTACTTCGAATATAAAGACTGAGCTCAGTGTCTTTATAAATATTTCTTTAAAAAATTCTTGCTTTGTCAATTTAACTGCTTTGTCTGGAAACTACAGTGCCCTATAGTCTATGCAGTTTTAGTGCATAACTACATGTTTTACTAAGACAAATCATAATGAGCCAAGAGTGGGCTTAAGGATATAAAACTTAAGAAAAGGTGAACAGAATTTAAACTTTTTTTTTTTAAAAAAAATGTAGGCCACTCGCTTCTTTTTTGGTTCATTGTCTTTTTCACTTTTAATCATGAACCTAGCTACTAAAACAAAATAAATACCTCAGTTATCTCAAGACTACATTTATGCTGAGAAAATATGAAGATTAAAGTAAATATTTAGTAAACTTTGGCTGTGACAGGACTTCTGAAAGATAGGCGTGGAAAGGTAAGTTAGAGCCAACCTCTGGGAGTTCCTCACATTATCTGGGTTTTGAACCTTATCCTTTGACCACACCAAAAGATTGGTAGTTTCCCCACACAGGAACTTGTCAGTGTATTTCATGCTGTATGATCTGGACACTTTCCTGGGATACATTAAAAAAATGAAAGGCAAGAGAAAAGAGTATGGTGATTTCGGGACCAGCTAAGACATAAGGAAATAACCTACTCTGGGCTGATGGCAGTAAAAATGGAGTAAGTTTGACAGGTATTTCAAAAGAGGTGTAGCACTTGATTGCTGATACAGGCAAAGAAGTGGATCTTGTGAATGTGAAGTATTTCCTCGTTCACTGAAATAAAGAGAAGAAATCAGAATAGAGTTTCTAATATATTTTCCAGTTCTAAAGTTTTGTTACCTAGATGTGAAAGGAAGAACTACTTTAATGCATTTACAAAGGAGGAAGAAGTTACAAAGAATGAATTTGGTTCTAGACCTAAAATCTGAAATCCTGAGACATTATCTACAATAGTCGTCTTTCTTAAAGTCATCATTCTTTCCATCCTGACCCCTAGGAGTTTAGCCATTTGTTTAAAAACCTCCAGGCTTCACATGCTACTCCTGGATGCAAGAGTGAAAGACACTTCACTGTCTTGTGAGCTGACAGTACTCAAGAAGGCATCAGCAAACGACATATGGATGTCAAAGGATATATTCACGGTTCATTGCTTTACATTTGATACATCAGTGTGTGCTCTTAGCTAGCTCTCATTTTTCTGGTTGCTCATTCAATCTGGATTAAAATTAGACTTGGAAGCCACATGGTGTTGGTGCATGCCTTTAATCCCAGCACTTGGGAGGCAGAGGCAGATCTCTGTGAGTTCGAGACCAGCCTGGTCTGCAAAGCTACACAGAGAAACCCTAGAGCTTAAACTAGTCCTTTCTATAACATTTTATAGGCATTCTATAAATGACTTTTGCATGGCTGAGTAAATTATATTGTCTACCTTGCCTACCAGCCAACCAGGGGGTTGAAGTCTTCTATTCAATGTGAGTTCTTTGCTATAAAGAACTTAGCTAAACAGTAACTGGTTTCTTAATTCAGTAACTTATTTCTTATTTTTCCCTACTTTCCACTTGGCTTAATTTTATATTCTAATTTTAATATTGTCTAAATGGTTTACTTCTTTATTGTAAATAATGTAACTTAAGTTAATTTCAGGTCATTTGAAGGTTCTGAAAATTATCTTTGCCCATGCTTACAGGTGTGTGTGGTTTGACAAGCACTGAAGAGGTTATTGTTCCCTCTCCCTTTCAAGCTGGTATTAAAATACATACAAGCAATGAGAGGAGGTGGAGCCTGACCATCTCACCTGGTTATTGATCTTGTTATTGAGAACAGGTAAGGTTCAAATAAATAAGCAGGGGCCATTGTCTGGGCCAGAGTTTAAGAAATCAAGCAGAAAAAAAAAAAACAAAAAAAAAAAAACAAAAAAACCAAAAAACAAAAACATGAAAACAGAGTTGGGTTGTGAAATTATGAGTAGAATCAGTGAATTGGATAAGACAGGATGCAGAAACCATAAAATAGAACCTTGGGGACACAGACAATCTGTTTCAAGATTTAGCTTCTCCATACTTGTGGTTTTCTTTTGACCACTTTATTTTGAAAGAACATGAAAAAAAAAAGTAAAAGAAAAAAGAAATGCACTTGTCTCCTCTTCTAGCCTGCAAGAGAGCTCACTGACTAAACAAATGGTTTTCAAAGAATCTGCAAAGTATCTTTAAGTTTAGATCGTATTCAAGATCAAATACTAAAACTATCTAACTTTGTATACTGGAAAGGGGCAGTGCAGGAAACTTTGGATTTTATCTTTACTTTGGAGTAGGTTTTTATTTTTATTTGGCAGCTTCTAGGTAGAACTGCTCAGTAAATAGCACAGGGAAGGAAAGGGTGTGGGGAGGGAAACTTCAAGCCCTCAGCTCACCTTACTTAAACCCCAGGAATATTTACCTAATCAAGATTGGTACTAGGGAGTGGGGGTGCATGCCTTTAATCCCAGCACTTGGAAGGCAGAGGCAGGTGAATTTCTGTGAGTTCTAGGCCATCCTGGTCTACAGAACAAGTTCCAGGACAACCAGGGATATATACAGAGAAACCCTGTCCTAAATAAATAAATAAATAAATAAGTAAATAAATAAATAAATAAATAAATAAATATGTCAAGAATATATTTAGGGGTCCAGTCTCCTTTGCTAGAAGGGGCAGGTCCTTTTTTTATCTCAGGTAGATGTGTCTACATCACTCTCACCATGACAGTCCTTATCATGCAATAGGCCCTTGATAAATACTTGCTGGCATTCTGACTTACGGGATACAACCTAGACAAGACCGTGAAAGCTCTATATTTAGAGTCATTTAAAAACGGAAACACCTGCTCTTTTGTGGGCTGCCTCCTTCACTGTGAATGAAAATCACAGGGTGAGTTATTCAAACTTTACTCTCTGTTGGGCAGAAGAGTAACCAGATGTGTTTTGGAACTCACAATAGTTGAAACAATAAATGAGAACTCCTCATTGGCTATGACACAAAAAAATATATGATGGACAAAATTGTTGTGAAACTCTGTTCTCTGGGTATGACATGGCTGTCTCAAAATCAGAGAAGATATGATCACCCAAACCCTTGTAATGTTGAGCTCAACATTCTCTTGTGGAAGGAGTTGGGGTAAGGCTCATTGACCCTCACCTGAGATCATGGCCACACCTCCTATCCTGGACCTCACCCCAACTCCTAGTGGCATGTAATCCTATCCAACTCTATATACAGTTTGAGAAAGGTGCTAGAGACTAGAGGTAGACTGCTAACTAAAAAGGGGCATTCCATCTATGCATATTTTGGAAGTTTGTCACTCATGTTATGGTAAGAACTGTGTATGATGCAAGCTATTTATATCAAACCACAATATATATATAGTATCTGATTGTGGTTTGATATAAATATCTCCTCTTTCCCTTTCCCTTCACCTATTCAGCTTGAGGTTTCTGAGTACAGAGAGAACAACCACATTTCCTAATGTGCCTAACATTCCTCTGCTCCTGTTAGAAATGCAAAGCCAGGAAGGACTCTTAATCACAGCCAGAAATCCAAAAATCTGACCAAGATCACTTGTAGAACATAATTCCCAAAAAATATAGAGGGCGGGGTCCCAAGCAGGGTTTCTAAATCAATGTCATTGACATCATGTTCAGGATGTGGTATGTGTATATACAAATCTCATGTACACGTATATATTTATATATAGTGTACTTCATCATCTATAGATGGTTCTAGTGTAGATTCTAGAAGTCACAAATATGCTAATGAGCAAGCAGGACGATTTGTAGAAGAAGGCAGAATGTTTTTCTAGGATATCAGACCCTCTAGAGGAGAAACCTTCTCATGATAGGAAAACGGCACACTGAATCTGGAATCTGTCAGTGGCTCTTGCTAGTTCTTGCTAGTGCAATCATTTCACTATCTCTTAAAACTTTGGCTTTTAAGAAACAGTTATGATTCCTCTTATTTTTCCCCAGAGGCTTTTTTGTTTTTTTGGGTTTTTTGTTTTTGTTGTTTTTATGGCTCTTGGCTAATCTTCTCCTTTGTGGTTTATGTTTTATGTAAGAAATCCTCTCAGTATAAAACATAAGACAGCCTTCACTTATAGTTTTCCCCTTAAATGTATCCTTTTAAAATTATTATACTTGGTGCCATTGTTCAACTTCCCATCTGTCACTGGAACCCCATTCTAGACCCAAAGCTTAGGAAGTTCCTTTACACCCAGGGGCTGCCACTTTAGGGACTCCTGATACAATCAACATCAAAGTCCCACAACAGAATATTAAGTAATAGAAATGACAAAGAGATTTAAAAACCTACGGAAGGTATGTAAGGAAGATAACAAAGGGTTATCAGCTACTGGAAATACACGTTATCATAAAGTCAATATGTTTTCTTCCATACTGGAGAGATAAGACCGATAGCACGTGTGTCCCAAAGGCTACCAGTCCTTCCCTCTATGGGTAGGTGATTTATATGTTTGTCGAATGCTTACCCTATTTAATGTCTGTCAGGGCCTTGAAGAAGATGCCCTTGTACAAGTCACTCCCCAGTTCCATTTTAGGTTAACGAGAAGCCAACTGCAAAGAAGAAATCTTTGGATGACAGCCCTGGTGTTCTCACAGCTGAACCCTATTCTGGCTTCTCATATCCACCTGCTCTCCCTGGTTCTTGGCTCAAATTTGGAGTAAGTTGTTGGCTTGGGGGCTCCAGCTTTTAAATGACTTTGTGATCATTTATTCCTGCCATCTTCTACCTGCCCCCAAGGATAGCTTCAGCTCCCCCGTTGTGCCCACCTGTTATTGACTTGGCTCACTTGTGCACTGTGCTCTAACCCATCAAATCAGAGGGCCTCTGTGTCACCTCCTCGGTCCCCTCTCACGATGGCAAAAATCAGCTGCCAGCCATAACTTTCCAGCTGCCGCCTTCTGGAAACCATCACAAATCTACACAACCAAGCTTACAGGACTCTCCAGTTGCTCCAACCATCTGATCCACAGTCATCCTAGCAAAAGAGCCATCTCCCCAGAAGTGAAGTCACCTGTGTTCAATACCAAGCCTGTGTTGGGCCTGTTTTTCTCTTTCCAGGTGACTGGTAGCTGGGTAGGCCTGAGTGATGACTTCTCCCCAGCACCCTTCCCTTCTGACCGATATAAGTGGCACTGCATGCATCCCAGAGGAAGATTGGGAAGAAGGCTGAGTCTGAGGTGCAAAGGGTTGCATTGGCTGCTGGCAGAAGGCAGGTGGCTCTTTCCTGCCTTATCAACTTGTGCTCTTTTCTCCAAGTTAACTTCCTCAAGAGGGTGGAGGGAGCACAGACTGACACATATTTCTTCTACTCACAAGCTATCCATGGGGAAATAGCCCAGGAATCCACACCCCTGACTGTTCTCTGCATTGTACTCTGAATCCCTATATAGCAGCATTCTACCTGGAGGCAAGGCTTATGATCTGAAAGACCTCAGGCCATTTAGAGCCCTCCTGTCACAGAGTCTTGGCCACCACAGAAGTGCTTGAAACAGCATCAATAATTGTGTGGCTGGGGCCCTGGATGTAGCTCATTTAGTACAGTGTTAGCCTCTCATGCATGATGCTCTGGGTTCCATCCTCAGGACCACATAAATTGGGTGTAGTGGTGTGTACACCTAAACCTCATCAATTTGGAAGTAAAGCAGGAAGATTAGAAGGTCAAATGTCATCATTGGCTACAGAGCAACTGCAAGACTTTGTCTTTAAAAGGAAGGAAGGAAGGGAGGGAGGAAGGAAGACAAGAAAGAAGGAAGGAAGGATAAATTATGGGTCTGGAGTTTTTTTCCACTTTCTTCACAGTCACAGGTGGACTGCTCAGTGTTCCCTCTTTTCAGATGAGCCTGAACCCAGCCCAGCCCAAGTAATGCTTTCCCTGCAAGCCTTGTGAGACATTGTAGTCACAGTTTGCAGCTCTGTCTTGAGCATACACATGACAACACTTAGGAGTGGCAAACTCATTATGAGGACTTCTTCAGTAGCATCTTATGCTAGGAGCCAGCACTTGCCCATGACCTAGGTGAATGGGCCATCTGTCTACCTGGAAAACTCGTCAACTCTAGTGGAGAATCTACTGAGGATTCCTAGATGATGTATAACCTGCAAAGATCCTGGCTTCGGGTAGCCCCTACACACTCTACGGGACTGCTGGGCTCTTTGGTTGGCATTGGGCGGGGGAGGGGGACCTCTAAAATACTTAAGGCATATTGAGTTTGTTCAGTTTCTACAGTTGACATGATAGATTACAAAGATTGTAGTGACTTGAAACCATAAGAACTTACTGTTTTACAACGTTGGAAGTTAGCAGCCCTACATCTCGGTTAAAGTCAAAGTTTGAACAGGGCTGGTTTCTTCTGAAGGTTTGAGGGAAGCGGTACAGCCCAGGTTCTAGCCCACCCAGGTCCCTTGGCCTGTGATCCTCTTCCTCAATTCCAGACATGCAGCATCTCCCTGGCCTTTCTACTGTGGAATTCTTTTCTTGTGATCAGTCTGGACATTTTCTCTACTTTCAGTGATGAGGTTGGGTTCACCTGGGTAATCCCAAACACTATCTGCATCTCAAGGTGCTGGATTTAGTCACACATTTGCTTTGAGTACTTTCTTTTAAATTGTTTGTCCTGTAAATTCACTGGCTCTGGGGACACATCACTCACGTGCAAGGGTTTCTGTCCTTGTAAATTGTTTTCTGTCTCCTCCATTTCAGGGCCAAGACTATCCTGTGACTCTGCTTCTCTGATGGATCCTAGTGAAGTTTTTCACTTTTCACTTTATTCATCTTTTATTTTCACCCATTAGGGTGGGACCTCCAAGCTCCTTCCTTATTTGTGGAAGGGAACCGGATGTCTCCATCAGCCTTTTTTTTTTTTTTAATGTCTCACCTCTCATTGCCTTATGTTCAGGGGCTCAAAGCAGGAAGTTATTTCAAGCTTGCTGCCAGCCACTTTGGTTTTTCATAACTTTTTAACATTTGAAAACTTATTGTTTTAATCGTTTTTTCTGCCCACAGTTTTTTGCTATGACCTTTGAGATACACCCCCCTGTTTCTTGACTTGAAAATAACAGCCAGGCATTGGTGTTGCACGCCTTTAGTTCTAGCACTCGGGAGGCAGAGGCAGGCAAATCTCTGTGAGTTCGAGGCCAGCCTGCTCTACAGAGCTAGTTCCAGGGCAGGCTCCAAAGCAAAACAGAGAAACTCTGTCTTGAAAAACCCCCCAAAAGAAAGAAAATAACAATATTATCCCATTGCCTGGTTGAGATAATTCAAAAGTAGCACTTTGTCCAGTTGGGTATATAATGGAGTCAGGCATGGAGAAAATCAGGTCCTCTCCACCATTGTGTCCAATGACCCCTGTGTCCTTCAGAAAGGGTCTCCCTTTGCATTTGAGTCTTCCTCACTTCTTTTGGAAACCATCTTTGGCTTTCTTCTCACAATCCCAGACGCCTTCCTTTCCACAGTTGCTCCTTCCTTCTTTGAACACTTCTCCTTTTTCATCTTCATCCTCTTTTCAATAGTTCACATCTTTTTAACCAGTGAAATTTGTAGAACCTTAATGAGTCTGCATGAACGGTGGCTGGTGTTTCTTCTAGAAGCTTCTATCTGTGTTCCCTGAAAGGTTTTCCCCTTGGATTCCCAGAAGTTTCATGTCAATAGATTGGCTCAATTGGTCCTACTTTGGCCTCTGAGAAGAACTTGATGGTTCATCATCCAGGTACTCTCTCTCCCACTTTTTGTTCTTAATCTAGTACCTCCTCCATACTAAACTACAAGCTACATGTTCTCCCTAGCCATCCTATTCTCATAGACACTTATTCTTTCCCTTTTCATCATTCTTCCAGTTTTACATGGTGTTTTATGGACCTGGTTATAGACTTTGTGGTGAGTGGTTTCACTTCTTTCCTTGTAAGTATGAGGTCATCTGTTGGGCTAGGGTTGCATAAGCCTTCAAGTAAACATCTGTTTTGTCTTTAATATTTTGGTTTGACTCTTACATGGATTTGCTTGTGGGTGGACTCAACTTCCCCATGCCCTGTTCCTTTGTTTCATTTTTCAGTGTGGAAATTCTGGCCAGAGTGATGGAGAGTAGCTGCCCCCCCCCCCAACGTGAGATCTCCTTTTCTGATGACCCAGACCATCCAGCTCTCTCTCTTCTTATCGCTTCAGACCCAGTCAGTCTTCACCAAGTCCCTTGTCTGCTCATTCCAGATTATTTTGCAGGGACAGTGGAATACTTAATTTTAAAGTAATAGAAAATTCTAACAGAAATGAAAGTCCAAGGTAGGATAGGTGTTATTTTCTTTTCCATTTTTTTCACATGCTTATGCGTGTTTGTGTGCATGCATGTGTGTCCATGTGCATGTGTAGGCTGCAGTTGATGATAGGGATAAGCCTCAATTACTCTTCTACTTCATTCTTTAAAGTAAGATCCCCCAGTCAAACCCAGAAATCACCAATATGCCTGGTCTTGCTAGTCCCTTGCTCCAGGGAGCCTGTCTGTGCCTTGGGGGCTGGGATTACAAACAGGCCACCACACCCACCCAGTATTTGGGATCGTGCTTTTCTGGCACTCTTTTTAACCACTGAGGCAGCTCAGCCCTGAGGTTGTGTTTTACCCTTGTTTCTGTTGCTGTGATGAAATACTCTGGGGAAGGTAACACTGAGAGAGAAAGGTGGGAGTTTATTTACAATTCCAGGTAATAGTCTACCACTAAGGGGAAATCAAGGCAGGATCTTGAGACAGCCAGACGCATCCAACAATCAAGAGCAGAGAGAGAATTAAAGCATGTATGCTTACTACTCAGCTCACCTTCTCCATTAACATTTCAGGACTCAAATCTGGGGAATGGTGATGCCCACATTGGACTGGGTTTTCCCATGTCGATTAACATAATCAAGATGGGCCCCCACAGACACATCCACAGGCCAACCTGATAATCCCTCATTGAGATCGATCCTCTTCTCGGGTGATTTTAGGTAGTGTCAAGTTGACAAAGAGAAATATCTTAGGGCTGGAGAGATGCTCTGTGGTTTTGAGCCCTTGTTGCTCTTATACAGGACCAAGGTTCTACAGCATCTGCATGGCAGCTCACAGCCAGCCTTACTTCAGCTCCAGAGAATCCATTGCCCTCTGCAGACCTAGGACACCAGGTACAAACATGGTGCATGTAAATGCAGGCAAAACTTTCATACACATAAGGCAAAATAAATATATCAAAATAAAACGACCATCTTATGTTGGTTTGAGTCAATAGCTCAAGTTAAAAAAAAAAATATGTCGGCTTTGTCATTTTCTGCTCTGCCGTCTGTCTTACAAGCTTCATCCAGAACACAGCTTCTCTAGGAACAGCAAAAATGAATCCAGAAATCCAAGTTATATATAGATGTACACCATCTTTGAAGGGCAAGCGAGCACCCCATTCCCTGGTTCTAGAAAGTGGGAAAAACTTCCTTCTCAGACACTCCAGTGAACTTGGGGCCTGACTCCGGCCGTATGCCTTCCCTGAATCAATGTGTATACCTGAGAAATGCTGTGTAGTAGCTGGCTGGGGCTGGGGTGAGCAAGCAGTTGCTATGCAAAGGACGTGAGAACCCGATGGCTCAGTCAGAGACGACTCCTGGGCCTAGGAGTGCTTCTCCTTCCTGCTCGTATGAGAGAAGAAGGTATCCGATTGAAAGCCTGGAAGTCAGG
This sequence comes from Cricetiscus sungorus, assembly GCA_030556225.1. NCBI lineage: Eukaryota > Metazoa > Chordata > Mammalia > Rodentia > Cricetidae > Cricetiscus > Cricetiscus sungorus. Next base: position 14,420,207 of record JANBXA010000372.1, read on the forward strand.
AAGGAGGCAGGAGGAGGCAGTGGAGATGGAGTAAGGAGTCAAACAAAGCACACTGCCTGTCCAGGGCTTCTTCATAAAGCCTAACAACATGTTTATTGGGTTGCCTCACTTGTCTAGCCTAAGGCGCAAATCTAGTCTGCTCATATTCTTATAAAGTTTAAATCAAACAACCATGCTCATTCCTGAGAGTATTTATTATCTACTTTCATGCTACAATAGACAACTTGAGAATGTGTACGGTCTGTAAAACATTTTACAGCCAGTGTGGTAGTACACACCTGTAATCCTAATACTCCACTGAGGCAGAAGGAGTGCCATAGCTGAAAGCTAGCCTCGGCTACATGGTGGCTTCTAGGGCTAGGGCTAGAGTGAGACTTTGTCTCAATAGAACAGAACGAAACAAAACAAAGCTCTTAAACTTTCTGACCCATTCAGAAAATGTTTGCTGCCCTGTGATTCATGCCTTTAATCCCAGCATTTAGGAGGCAGAGGTAGGCAGATCCCTGTGTCTTCAAAGCCAGCTGGGTTACACAGTAAGATTCTGTCTCAGAAGACAAAAACAAAACAAAACAGAAAAACTAACCTTGGACTTTGAAGCCCTCTATCATCCATCTTCACTTTGCTGAGCTAACTTCATTGACGTTCTCACTTTATATTTATGCTATAATCCATTCAGATGAGTTTATTCATCTAAACATTGCACATTCCTCATCTACCTTTCTCTTTTATCCAGGCTCTCTTTATCCATCCTGGAATTCAACTCTTCAATCCTATGTTTGTTGGAAGACCCACCTCCAGCTCTCAGAGCACTGGGTCTTTCTTTCCTGCACTGTGAGTCTGTGTTAGAAGCATGTGATGGCAGCTTCTCTGCCTAATGCAATGTTCCTAGACCTAAGCATCTTCATATAGAAAGGTGTGTGAGCACTCCTCTCTGTCTCTGTCTCTCTGTCTCTGTCTCTGTCTCTGTCTCTCTCTCTCTCTCTCTGTTGCTTTCATAAAATTCTGAATAACAACGGACCAAGAGAGGGTGCATATCTGACACTTGCTAGTCCTGTTAACTCTGCCTCACACATGGCCAGAACTACCTACTTCTCAGCAGCCCCACACAATGCATCTCATCTCCACTTCCTGTCATCTAGCCTAAGCCCCTGTATCTCACTGCCCCCTTTGGCCACATAGCGTTACCTGACATCATGTTTAAGTCAGATAATGTGTCTGCTCTCCTACTTAGCATCCTCCACCTGCACACGATGACCTGTCTCTCCTTAAACCTCAGCTTGGCTCCTCCATTTCTCAGTCTTCACTCTCATCCTCTGAGTTTCCTCTGCCTGAAATGTTCATCCCACAGGTCATGAATATCTCCTCATGACTCAGAGCTCATCTCTCTCCTCTTTGTTTTACCTCTCATGACAAACAGACGTCCCCACACTCTGTGACTTGAGATCACACCACCCTCTTACACTTTTTCAAAGACCTGATCTCAACCTCAATGCATCTCACTTGCCTCTTCCGTGACAGCAGCAACTTGGTGTAATGTGCTCACCACTGTGTCTCCAGGTCCAAGACAATTTCAGTGCAGAGAGATGCTCAATAGCCTTTATGGAATGAATGAATTAAATGACCCATAGACTTACTTTTCTTTTGAAGTAGAAAAACTTCCTGTTTTCATAAATGTACACTTAAGTGTGATGGTTTGGATGTGACTGTGTTGGAAGTATGGTCCTGGGTGTGGTGGTCCTAGGTGAAGGAATCAAATCATGAGGGCCCCATCTTCAGGAATGGATCAATGACATCTTGCAGGAGTGGGACAGCAACCATGTGACTGTATAACTTTCTGCAAAACATGCTGTCACAATGTGAGGCCACTCGACAAACTTGGCCCTTTTGTATGTGGCTATTCCCTTTTCTACTTCCATCTCATAATGTGATGCAGTCTAGGGGTAAAATGGAACTGTCCTTGCCAGAGTCCTTAGCTACTGTTTGGCTCTTCAAGCCGTTAGACTCACAAGTCAAGTAAACCCCTCTAAATGTTAAAGTCCCAAGATTCAGATATCTGGTTATAGTAGCATAAAATGTACTAAGACCCCCAAGTGCCTACCTACTTCCATGCATTACCAGTTGTGGCTTTACACAAAGAAACCTCCTAACAGTTGTGTTAGTTTCCAAGGATGACAATAACAAGGAAAGATACATTGATTGGGTAGCTTAAATGATACATATTCTCTTACCACTCAGTATGTGGGAAGTCCAAAACCAAAGTGTAGGCAGGGTTAGTTACTTTGGGGGGTCTCACATTCCTCTTAGCTCCTAGTTGGGGCTGGCCATCCTTGATAGTCCTTAGCTTAAAGATAACTTGATCCAGTCCATGCTCTTACGTTCATGTAGCTCTTTCCTCTGTGTGCCTCTGCATATGCTGTGTCTTCCCACGCACACTGGTTTTGCAGTTCCCCTTGCTTGTTACGGTAAGAGCTCATCTTGAATCTTGACTAATTGCACCTGTGGTAACTCTTTCCAAACAAAACCACACGGAACCGAGTCTTCCCAGGGTGTGCGTTGGGCACTGCTCAATCGTCACTCTCGTTTTGCACTATAAAACAGAAGCATACAACCTACCTTTGGTGTGCTGGTGCCCACAGCTGTTTTTAGGGTAACAGAACTCGACAAACCTTTTTCAGTGGCTATCAGTCTCCCCCCCCACCCCGCCCCCACCCCCGCCACTTTACAGGTAGGCTTGATGAGCATGAAAATAGGTATTTATCATCCTACAGCTAAGGAGTTGCATCTTACACAACTTAAGACAATGGAACTTCTAGGTTGTTTGTGCTCACAAATTTGTATCCCTTTAAGTTTGGCAACCTTTCAAGAGATGCCTTTTATTTCAGAATAAGTTCCCTATATTTGAGGGACTGTAAATCTGTGGGAAAGAAAGGAGTGATTTTACTATTTAGTGTAAGAAAGGTTGGGTTTGCCTGACGCTGCACAGTCGAGGCCCTGTGGGCTCAGGACAGACTGATCTTTCTTAAGCTATGTCAGAAGAATCTTAAGGAGCACACCCTTCCATCTTGAGGAGAGACACAAGCTTGGGGACATGGGGCAATAGTGCCCAGACAAGATCCTGGAGTTGCTCTTGCTGCCCGGAATTCAGGCATGTCCAGCCTTGGCCCCAGGCTCCCATCTCTCCTGTGACTTCCTGGCTGGGGCACCACTGAAGTCCCTTTGTGTTTAAATTAACCAGAACTCATTTCTATGCAAAGTAACCTGTATAGCTCCACGTTCTGACACCTCAAGTTTACTATTACCTGAGATATTACTTCCAGGATGCTAATGTCATCCCAAACCTACAAAGCAATGCAATTACAAACCACCATATTAGCACAATTATTAATCTACTTATAACCCATCTTGCTCCCAAATAATTTCATTGTGTCGAATCATCTTACAAAGCTACAGCAAGGAAAAGTACATTTAAAATAAGGAACAAGCACAAAAAAAAAAAAAAAAAAAAAAAGATGAAGAACCACTGGAGACCTAATGCAGAGACTCTTACTGTGAAGTCCCCACAACAGGTAGAGGCAAGATGCCACAATGGGGGCTGCAGGCTACACTTGTTGCCATGGTATCTGGCAACATTTTGTACTTTAAATAGGAACCATTTTAGCCTGCGCTGTGTGTTAAAAGCTTACACTCTCTACATTAAAGTGGGACCATGAGATCATTAAGCAACTGGCCTAGTGAATTGACTACTGAACTGCACAAAAGAATGTATCTGCCTCAAGTCTTTGTTAGTTCTGAAAAGATGGTGAAATTCGGGAGACAGCTGCTGTTTCCCTTCCTTTCCCCTCTCCTCTGCTCCTATCCCCCCTCTTCCCTCCCCTTCCTCTCTTTTTGTTACTAGTACCCCGCAATCCTTTAAGCTGCAATGCTTTAATATGAATTAATGATAACTTCTTTTCCTTTGTGTGGTAGATGGACATTGGAAACATATTTTGTAACTCATTTTTATAAACTGAAATATTGCAAGTGGAGGATGGCAACCATTAACAACAACAACCCCGTAGTGAACCTCCTTATAAATCAAACATTATTTTCATTTTTATTATTTTAGTGATGAAGGGTTTCCATATATTATAGAGATCTTAGTTCCCTCTTGCAGGTCTCATAAAGTGAAGCCCAGATTTTAAACGCAAACACTGCATAAAGATATAGCTCATACATAGTAACTCAGTAAACACAATCATAAGATACTGATCTTCATTATTGTAATGATGATTTTCCCATTTTAATATTTATTGCATTCCCCCACCCCATCAAACCTTTTCCAAAAAGAAGCTGAGGCAACTATTTGAACACATCACAAGTGCCATCTAGTGCTTTCTTTGAAAATAACATTTCCTCCTTCGGAAAGCTGAACACTCAGGATGCTCAACATCCCCAGATCAGAAAGGGGTTGAGCAGTAGTTTCCTAAAAGTGGGGCTGTCGTTTCCTGTCAAAGCTTTTGACTAGAATGTAGACATGGTTTTCTTTGAGTCCACTGAGTTCTCCCAGTATTGTTGGGGTCTACACAGGTGTAAATAGCTGCATAGAGGGTGTTGAGTGAAGAACACTGCAAGGTGTTTGGTGGAGGAAGAAGTCAGCACCGCTTTCAGAATCCCTTCCACCCGCGAGCTCCATCACGGTCTTGTGTCGGGGCTTTGCCATCTTGACTGCACTGAAACATTTCACCAGCATTAAGTGGTGCCTGTTGCAGAACGTGCACGGTTGTGGAGGAAACACCCATGAGCTTTAGTCTCTCTGCTATGAAGGGATTAGATAAGTCTTCACCCAAACAGTGACCATATCCCCACCCTTCTGCAGACGCCTCTGGGACTGTTGTGGGTTCATGTTCCTCTTCCATCCAGGAGCACCATAGCAGCTGCACTCTGCCCCTCTCCCAACCACAGGCTTGCTGGAGAGCTACCTTCTGCTTTCCTTCCTTTTCCTGAAGAACCTGTACATTCTCAGGGCTCATCAGACCGTGGTTAGGGATCTGAGTCTGGCTCTCAGGGCCTTCCACACTCATTCAAATGGCTCATCCTCACTGGCCTCTCTAGGTCTCTCACCACATCCACTCTCCTCCAAGACTAAACCTCACAGTAGAGCCAAGGGGCACCAAGCTTTCATTCCTGTCTTAAATTGTGGGGATTTCCTCCTGGTGGTTTTGGGGGTTTTTTGAGACACAGTTTCTCTGTGTAACTTCCCTAGCTGTCCCAGAACTTGATTTGTAGCTCAGGCTGGCCTCAAACTCACAGAGATGGGCATACCCCTGCCTCCCAATTGCTGGAACTAAAGGTGTGTGTCACCAGCTCCTTCTGGTGGTTTCTACATTTTGTTTTGGGTGGTATTTTTGTTGTCATTGTTTATTTTTCCTGTTTTATTGTTTTATCTTTGGGTCATTTTCCTTTATAACATTTCTACCATTTTCCAGATGTTTCTTTGCATCTAGTCATTCTGTCTTTACTATTCTTTTCCAGGCTTCCTCTCTTACCTAGGGGCACCAAACTCCACTGGTGACTTTTTCATCTCTCTACACTTTAAATCAAACCAAAATGTCTTGCTTTATAAACCCCTGGTTCACTTCTGTTCCCTTTTCTCAGTTTTCTTTTGTTTTGCTGCACAACACTTTCAACAACTTCCCCCAAATGGGCATTCATCTGAACCCTTTATCCACCAGCTACTCTAGCTTACCAGCAGGCTGTACAATAGTTGAGGGCTTCTGACCCTTGGCTCTGGTAGAAGTCTTGTGGCCATCAGAGAGTCCTTTTAGGAGACAGAAGACAATTTCCATTTTACCAAGTCAAATCCAAACACTCCATTTTCTGTTTCTAAAATTAAGCCCCACCCCTTGGCATTCTATTTTTAATGTTAATGAATGACATTTTAGAACCTGGCTCTGAAAATACAGAACTTCTTTATTTTATTAAAGTCTAATAAAGAGGTGGAGGAGGGGGAGTTTCCTCTCCACAAAATGTACAAAGGGAAAGAGTTCCTTCTGCATCTTCAGACTTAGAAAAGAATGCCGTGAAATCAGGTGTGAAGGTTTGCCATCCCTTCCACACCCACTGGCCTTATTTCCCTAGTGATAGGAAGTCTTGTGGAAATATTCATGCTGATACCAGCTCCTTCTAGTCTGTGTGTCCACCATTGAGATGATTATTTAAACAAAGAAAGTGTTGTGGAAATTACTTTAACTATGTAAAGATGTGTTATATTTGTTTATGCTGTATTTGTTTAAAATATAAGGATGTGTATTTGATTATGCAAAGATGTGTTTCAACTTACCTGCCCAGGGCACCTGCTTGGTCTAATAAAAAAGCTGAATGGCCAATAACCAGGCTGGAGAGGGATAGGTGGGATTGACAGACAGAGAGAATAAGAAGAAGAAAAATGAGAGAGAAGAAGGAAGAAAGAATAAGGGCAAAAGAGAGGGACACACTGGGGGCCAGAAGCCAGGCAGCCACCAGCCAGCCAGACATGAGAAGCAGTGAAGGTAAGATGTACAGGAAAGAAAGGTAAAAGGCCCGAGGCAAAACGTAGATGAAGAGAAGCAGATTAAGTTTAAGAGCTACCAAGAAAAGAGCCAAAGCTAAGGCTGAGCATTCATAACTAAGTCTCCATGTCAAGATTTGGGAGCTGGTTGGTGCCCAAAAGAAAAGGAGGCTCTTAGACTATGTTGGTTTTAGAAACTGTTTCGGTGTTGTGTGAGTGCAATCCTCAGTGACACCTGCAATTCTGACTTAAGGTTTCTGATTTGTTACCTGGTAGTAATGTTGGAACTTCCTCTTAGGTTTCCAAGCAACATCAACAGGGTGGTGGTGTGCAGTCACATCAGAACAGGATCTTGGCTCTCTCTCCTTTCCATTTACATAATAGACAAACAAAGGTCTAAGAGTCCTTGGCATAACAAGGCCCTTCAGAATGCTGTGCTATTTATGTTTCCACACAGGTACATGGTTGCTTCAGCACCATGGACCACAATAACAACCTCTGTTGTCTCACAAACTTTTCTTAGGGAGAAGCTACACAAACATCTATTCATCCCAGGAAGTCCACAACAGACCATAGTATGGATACCACCAAAGTCCAACTTGGTGAACCACGCATTTTTATTTGATTACCTACAGGAGTAGGTAAGGGGTAACTTACAGGAGCTATTTTGAGTTGTTTACTTTCTGGCTGAAGAAGCTTCCCTTCTGGATATAATGTTTTGCAGCATGACACTCTCAAAACCTGGTTAATCTTATGAGATATAAAAAAAAATAGTTGGATTTTGTTCAATTGAAGTCATCAAAAAGTTATTTATTATTTAACATGCTTAATTAAATTCACTATTCAAACATACTTGTTGGCTGAAAGCAATATTTTTAGTATAAAAATTTCAGAATCAGTTGTTCTTCAGTCTCCCATCATCATTGTAGATTATAAATTCATTTCTTTTATTTCTGACTTTAAAATATTTGAAGTTCTTTGTTAGGTGGGTAATGTGTATTTATCGTGGTGTGTGTGTGTGTGTGTGTGTGTGTGTGTGTGTGTGTGTGTGTGTGACTATATGGAGGTAAGAGAAAAGGACGTTTTTGAGGAGCTGGTTCTCTCTTTCCACCTTGTATTTTGAGGCAAGGTCTCTCTTGGGTTTTGTAGTTTGCTTTTTGTTGTTTTGAGATGGGATCTCACTATGAAGCCTTAGCTAGCCTTGGAACTCACCATATAGATTGGTCGAGCCTCAAATTGACAGAGATCCTTTTGCCTCAGCTTTCTGAGCGCTGGGATTAAAGGCACAGCTGACTCCCTTGTCTATACTGGTCTAGACTAGCTGGCCAGGAAGCTTTTGGCAATTTCTCCTATCTTCCTCTTCCATCTTGCCATAGGAGAGGGGGGATTACAGATTTTTTACGTGGATGTCTGAGACTGAACTGTGGGTTTGGGAGACTGAACTCCAGCTTAAAGGCAGGTGCTTCACTTGCTGAGTCATCTGCTCTTTGTCTTTTGAGATAATCTTGTGGCTCAGATTGGTGTGAAACTCATGATCCTCTTGCCTCTGCCTGTTGTGGGATATCTGTACACTGTGTGACAGTGTATTGTGATTGGTGTAATAAAAAAGCTAAACAGCCAATAGCTAGGCGAGAGGTACAGGCAGGACTTCTGGGCAGAGAGAGGGAGGAGGAGGAATCTAGGAGCTCCAGAGAGGATAGAGGAGACAGAGGAAGCAGGATGGGTAGTATTTGACAGAATATAGATTAATAGAAATGAGTTATAAGAGCTAGTCAAAAACAAGCCGAACCTGAAGCCAAGCTTTCATAATTAGAACTCTCCATGTTATTTTTGTGAGCTGGTGGCACAAAGAAAAATCTAACTACATCTGCCCCTTGACTGTTGGGATTACAGGCATGTACAGGCATGTGCCACTATATGTGTGTATGTGTAGATATTAGCCATTGCATCCAGTGTGGCTTTTGATTTTCATGTCTTGGTAACTTGTGACTGGTCTTATCATTTGGAAATAGCTAGCTTTTCCTTTGATGTTTTAGGTACCTATTTAACTGGCAGAATGTAGCTAGACCCTTTTAAACTCAAATTAGGGCTACCATGCACTGTTTTTTACTTTGATACATACTTTCCATTCAATTTTCTTGTTTTTTTTCCTCTCTTTTTTTAATTGTTGAATTTTGTTTGTTCCTTTTGTTTTCCTTTAAAGGTTAGAGTTCTTACGTTTCAGCAGGATGTGTCTAAGGGCCCTTTGCAGCTACAGTTTTCCTTTCAGAGAGATGTATTTGGTTGGTAGAGTGCTTGCCTAGAGTAGTGCTTCTCCAGCACTGTGTAAACTGGCTGTGGTGACTCTCGCCTGCAATCTAGCACTAGCAAGGGGAGACAGGGGAATCAGAAGTTCAAGGTCATCTTTGGCTACACAGTGAGGTTAAGGTCAGTCTGGACTACTTAAGACACTGTCTCAAAGAAATAAGAGTCAATAAAATAAAATAAATGCATTATTTCTTCAGCCCCAGAAGGTTTTTCATCTAAAGCCTTTCTTGATGATGCTACTTTCAGTGCTCTGTGAATTCCTTCATGAGCTACTATGGGATATGTGTTTGATTATATGGGTTAATTCTCCATTTCACTCAAGGTTTTTCTTACAGTTCCCATCCGTTTTCCCCATTTAAGTTTGTGAGTTTCTTACCTATATTTTTTCACTGATCTACATTCTCAGTTCCTAAGAACTTTCTTATCAGCTAAGTGTTCTTGTACATATGCTTAGTGAACCTGGGTTCTTTGTTGTTGTTGAGATGAGGTTTCTATTTTGATTTCTTTTTTCTCCCAAGTGAGGTTGTTTGTCCCGCAATGTTCATGGAGATGCTTTTGGGTTTTGTTTTTTGTCCTCACAGTGTCTGGTGATCCTAGATACATTTGAAGAGCTGGATTTGTAAAGAAAGTCAGGCTGAAGATTAGAGATTGTGTCAAGGGCGTTTAATCTCTTGAATGGGTGTGCACTTGATGGCCCACTTGATGGCCTTCTTACATCTGCAAGTAAGTTTCCAGTAGAGGGTATATGGGGATGCCCACAGGAAGCACTTATGTATGGATAAATAGGTTTGGAACAAACAAAAGATTAGCCAGAATTATTGGCAATAGGCAGCAGAAACGTATTCCTATTACTTTATGCAGACAATTTATGGGCAGATTTTGGCTTGCTCACAAAATTGACCAGAAGGTTGAGAAGCAGGCTTGGAAAACCAGTAAGAACAGATTCTCAACCTTCTTAATACTGCAACCCTTTAATACAGTTCCTCATGTTGTGGTGACCCCCAACTGTAGAATTATTTCATTGCTACGCCATAACTCTAATTTTGCTACTGTTAGGAGCCGGAATGTTAATATGTGACACGTAAACCTGAAAGGAATCCAGACCCACAGGTTGAGAACCACTAAACAAGAGCCAAAGACCCCACAACCAAGGCTGCAGTACAGAAACAGCTATCACGACAGGATGTGGGACATCTGCGAGGCACCCGCAATCACACCTACTGGGCAAGACAGTGCTCCCAAGCCCATAAGCCTGTAAACGCATTCCCATACTTTGAAGATGTGACTGTTAAAGAATTTGAAACCAAGAGAGTATCCGTGGTTATGCAAGGACGGAAGATCTTTCCCAGCTGACCAGGGAAAGACATGGCTATGGAAAAGCTTCAGAGAGCCACAGTGCTGCTGCATTTGGAGTTGGAAAAGGAGAAGTGAGTTAAGTCTGGGTGGGCCTCCTCGAAACTTCAGGGAAGAATGTTCCTTCTGACACCGATTCTAGCCTCCTGGGCTTGCACCATACTTGTGATCACAGGACTACACGACAGCAGATGTGTGCCATTGAAGGCTCCTACACTTGCCGTTTGCCCCAGCAGCGATAGAAATGAACGGTGGGCTTCCCTTGCTGAGATGCTACAGAGGCACACAGCGCATGCTCTTCCTTGCAGAACACCATTATCCTAACATTCCTTCTTTCGTTTTTTTTTTTTTTTTTTTTTGCCTCCCAAGGGCCTCTCCCCTGCCCAGACTTCATCTAGCTAGTTCAGGAGATCATGGTTACACAAACTCCTTATACTAACACTCCGCTGGCTGCTCCAGACCCTTCTTCGGTGTCACTAGACATGCTTTTCTGAGTTTCGATCCTCTCTGGATTTGTTTTTACTTCCCATTAGTCTAGTGGTTTATTTTTCTTTGTTATTTTATTTTACTTTTAAAGACAAGGTCTCACTATGTGCTTCAGGGTGATTTCAAACTCATAATCCTCCCACCTTGGCCTCCTGAGTGCTGGGACTATGGTAATCGTTCATTAGATGCATTTTCTTCTATTGAGTCTAGGATGTAGGTTTCTTCCTCTCCACTCTTGTTGATTGCATTTAACTTCTATCTACCAGATACTTCAAATTTTCCTGGTAGAGACATTCTTTCCTGCTTTCCAGTGCTGGGATTTAAAACCAATTCTTTCCTCCATATTACTAATTTTTTAAAACATGAGGATGGAAGGGGACACAACCTTGGTTCACTATTTTGAGGCAATGGTTTGTTATTCAGTGGTTGTTCTCATACAGATGCGAAGGAATAGACCATAGCCACTAGAGTGGGTCATGCAACCTAGTCTCAGCCAATGAGGTGTGGGAGGATCTGAGTTACCCTTAGGGAAGTCTTTGTGTGTGTATTTGAGTGTTGTATGTATGTGCACATGTGTGTATGGAGGCCAGAGGTTGATGTCCAGTGTCTTTCTCAGTCTTGCTCCATTTCAGTTTTTGAGACAAGGTCTCTCGTAGACTCCGGAGCTCACTGACTCAGCTAGATAATTGGTCAGCAAATCCCAGGGACCCTCCTGTCTCCACACCTCCAGTACTGGGATTACAGGTACAAGCCACCATACTTGGCTCTTACATGAATTTGGGACCGCTGAACTCAGGTCCTCATGCTTTTGTGACAAGCATTTTGCCAACTGAGCCACCTCTCTAGTACCAGGGAAGCCTTTCAATAGGAAAAGACAAGATGGATCTGAGTTCAAATCCTGATTTTGCCCATTGCCAACTATGCATGTTTGGTCTCTGAGCTTCAATTTCTCCACCTGTGGGATGGGGGTGACAGCATCCATTAGGTCACCTGCGAGGATGACAGAGTTAATACCAGTTTGGCACACATTGCTCTTGGATATTTCCTGAGTGCGCTTACATTGACTTAATCCTCATCATTAATCTTATTACATAGCTCAGGACACTGAGGAATGGAGAGTTGAAGTAAGCTGCTTAAGATTATGACTGTTAGTGGCAAGGCAACAACCTGAACCTCAGGAGCCTAGCTCTGCCATTTCTGCACACTGACACCATGCTGCCTGCCCCTCCCTCTGCAGGAGCCCTCCCCTGCTAAGGGTGCTCCTCTAACCTTTTGCATTTCCCATGCAAGTCTTGCAGTGCATTGCTGGATTCATTTTCAGATGAAATGGAATTGAGTCAGCAGAGGGGGGATAAGTGGTCCCAGTAATAGGCAAGCTGGAGCCAGCAGGTCTGTTACTATTTAGAGTCAGTGTTCATTTATTGTTTTGATTTCTTTTACAATGTGTTTGCTTTAGTGATGGTAACATTTCCATAACACTAAGGCATACAGCGCCTAAGTGTGGATGGGGCTCAATGGATTTTTCACACATGTGTGCACCTGTGCGATTGTTATCTCGTCCCAATAATGAAGTTTACATTTTTTTAATTTGTATTTTATGTACATTGGTATCTGTTAAGGCTGTCAGATCCTCCTTTGTGAGCTGCCACGTGGGTTCTGGGAATTGGACCTGGGTCCTCTGGAAGAGCAGCCAATGCAATGTTCTTAACCGCTGAGCCATCTCTCCGGTCCTGCTTTTTTCCTCGTTTAGGAGGCTTTAGTCATTCTTCCCTCCTAGTTAAAAGTTTTTTCATTGCACATCCTTGCTCAGTCAGGGTGTTGGCACGGTGGCCCGTCCCGTAACCACAGAATTTGGAAGGCTGTGGCAGAAGGATTGACGTTCTAACAGCCTAACAAGACTGACTCAAAAAACACAAAGCAATACCAACCCAGGAGTGGACCCTGCTAACTCAGAGGTGTGCTCCCCTGGGGAGCAACTGTTTGAGCTCAAGTCATCCTCCTGCCTCAGCTGTGGCTACAGGCCTGAAGTCTGAGACTGGCTTGGGCCTTTTGAAAGCAACTTGGAGAGAGCAAGGGCTTACATGGCTCAAACGGGTTGAAACCACAGTCTTCAGAAACATGGGCAGAGAGTGTCCTGCGGCTACCGTTTTGATGTCAGAGGGGCAAGAGTAGGCTGGTGGATTCAAATGAATGCTGCTGTTTTGTGGAAGAGTAGAGCCTCATCGTTTACACCAGACAGACCACGGTTATGTCACCTCACCGCTAATTACCTTTCCTCACACCTCAGGCCACTTCGCTCCGTCCCATAATCACCCCAGACCCTGTGGGGGAAGGGATTCAGTCTTTCTTATACCTTCTTAAGCTTGGCTGCCTGGTGACTTTTTAAATGTCCCCCCTTTTCCCCTGAAACCTGACAAGCTCAGGATGGGATGTTCCCAGGTAGTGCCCAAAGGATGCCTGGTTTGGTAACAATCCTGAGGTAAAACGTTCTCCCCCCAAGGCTCCCTCATGCCTGCTCCCACCCAATACCCAGGCAGAGATGACTTTTCTATTAACCTGGATTTTCGTAGGTGAATCTAGTTTGTTTTCTTTTTTAAGATGTATTCATTTTATTTTTATGTGCATTTTGACTGCATGAATATATGTGCACTACTTGCGTGCCCTGTGCCCTCAGAGGCCAGGAGAGGGCATTGAATCCCTGGAATCGCCATTAGAGATGTGAACCGTCATTCGGGTGCTGGGAATTAAATCCAGGTCCTCTTCAAGAACAAGTTCTCTGAACTGGGGAGACATAGTGCAGTCCTGAGTTTATGCTGCTTCCTGCTTGGTTCCTTTTACTCATCCTGGTTTGTTTTGTTTTCTTACCCAACAAGGCTCAACAGGCCAGCAATGTGTTAACAGATGACCAAACCCTGTGAACAGATAGCTAAGGATCCCTGGTGTTGATCCCAAAGGCACTGGGCCCAAGTCTACCTCTTGGCACTCAGTGAGAGATGGAGACTGGGAGAAAGACCAGACTGGGCAGGGTTGTCATCTGCTTGACACCCCGAGAAGTTCTGGGGACTCCCAGGCCCAGAGGGAAGCGGTCTTGGAACATTACAGGTGTGCAGGGATTGGGTGTACCCTATGTCTTGCTGTGGTTCCCACAAGTCAGATTGTAAGCTGGGATGACCACTGGGGTTGCGTCCAGGTGGCTCCTCAGCCTTTTGCTGATGTGGTGGAGGAAGCTCTCTGGGGTTGTTTTACACACTGGGTGCAGAAGTCCGTGCCTCCCTCCACACTTGGAGATCCCATTTCTTTTTCTGTGTGTCTGTCCCCCTGTCCCCCTGTCCCCCGCCCCCATGTGGGAGACATTGCAGTGACTTTTGTGTGTCCTTCTTAGGATCATCTTCTTCTTCTTCTTCTTTTTTTTTTTTCAGAAGTGACAAGAAATCTTTCAATTCCTACTTTAGGCTTTTCTAAGATAGCTCTTAGAGCACAGACACTCTTGAAATTCTTCCATCTAAGCACATGAGGGAGTTAAGGCAGGCTTCTTTCCAGTAAGAAAAAGAAGAGGACGTCACGGTTTCCTTCTACAGTAAGCTTCCCATAGAATAAAAACAGGGACACTAGTTACTGCCCCTGTCCCCCACACTGGAGCTCGCAGCTCATGCTATGACATCTCCCCGGGAGAACACAATAATCAAAGAATAATTTCTCTAGCCAGCCCAGCCCAGCCCCACTACCAATCTTATAGGGATGCTGTGAACACTAAACAGAGCTTGCTATTTCTCACGCTTAGAATCCTAACCAGTGGTTCCCGTTTTTTTTAAACCCTCCTGCCCTGGAGGGACCACCTGCTGCTGCAGACCAGCAAACACCTGACCTGGATGGGGGTCTGGGAAGACAGATGTGATGGCCTTTGCCAGGTGTGGCTCCTATGGAGTCTGAAGCTTGCTCACCATCTCTGATGCTACTTAGTAAATTCCCTTGGTTCCTAGGCTGCCTCTAAGCTGGCTTTTAAAAGATCTCGAAGTTTCATCTGATTTGGGGTGGGGTGGGGCTTGGCAAGAGTCTTTCACAGGTGACATGTGGGCTTTCTTTCATATGAAAACATACAACGTTTGCTTCTCTTTTGTGATGTTTGCAGCAACTAATTAGCACCATATATTCTTTCTTTACTGATGACCCCCGGGCTGATCATAGAATTACAGCTCCCTCCTCAATCCACCTTTTCTCACACACCTTCTTCTTGTATTGTTGTAACAGGAGAAAATGTTCCCTGGGTCATAAGCTCATTTTCTTGATAATCTCATTGGAAAACAGTAAGAAGGCTTTTTTTTTTTTTTTTTTTTTAACCTTTTCTTTAACTAAGTAGAATTTGTCTAAGTTCCTCCTCCTGGTAGACGTTGTTAGTTGTGTTTATTTAACTGCTACCCTGAGTACATAATAGAGCTATTTTGAGGATTGGTGAGAAAGAAAACTCTCTCACTCGAGCCGGACAAGTGTTCTCATTAAGTAGGTGAATTGGAATTTTTGAATCTCCTCTTTTGTAGTGAAACAGCCTGAGTTTTAAATTGAGTGTTCAGGAGTCATTGAGACATGAAGACTTAATTAAGAAAAACATGGTGTGGACTGTGGGTGCAGGTCAGGGGTGGAACCCATGGATGCACATATGTGTGCCTGTGCGTGTGTCAGTATGTGTGTGTGTGTCTGTCTGTGTGTATGGCACAATGTTTGAGATCCAAAAGCAGTCACAGAGTCTGCCTAGAAGAGCTGGTGATCTGCCCATTCTTGCTTTACTTTCTAAAGTTTTGCTTTCCTAAACTGAGCGGTCTGGAAGCAAGCTTCATTGTGCTGTGGTCAGTAGATTACACCTCTGTCCCTGCAGATAGCAAGGTGATGACAGCACTGGTCCCAGGAAAGCCCTGGCAACAAAGCCTCTTTGTGTTGGGCGAGGAAACACTGGCTCATAAATGGATGACATCAGTGAGGCTCCCCACCCACCCCATTGCTCCCTCAGAGAGGTTCATTGTTCATGACTCACTCGGAACAGTTTCTGGCTCTTGCTGGCTTCATTCACTGTGAAGATGGTGATCATAAACCCCAGTTATCAAACGATCCGCCCTATTGTCAGACTGTGGGTCAGCCCATCTGCCCTGGAGTCTCATTAGGAAAGTCTGATCACTCTGATTATAGCACTAGACGCCCAACTTCTCTCCTCCCTTGTGGGGGGTTCCCCCACATGCTCATCGTTTTGAAAATCTCTGTAGGAGGCATCCATCTCCTGAGTCCTACAGGCAAAGTTCCTCATGTGTCTTCAGTAGAACACAGCCTCTTCAGGGATCCTGCTGAGAAGGGGTTTCAACTTAGTCCCTATTAGATATTTAAATTAGACAAAGTAAGCCAGGAGTCAAACTCCTTATGAAAAGCTACCTGATCAGAGTTCTGAGTGAATGAAATGTCCACGATCATAATGCAGTTTAGAGCCTTTACAAACGCATAGAGTAATGTACTCACGTGGTTGGATTGAACTTGTCTTGGGGAAGTCACTGAAGAGAAGAAGTCAGGTTAGGTTCAGCCTGGGAGACCAGAGAAGTGTGAAGAGTAAGTCCAGAGCCCACTGAGCCAGCTTGCTGTCTGCCAGTGACAGGCTCACTGTTACTGTGGCTCTGAGGCCCAGAGCAGAGAAAGTGGCAGCATCACTGGTGTTTTCTAAGATGCATCTAAGTGCGGATATATAGGGACCCCGTGGAAGTCAGGCAGTGCTTGTGGACCTGTCTTGGCAGATAACATTTACACTTGATCAGTGCGTTTACACCATCTCTAGCACAGCAGAAAGCATGTCCTTAATGCCAGGAAGAGTGTTTGCATCTGAGGATAATTTTCATGAGGACAGTTCTGGTTGTCTTCCTATATAACCTTGTAGGAATGATGTGAGATATGGAATTTAAGAGAGGACAAGGAGACCTTCGTGTAAGGAAACTGACAATGACTTGGGACAGCTGAATAAATACCATATATTAATCCGGCTCTCTGAGCCTTACCCAAGCCTTTTTACAACTACCAGGTGTGTTGCAGACACAGTTTTCTAGGAAGCAGTTAAACTATAAACAATGGATTCTGATGGATAATGATGTGTTAAAAAAAAAAAAAAAAAAAAAAAAAAAAAAAAGGAAAGGAAGAAAAGTAGAAGCATCATCATTTCCTAGCTGAAATGCCTGTTGTTTTCAGGCTCACAGGACTGTGGATACAAAGGCTTCTTTGGCACCATTGACTGCCATACAGTATCCTGTGCTTTCCACCTCCTGATGGTGAGTTTAGAACAGCCTCATACTTGTACCCACAGTGCTCAGAGAGAATGCTGTACCCACCACACCCCAGGCCCAATTCCAGTGACCCTTCCACGGTGTACACAGAATGGGAAACCTCCCAAAATGTTTGTTGGGTAAATAAAACATCCTGCTTAGTTAACGATAGCAATATTTATGATGTCTACCACCTTCATGTTTGTAAGATCCTTGGGCCAAGAGTTACCTCTCATGTACTCGGATACTTCTTACTATACAAACACACATTCCCTTAGCCTAGTAGCCGAGCAAGTGGGGTGGAGGAACCCTCATGTTTCTGCATGTTAATGGTGTCAAGCACTGTTGGTCTCTGTGCCCATGTCACCAGACTTGTCCAGTTGTTGACGGAAACAGACTTCTGCTTCCTTTCCAGGTCTTACACATTCATGATAAGAGTTGGGAAAGTACCTGAGAGATGATTTAGGCTAAACCGTTTATATCACAAATGACAAAAATGAGGGTCTGAGGGATTTACTAGTCTCTGTCAGAGCCCAGATAAAAATTTGCATCTCTTTGAAAGTAATTTTTCTTTTTGAAATATTTTCAAATTTTATCAAAAATGTCCTCATTTCATTGCTATGTATGTCCTCAAATAGTTGTTATAATCAGTTCTCAAGAAAACTCTAAAAGCTTTTAGCTAGTTATTTTCCATATGACACATTTCAGAATATTAAATAAGAAGTTCTCACGGAGTTACCAAGGTAGGACATACATGACAAGCCAAAAAGAGATATCAGAAAAAGAACATTTTTAAAAAAGAAGGTATAAAAAGAAAGAAAAAACATGACTCAAATCTTCCTTGCCTACTCCCCTCCTTGCCCCTCTCCTCCTCTTCCTCAGCAGGGTGTCATAATACCCAGACTGGCCTTGCCATGTGGCCAAGGATGACTTTGAATCCCTAACCCTTCTTCCTCTACTCCCATGTACAGCACCATGCCTGGCTTCCCTGCCTACTTCAAGGTGAGAAGATGCTGCACCTCTGAGGAGGTTTCTCTTCCCATTCCAGTTTTTATACAGATTGGAAAAGGAGGGGCTCAGTGGTTAAGAGCTCTGACTGCTTTTCCACAGGACCTGGGTTCAATTCCCAACACCCACATGACAGCTCACAACTGTCTGTAACTCCAGTTCTAGGGGAACTGACACCTTCACACAGACATACACTCAGGCAAAACACAAATGCACATAAAGTAAAAATAAATAAATCATAAAAAGGCAAATTGGAAAAGGAAATGAAAGATAGCAGGTAGGGTAAAATAAATATTGCCTTTATTACTGAGAGAGACCAAGGTGGAAGGCAAGCTTGGTGTGCCAACCAAAAGGACTGTTGGCCATACTTTAGGTTTAGGCTAGCCAACCTCCTAGCAGAATAGAGCTTCGCAACTAAGGCTAGTAACTGAGATAGGCCAGAAGGAGGACGCAAAGGGCTGGACCGGGTGCTCTGTGAGTGGTGTTGGTGTGTTTATTGAGTGTGTTAGTGACTGTGTTACAGGTAGAGTGAGTGGACTTGGTTAAGTTCATGTACACGACTCTTCACAATACTTTCCACAGTAAAATCTCAGTCGAATGGAGATTTGGAATGTTGACATATGAAGAGTCTTCCTCTAGGAGACAGGCTAAAAGCTCAGTGTCACTCCAAAATGGCTTTTGTGTGGAGGGACAAGGAGGCAACAATGGAGACTAGTGGGTGCCTTCTGTCTGGAAGTTTCCCTGTTAAGAAAATTCTGACTTTACAGCAAAAACCAGGTTGCTGGACTGACTGGGACCAGGGTTGGTGGAATGGGGCACAGGAGAAGCTCGGCTTCTGTCCAATAGGGCCACCTAGAGGAGCTACGAGGCTCTAACACGGGGAAACTAGAGTTCTGCTGAAGAGCTGAGGGAGTTTGGCTGATGGGGGTTGTCAGGTGACAAGTCCCCAGACACAGGAGTCATGATGATGGGTGGCAGTATCTGAGAAGAACCCACACAAGGAAGGAACAGCTCTACTTTGCCATAGTCTATCTCAGGAAGAGAGAAGCCACTTGCATGAGACGGTCAGTTAATTCAGTTCCTATTTGAGCCCCAAATGGACCACCATCCATGGAGTGGGGGCATAGATCCAGAGGAAAGCGAGAGCAGACCTGTCTTGTTGCCTGGCTTTCTGGCAGAAGAAGACCTCATTTAAGCAAACAGAGAGGTTCCAACAAAGACTGTGGAGACAGAAAGTGGCTGTAGGATTTTTTTCTTACTTAAGATGGTTAGGTCATGGGATGTTGGAGAGTTTCGCTCGGGAGTAAGAGGAGCACTGTCCCCATGCTAAGCACTATGAAAAGAGGTGGTGGGCCCAGCATCCTTGTTTGAAAGGATGGCTTTCTCTGTGAGCTGAAAAGCCTATTCGATTCACTTTGCTGATTTCCATTTCTCCAAGTAACGAAATTAAGCCAACCTTCAGTACCTCTGAATCTAGGAAGTATGGTGCCTGCACTAGCATTTGGGACATTGAGTACTCTGACACTCTGATAGGCCAGGACCTGTGACCTTCTCCTTGGGTGGCATGTGTGTTTGTAGCAGTGCTGGGCTGGTCCCTGATCTGGAAGGCAGATGTTAAATGCAGAGTGTTTAGTTGGTAAGGTTTCAGAGTTACACCTAGGAGATCTCTTCCTTCTCTCCTAGCAGGCAGCACTGCTGTTGGTGAATAAACAGAGTGAAACATGTTAAAATTCTTGGTCCATTTCCACCCAGAGCTAGCAGAGGATGCTATTTTGAGCTCTTGTCAGCATCTCCTAGCACCTTTTGTCATTTGGTTGGAATAGCTTATCTCTATAGGACATTAATGATCCAAAGGCTGCTTTAAGAAGTTTCTCTATTATATGGGAAGTGATTGAAAACTGCCAATCATGAAACTGGCAGTCCCTGCTCATGAGCCTAAAGACTGTTCTGATTACGATAATTACATTTTTATGAATATCCTACCTAGAGAGTAACAATTTTACCATGTCAGGCTACACCATACAAAGATGCATCAATTTCATCTGCAATGAAAAATAGAGCCTAATAGCACAGTAATATTTATGATAGTCAACATCAAGATGCAACATAAGTGCTTCAACGAGAAGAACGCCGATCATTATTTAACCCTGAGATGATTAAGGGTGGAGGCTTGTCAGCTTTTCTCATGATTTCTGCTGTTTTGATTTGATTTTTAAAAATCCATAATTAACATCTATTAACATTTTGGATTCCACTAGAAGCGCCAGGATATGTGGGTAAAAGGGAAACAACAACAAAGAAAGACAAATAAATAAGACTAATGGTCAGAGAGGGGGGGATGGGGTAATTAATTATGTTCTGAGTACAATGATGCCATGTCGACTAGTTTTCTCCTTTAATCAGCTAAGTTGGTGGAAATTGTGCATGCTAGTAGTTTAATGCAAATAAAGCTATTTAATTATTGTATTTGGGGAGCACTTAGTTACTGGACAGGGCCATTGGAGATGCTTCATACTGGTTAGTAAGATAACCTTCTTGTCAAAAGACTTCCATCACCCCAATCCCTGGTGATCATTTCCCTTTGGTACTGACCATTTCCTTGTAGCCATCTTTTTTTTTCCCCTACATGGTCTGAAACTCACAATTTACCCGTTTCTACCCCTTAAAATTACAAGGGTGCACCATCATGCCAGGTCTGACATTTAAACTTATCATTTTTGCATGTAAACAATGCATGTGTGTGAGTGTGAGCATGCCCATGTCACAGTGTATATATGTGTAGAGGCCAGACTTTTCAGGAGTGGCTCTCCTACCATTCTGGGTGTCCCTCTGGTTGTCAGGCTCCCTAGGTAAATTCTGTTTATCTTCTGCGGTGGTTTAAATGAGAATGGCCCCCATATATTTAAATACTTAGTTCCCAGCTGGTTTAGATGTTTGGGAAGAATTAGGAGATGTGTTACTGGGGTGGGCTCTGAGGTTTCAAAACCACATGCCATTCCCAGTTAGCACTCTCTTTGTGACTCATGGTTGTTGTCTTAATATATAAGTTCTCAGCTATGGCTCCCAAAACATACTTGTCTGCCTGCTGCCATGTTTCCTGCTACAATGGTCGTAGACTCACTCTCTGAAACTGTAAGCAAGCCCTCATTAAATGCTTTCTTTTATAAGTTGTCTTGGTCATGTTGTCTCTTCAAAGCAATAGAAAAGTAACCAAGGCACTCTCTCAGCCATCTTACCATCCCTGACATAATTTGTAAGGTGGTTGTTTTAGAGACAATATCACCTTAATGACTCAGCATGCAATGTAGGCCGTGAGTATGGCAAAAAAGTGAGGCCATCATGGTGGTTTGGTTTTCGTATTATTTCATATATTTTCTAGATGGGAATATTGCTTTAAAGACTCAAGGCAAGGGCAAACCCAAAGGCCCGTAACTCTGAAACCTGAATGTGCGATGCCCTTGAAGCTTGCTCCTTGAGTTCTGAGGATTGCCGTTTTGGAGCGTCCAAGGTGAGTCCTGGTGTCTGCAAGTGACAAGCTCTCCAGTGGTCCTGGTGCAGGGGTTCTTATCTACCACTGTGGAAATTGCAGAGCTACCTCAGAGTGATGAGGGCAACGATGCGAGTACGAACCAACATGGCCCAAGCCAGCTTCACAAACTCAGTCTTTCTCTGAGTCCCCACGATGCATGGTTTCAGAGCACTGCTGTATCCTGCCTAGCTCTGGAGCTATAGGCTCGCTCCATGAACTCTCTGGAATGTTGGTACCTGTGACACAGACCCTTGTTTCTGCATCTGCTCTGACCTTTTGTGCTCAGTCAGTGACATCTGTCAAATAAGTTAGGACAATTATGGTTAAAAAAATTCCACTAAAGAGTGTGGGAACTGAAATTAGGGTTTGGTATAGCTGAGCAAGGCCTCTACTGCTGAGTCGCATCTCAAGCCTTTTGTGAATTTATAAAAATTTGAGACAGCGCTGCTGTTACCCAGGCAGGCCTTGCCGCAGCCTCACCCACAGAGTGCGGCCCACAGGCCTGACTGTATGCTTACTACAATACCTGGCCTGGCCTCCTTTTCCCCAACACAAATGCTGTGAGATCTTGCCAGAATACAAAAGTAAACCCAGCACTTGAGAGGAGGGTCATGAGTTTAGGTCAGTGTGGGCTACCTAGCTAGTGCCTGTCCCAAACACCAACAGAACACCAGGAGACCCTGACTGACTTGTCACTTCTCAGTGCTGTTAGAGCTCTACAGAATGGGGACAAGTTTCTTCCTTCTGCCATGGGTTCAATGAGGTAATGTATGGGGAAAGCCTTTGAAACAGATGACACTGTCTCAATCTTGTCAGACACGAGCCTGTCTTTTTGCTGTAACCTTATTTTCCCTCTGAATATGTGTGGGGCCGTATGATTAAAGCACATAGAGTCTGCTTTAAACTTTTATACAAAGTGATTCCTATTATTTGGTATTTGACTGAGCCACATCGTTCTCCAACTCCAAGGAGAATAAAAGATAACTTCACAAAAGCATCCCACAAATACTGAATAGACAAAATGAACAGAGGTACACAAGAGAGAAAGTTAACTCTTCACATTATAGTTTGACTTGTCTGTGGAGAGTTCCAGAAATCTGAAATTGTTGAAGGAAACAACAGCTGCATTTTAGCAGCTTCTCTGAGGTCACTTTGAAATGGTGTGGATCTGTGACAGCTGGAAGCTGAACAGCACAGGCATAAACGTCCCTTTTAAAGCCTCAAGGCAAGCATTATAGCCTTGTGGGAGTAAAGAATGGAAGAAGGGACGGAAGTTATGTCACATCCGAGGAACAGTATGTGGGAACGCACATTAGCCTTGCCTGCATTCCCAGTACCCAGGCCAGTATTAACACCTGGAGGGGGAGGAGGAAGGAGAAGAACAATGATGAGGATGGAGAGGAGGGTAATGATGAAGATGGAGGAGGAGGCGGTGGTGGAGGAGGTAGCAATGTGTCCCAGGTAGTATAGGGATAGAGTCAGCCCATCCATGGTCCAGGGAGAAAAATAAGAGCAATGTAAAGCTTCCCGTTAAGCGATGCTAGTTAAAGATCTCCTGTCTTTACAGAATAGCAATATTTTTGAGTTTGAATCCTGGGTCCACAAGAAGCTGCTATCTCAAGGCAAAAGTGGGCATTAATTTCTCTCTTCTTAAAAAGTAATTACATTTTGTTGATCCTCTCTCTCTCTCTCTCTGTCCCTCTCTCTCTCCCTCCCTCTCTCTCTCTCTCCCTCTCTCTCTCCCTCTTTCTCTTTCTCTCTCTCTCTCTCTCTCTCTCTCTCTCTCTCTCTCTCTCTCTCTCTCTCTGTGTCTCTGTGTGTGTGTGTGTGTGTGTGTGTGTGTGTGTGTGTGTGTGTTCAGGTGGGCCTTTGAGTGCCATTATAGTGATCAGGATAGGAAGTTGGGTGTCTTCCTTTATTGCTGTCTATATTACAGCTTTGAGAGGCAGGGTCTCTCACTGAACCCGAAGCTCATGAGTTCAGTTAGATTGGCTGGCCAGAAAGCTCTCAAGATCCACCTGTGTCTGCCCCTCAGTACTGGGGTTACAGGCATGCACAGCTGTTTATGTGGATGCTGGGGATTCAAACTCAGGTCCTCAAGCTTGTATAGCAAGTGCTTTTAACCACGGAGCTGTATCTCCTGGCCTGGAGTTTTCTATGTGTAAAGATACAAAGATTAGCAATAATACATACAATGACAATGTGCAGAGACCCTAGTTCAAGTTTATAGTGCATAGTGTAGTAGATGATAAGTAAGTGGCGATTGCATGAAAAATTAACATGGCATGCAAATATTTTTGCTTAGGTAAATAAATGAGGCAGAATTTTGATGGTCTAGTATCATTGCCTTTACTACAGTGCTCAGTGTTTCCTGCTTCCTGGCCTCATATGGGGACTTCTCAGGACTTTGTTCCAAGAATAAACCATTAAGGAACAAGCACTAAGAGAATATACCCCTTTCATGTATACCAAATAGCCCTGTGTTGATGGTGAAGAGTGTTCCAGAACCAGTGGTTGAGTGGGGCTGAGTCTACTGTCTGTTTTGTTGGATGTATATTTTCAACACACACTCTTGATACTAAGACCGATATTTACAAAATTGTATAACAAACGTTTACTCCCAAGACTTAATGAATCCTTTTTTGCCAATGTGTGATAATGTGAATGAGTGAGTAAACATATAAAAGCTTCATGAATCTCTTGGGGCTTCCTTAAGACCTGCCACTGCTTGGTTCTGGGACTATCGGAAGTAGATACCATCTTGATGCATGCCTTTGAACTTACTTGAGAAAGGTTGTAAACAGGAAGTCGGGGTGGAGCTCCTGGCTGACATCTATGATGTGCATTCCAGGTGTTCAGCAGGCTTCTCACTGAAAATTTTAACCAGTGTTTCTCAACCTGTGGGTCAAGACCCCTTTGGAAGTTGAATCAGGGGCCACATATCAGATATCCTACATATCAGATATTTACATTATGATTATAATAGTAGCAAAATTAGTTATGAAGTAGCTACAAAATAACTTTCTGGCTGGAGGTCTCAACAAGAGGAACTGTGTTAAAGGGTTGCAGCTTTGGGAAGGTTGAGAACCACTGCTTTAAGCTAAGAACATCCAGGCTTGTTTCCCAGGCACCCCGAAGGTAGTTCCCTAGAGAAATCACATTAAGGGACTTTAGATTCTGTAGCAGTATGGGCAGCTCAGGGAGAAAATTACCTGAGTGTTTCTGGTCATGCTGGGAGTAAGACGGTGACAAACAGCTACTGTCTCCCATCTGTCAGCATCCTCATCATGCAGGAGAGAATAGTAACCTAGGACCTAAGACACTCTTTTTGGCTGAGTTCTGAACCAGAAGCTAAAGATAATGATAACCAAATGATTGGCTTGGGCCTCCTGAGGCTCAAAACATAAAATACCTTATAAAACTTAGATATAAAAGTCCTGGACAGGCCTGCCTGGTGGTGCATACCTTTAATCCCAGCAGTCCGGAGGCAGGAGCAGGCGGATCTCTGTGAGTCTGAGGCCAGGCTGGTCCACACAGTGAGTCCTCTCAAAACAACCAACAACAAAACCCCAAAAACCAAAACCTCCTTAATTAGTGGGCTCCTCTTGCAATATGTGTGTATGTGGGGTCCTCAGAGCTTGAGTTTAATTAGCTGTGAGAGAAATGCACCTGTGTACTAACAGAAGCAATTTTTGTTGTTGTTGTTGTTGTTGTTTTTGAGACAGGGTTCCTCTGGAACTCACTCTGTAGACCAGGCTGGCCTCGAACTCAGAGATCAGCCTGCCTCTGCCTCCTAATTACTGGGATTAAAGGCGTGTGCCACCACTGCCTGACTACAGAAGCAACCTTTTAAGACCAAGGGATCTGTGTTTGTGACACTGAGGAGTGGGTCAGTTCTAAACACCAGCAAGAGAACCACAGCCATATGGTAGATGTAAGTTCCTGGTAGACACGGAGTAGCAGGTTTCCAAGAGGGGCAGAGCAAGGCTGCAAGGACAGAAAGGACCACCCTACCTGAGCTGGTGACAGCATAAATCCAGGAAGCCTCCAGTTAGTCAGGGTATTTAGGGAATGGAAATCCTTGAATTTACTTTTCAAATGAATTAAAACAACCCCTGCCCACACCAATTGGTCATCTAAACCCCTTTCTAAGTACTTTGTGGGTTTTTTTTTTCCTCCCAGTTTTCCTGTAGGTTAAAGATAAAGAGAAAATTGATGTAATTTACCCATTGAGAGGACAGGAACAAAGGAATCAAATACATTGCCTAATGGGGTAGGGAGATGGGCACTGGAGGATTTACTGTTGTAGAAAGCCCCCTGCTGGCTGAGTGAAGTCACAGCATGCATGGTGGCCACCACCCCCCCCCTGCACACAGTGGGCTACTCTTTTGTTGACATAAAGCCAGCACATGCCAAGTGTTCACTAAAGTCTTACTGAATAGATAAACAAGCAATTCCAGTTTAGCAAATGAAGCTGGTTTTGATATGAACGTTTAATTCTAACCATTCTGCAATTAAATTTCATCAGACTTCTTTCCGTGGAGAATTCTTCCCTCACTATAGTCTATGTTTACTGCAGGACTGTTATTGAGCATCTTACTTGTTGTTTTGCCTGATGTTTGTGTATGTATTGTTGTAAGCATTGTACAGGAGGAGAAGGGAATGCAGAGTGCTTAAATGACCATCTGTGGCCTTACGGGGGAAATGGCTGAGCTAGGATCCAAACCCGTGCGTGCCTGTGTGTGCTAGTGTGCTGACTCTGTGGCCTCTTCATTGACTTTTCTTTGCAACAAATGTGAGACTTATGAAACAGTGAAAGAGGGCAGGGAGGATTTTCATCACCCCATTGTGTGTCTGCGTGTCCACAGCATGCCAGTTGATGGACATTAAATTGCCCATCTGAGAGTTGACAGGGCTGGACTGAATGACTTCTGAGAGGGGAGACTACAGGGCCTAGTTTGCTGAGGCAGCCTCAATGGCTACTTACTGTGCTATGGAAACTTATAACTTTCTACTCAGAAGTATCCCACTGTAGACATTGAGTCCAATGGCCGCTCTGTCTAGAAGGCTCCTTCTCGCTCTGAATTTCTGGAACTTCAGATTGAACCCAATTGACTGGTAACATGAGAATGATGGTTAATATGGTCTCCAAGACCTGGATCATCTAGGAGACTATCCTCAGAGAATGACTGTCAAGTTTCTAGATTCTTTTAATTAAGGGGGGGTGTGGGCAGCACCATCCTATGGTCTGTGGTTCCCAGCCTGAACAAAAAGGAGAGAGAAAGCTGAGAACCAGTACTGATTCTGTCCCCTTCCTGGGTACAGATGCACGGGACCAGCCTGTAGTTACACCTTCCCTGACACGATGAACCAAATCCTCAAACTGTGAGTCTAGAGCGTGCGCTACTGGTGGGGTAATTTCTCTGCTAGGGTTGCTTCCTGTAAAATCACACTGGTAAAAGTCACTCTGGCTGAGTGCATTCCAATAACTTTGGGGTCGATGCATACGTGCTTGCTTCCTACTCCACACTGCCAGCGGAGACCACTTGATTCCTTGCTCTAGTAAGTCCGTGCCGAGTGCTTCTCTTTGTCTAGCACATGTTGCTGCCATCAGACAGCTTCTCACTCGGTACCTACTGCATGGGGCTAGAGAAAAGACTTAGAACAAAGAGATGAAGCCAGGTCTTCTACCATGCTCAGCTACAGTGCTCTGCTGAGTAGCATGTATGCAAGGCACACATGCATAGCAGATGGTTCTGGAAGCTCTTGGGTTCCTAAGCTCCCAGATCTGTGTGTCTCCTGTTGCTCCCTCTCCCATCGCCTCCAGTATCCACGTTACAGACTGACTAAGATGCAGTCTCTGGAAAAGCAAACACAAGGGGGTCTTGACGTGTGATGAGTAATGGGTATTTACTTACTTAAGAGGACCTTGCTTGAGTTCATCTCTATTACAGTGTAAAACAGGAGGCAGACATTCACTTTTTTGTTTATATTTACACATGTAAGAAAGCCACAAGTTGACACCATATCATTCTGCGATTTCTTTATTGTCTGGATAACTTACAAATATGCAGGTGTCTAGGGTAGAGTCTACCCTCCCATTTAACTACCCTGGTGACACAGATCCCTAAGTGTGTCTGTTAACACAGTGCAGTGGTATGAAAAAAAATTCCTTTACAGCTCCTGCTTATAAACAGGGAAAATTAATTTCATACCAAAGATCTGAGGATACTTTAATAACCACCCTGTTTCTGCTATTTCAATAACA
Organism: Cricetiscus sungorus; assembly: GCA_030556225.1. Taxonomy (NCBI): domain Eukaryota; kingdom Metazoa; phylum Chordata; class Mammalia; order Rodentia; family Cricetidae; genus Cricetiscus; species Cricetiscus sungorus. The sequence continues at coordinate 14,447,971 of JANBXA010000372.1, forward strand.
AAATTGCTATTACAAGTTAAAATATAAAGGCCTAACAGTTTTTGCAAATAATCCACAGACATAAAAAGTCAATTCCTTTCAGGTCACAGAGTAAGGCACCATTGGGTTAAACATTTTCTCAGCTTTCAGTAAATAAAATGCATAGTGAAGGAGACCCTGAACACTGAATTTTAATACTGCAATATATTTCCATATAAAATGATTTGCAAATGTTAAAATACTGCATTGCATCTTGAATACACAGACCTGGAAATATTATGGAATAAAACATACATATAAGCTTTGACTTCAGGGAAGAAAATAGTTGTGTCTATGTGTGTGTGTGTGTGTGTGTGTGTGTGTGTGTGTTCTGCCATAGGTTTAAGATAAGCACAAAACTCCTCCAGAGTTTGAGATGCAGCTGGGTTACTAATTTCTAGAGAAGGAATGTAGGTGCATTATTGAAGCATTCTTTGAAAAAATACATCCTAAAACTCCTTTATTATGAATGGCAACTTTGAGCTGTGACCCTATTTTTAATTTAGAAATGTAACTGAAAAAATGGGGACATACTAGGACTTGTCCAATTTTCACTATCCCTTAAAAAATTCAGACCCTGGGCTGGAGGGATAGCTCAGCCAATAAAGACTAGGCTCACAACCCAAAAATTCAGACCCATGTGTTTTTTGAGTCAGACTTTTCTCTGCCATACATAGCACAAGGAAGGAACAATTCTATTTTTTTTTAGTAGAGTGGGTCATTTAGAGTCTATCAAAAGGATGTTTAGTGTAGGGAACATCAGCTCAAAGAATTTGAAATACATTATAAAAATGTTAGAAGTAAAAAATGTCGAGCTTGTGCCGGGCATTGGTGGCACACACCTTTAATCCCAGCACTCGGGAGGCAGAGGCAGGTGGATCTATGTGAATTCGAGGCCAGCCTGATCTACAGAGCGAAGTCCAGGACAGGCCGCAAAGTTTCACAGAGAAACCCTGTCTGGAAAAAAAAAAAAAAAACCAAAACAAAAAAAAAAAGATCAAGCTTGTTAAGCCTTTATTTCTTTGTTCTCATGGAAGACAAAGGGCAGAGGAGAAGGGAAGAAAATGACTCTCTAAGATACTAAGTTCAGGGCTTTGGCAAGGAAAGTTACAAAAATACAATATATTCAAATCAGTCACTTCATAATTTATTAGACATTTCAACTATTAGAACTTCTAAGTTCTGCTTCCATATAAATGAAACAATTACTCTATAAATAGGAATGTCTTTTCATTTTTCTTTGGATTGATTTTTTTTTCCTTTTTTTTTTTCTTTTTTGTCAGCATCTCCCAGCAACATGTGAGCAATACGCTGGACCCAAAATACAAAGTTCAGGTAGATACACACATGTGGCCATGTGCTTTAATAGAGACAATGGTAATATTAAACATAACTATATAAAACATCAAAATGGAAATCTTTTTTCCAACTCTATAGCTAGATTTAAAAGTCCCAGTAAAATCTTGTAAACAAAATCATACATATATATATATATATAAAAAGCAAGCCCAGTCCTTTCTGTGGTCCTGTAGTGGAACTTAATCGCATAGATCCAGAACAAGGGATTCTCCCAAGAGATTCAAAACCAGTTCTTTTCAGTATCTACTACTAAGCTCCTTAATCCACTTGACCCCCTGTGGGTTTTGCAGAGTTCTACCCATCTCAAAATTATCCCCTACTCCCGTAATTCTGGCTTTATACCTTCTCTGCCTTTCTGACCTTTCCTGCTGGCCAGGAGGGAGTTGTTTGCTCTGAGGTGGAGGACTGAAGGCCACTGGAGATCTGCTAGGCACTCCACCTACTGACCAATGAGTGCATAGCTGGCTGGTTCTGAGCCGGAAGCATCCACCAGCTTTCAGTTTGTTTGCTTTCTTCCAAGCCACTGTAAACTGTACTAGGTCAACTTCTGACAGACACACTCTGAAGAAATACTTGGAGGACACATTACTGAAAAAGGCAAAATAAGGGACCAAAATCCAAAATCTCACTGTCTGCCAAACACAGTGTTGAATTCTGTCCCTGTCTTGGGGCACCTCTTGAATTGCTAAAACTCAATTTGCCTGTTTAGACAAGAGGTTTCTGTACTAGCTCCTATCTTCCAGATCCAGACGGTCTGACAGTAAGGCGCTTAGGCATGTGTGGCTACTGGACACCCAAAACCTGGTGATGTGTTTGTCCTAAGTAAAGAATGACCACTGGAGTGTGAAGACTTAGTACCAAACGTGTAAATATCTCATTAATAATTCCTATACTGATTACAGTTGAAGTGATATTTCAGATGCACAGAGTTAAGTAAAATGGAATTCTTTTCACCTTTACAAAAACATGGCTGCTGGTCACTTTAAGATCAAGTAGGGGGCTCACAGTATGTTTCTGTTGGACAGCCAAAAATTGGATATCCCGCAACCACAGGGCTTTATTTATGTGAGGCTTACTCAGCAACTTAATTCGGGAGGGCGGTCTGTGGTTCATGGAAACAGACCTGAGACCACGTGAGCTAGAAAGGCATGGGCAAAACCAGCTCTCAGAGAATGTAACAACGATAGCCTGTAGCAAAGAAGCAGTGGATGTCTGACTCTGTAGGGCTGAAAGCTGGCATACAATTTGTCTCTGCCTGCTTGCAACAAAAGCTTATCGATCCCAGCCGCCAACCCCGGCAGGCAGCAGCTGACACAAGCAATAGCTCAAGAATATATACAACACAAACGGCTAGGTGCATCTCTCCTGATCCCCTCCCCCCACCAAATGCACGGATCCCCACCCCAGCTTCCGTTCTTCTCTCCTACTATCTCTGAAAGGGACAAAGGAAGGGAGGGGGTGTGCAGTTTTCAAACAGCAACAAGCAGCTTTGGAGCTTGGGTAGAGAGACGAGCAGGCAGAGATCACCTCGGGATGGGAGGAAGGGGTGGGACACCCCTTTCTCTTCGGTTGGATCCACCTTGATTAAAAAAAAAAAAAAAAAAACAAGATGAAATATAATTTTGGTTAGAAGCTTGTGTTTATTGTGCAAACTCCAAGATGGTTGCAAAGGTGCTCACTGCCTTACCCAGAGATCAAGGCTGGAAGTAGGGGGTGATGTGAGTAAACAAGGAGAAGACGATGGGTGCTGGTGACTGAGTACCTCCTCACAGTTATGTAAAAATAATGTGTGTATGCATCAAAGGTTTAAAAAATACAGGTAAATAAAAACAAAACAAAAACTCACACCTGCATGTTCCCCCAGACCAACACTGTGTGTGTTTTCCATTTAGACACAGGTGCCTTTTCTTCTCAGAAATAGGATCCTAAGTAAGGATCCTAGAATGTTTTCCAAAGCTAATACTCAGTGAAAATATAATTACTGGCGGCACACTGAATTGTATTGTATAGATCCAGGGAAATTGTATCTCACTGTAGTCTTTTATATTTCCATAAAGATTAGTAATGTTGAGCAACTTTTCATATGCTTATCAGCCATGTTCACATCTTCTTTAAAAATGTCTACTTCAATGTTTAATCTATTTTTAATTTTTGTCTTAAAATATTTTACACTTACTTATTATGGAGATAGGGGGCATAGTATTCCACATGTTCAGAGGACAACTTAACCAGAGTTGGTTCTCTCTTTCTACCACATGGGTCCCAGGGATTAAAGTCAGATGTGGCAACAAAGGCCTCTACCCATTAAGCAATCTCACCAGCCCAAAACTAAGTTATAGGAATTCTTTATAAATTCTGCATATTAATCTCCTATCAGATATGATTACCAAATATTTTCTGTGTTTTCCTTTTCACTCTATTACTGTGTCCTTTTTAAAGCCATGAAAGCCTACTTACGGGTTATCATTGCACTGGGACCAGGTTTAAAATCCACTCACATTTGAAAATGTTCACTCATCTGTCATGCTTTTTGGAGGCTCTAACCAGTATGAGACATAAAGCTAGATGCTCAAACGCTGTAGGCAGGTCTACCAGAGGCACATATCATTGGTACATGTCTGTTCGGACATTGTTCTAACTTAAGTTAGATTGGTTCCTCAGCAGCCATCCTGCAGGTACTCGACAGACTCAGGAACTTTTGGTATAGAGCAAATGTCTGAGCCATGGAAACACTGCAGCTCATTCTTAACTTCTTCCTTTCACTATTCCAACTAAATCTCTTTTAAAAAGATTTATTTATGTATTATGTATACAGTGTTCTGCCTGTTTGTATCCCTGCTGGCCAGAAAAGGGCACCAGATCTCATTACAGATGGTTGTGACCCCATGAGGTTGCTGGGAATTGAACTCAGGACCTCCGGAAGAGCAGCAGTGCTCTTAACCTCTGAGCCATCTCTCCAGCCCCCTAAATCTTTTCTTGAGAAGTCATCTGCAAAAGACTTATCTGGATGTAAGTCAGCCATCAGTCATGCCACCTGACTGTCACCTGATATACCACAAGTGGCCAGTGAGATAAGAGGTGGTCTTGTACAGTGCTGCAATGAGGGACCATTCAAAGTGTACCCTCACTTTGTCCGAGAGGCTGAGGCAGCTAGAGGAGAGCAGAATAAAACGTTAACTGACAGAATTTTATTTTCATTAGATGACTTGCTATTAAAATTCCATTAATATTGAAAGCAAAATCTGTGAAACTGGGGGTGGCAGTGAAATATTACCTATTTAAAAACTATTTTAGATGCCTACTCTCTTTCAGGGTCTCCCAGAAAATCTGTAACAGGGAGCAGGCTATCACTCTGGTCCTCAAGTCACTCACTGGAATCACAAAGAAAGGAGGAGGGGAAGGGATATGTTTAGTTATAACATTGAAATCTAGGGATCCTGGGAAGGTGGTCCTGTTATTGATTTAAAAACAAAAGCGATATTTAAATTCTATAAAGAATATTTATGATAAATTGGGAAGTATTTAGAGTTTAAACAAACAACCCCTTCAGTGAGTTCACTCTAGTTCCCTTCACAGATGGACATGTCCTATTGATGAACACACACACGCACACACTCATTCACAAAACAGCCAAAGGCATTTGTTCCACATGAAGGCTTATTTTCATTCAAAACTTCAATCACCAACATGCTAGTTTCCTTATAGTTATAACTTCGGGCATGTGCTGCCTATAAAATGCAGTATCCCAACAACATGAAACTTCTAGGATTAGAGTTTTTCTTTCAAGTAACAATATTTTGTTTGCTTCTGGCATTTGTTCTTGGAAAATTCCCTACAACATTCCCTAACTCTTTGAAGTCAGTGGCGCAAACCCAATATTCGATGTGTTTCATTTAACTCAAAGTGTACACAATAACACAATAACACAGTAGCAACTGCTGGAATGGTCTTGCACCGTAACCCATGGCACAGTTCACACTTCCACGGCCCTGGCTCTCCTTGTAACCAGCATTTTTTTTTTTTTTTTTTTTTTTTAGTTCCTCCCTCCTGGAATCATTGGCTTTGCTTCTAATTAGCCTTAATTTCCTCTGACATTAATATTCCACCTCTCAAAGGCTGGGAATTCACCGACCAGCGTATACGTAAGAGCTGTGTGCTGAGAGGCTCAGCAGGCTCTGCATGTCTGTGAGGTACTCTGTTAGGGAGTGGGGACCTGGCTATGGGTGCTGTGTCTGCTGTCTGACTTGAGGGATCAGGTTCTGAGGCTTAGGCCTCTGCAAGTTTCAAATTCATCAGTGCAATTGGGAGATTACCCAAAGAAGCAAAACAACAGAACTCAACACTGATACATCAGAGGTGTTCTGAGCTGCTAATGTCACCTTCAAAGAGCTACCATGTCTCATTCTGGGTGTGCTTGAGAGGCTACCAGAGTGCAGACAGCTCCAACTGGGGTTTTCTGTTCCACTCCAGGCAAGAGGCCTGGCATTCCTGTGCAACTCAGGTGGAACCCAGGCCCTCACAGTACGAGCCTGAACAATGCCCTAGCAGAGATACTTACTCCGGCTTTCATTTCTGGCCAGTTTGCTGGGATACGTCTTGGTTGTTGGTACATATGGCTCTGGAGGTGGCAAATCAGAAATCGGATGGAAGTAGAATCTGCTTTCCCACTCATCTGAGGGAGAAACAAACAACCTCAGCACAAGAAATCTGCTAGGGAGACTTGGGGAAGAAGGCAAAGAGACAGAGCTCTTAGAAACCAGTTCCGGCTTCCTGGCCGGACGTACACAGAGACGCCGACAGTGTGACCAGTGTGCCCAGCTCCCTCACTGATCCTGGCCTGCAAAGCAAAGCTAAATGATGGAACTGGAGTGATCGTGAACCCAGCAGGTCTCTCCCAGGAGGAGGGGGCTAAGATACAGGGCACTTTTCTTCCCACCCCTGAGCCCAGGAATAAGGGGTACATTTAAACTGTTTTTCATTTTTTATTTTATGTGTATGGGTGTTTTGGCTGCATGTATGTCTGTGCATCATGTGTGTGCCAGTGGCCTGTGAAGGTGAGGGAGGGGGTGCTGGGTTACCTAGAACTGACATTACACATTGTTGTGAGTCACCTGCGGGTTCTGGAAATCAAACCAGGTCCTCTGGAAGAACAGCTGAGCCTAACTGGTAACAGGGCAGAAGGAAGCAACTTAATAACCAAAGGCCACTGCTCACAGCCAGCTGTTCAGAAATATAGGTCACAAGATGGTAATTTGCAAACACAAAAGGATCATTACAAAAATCTCTGGGGAATTAAATTGGAATCTATGACAAGTTAGCCACACCGAAACTCAAACAGGGAACTAACTAGGAAAAAAAAAAAAAAAACCAAAAACGAGCTGTCTTTTGGAAAGTGGGAGAGAAAGGCAGTCACAATAGGGAGTCATAGTGAGCCTCACTGTGTTAGTTAGAACTAAATGTTAGTGGGTGCAGTGTGGATAACAATGGCAGAACACGGAGCACCGTTTCACATAAGCAAGCAACACGCACCTTCGCAAGACGAGTCTTGGAAACCATTTCGAACTGATGTTGATGGTGGGGGAGGGGGCGGTGGCCCAGTACCAGGCCTATCAGGAGGAAGAGGAGGCCTAGGCCCGCTTCTGGGACTGTCCACTCCACTCCTGGAAGGCAGCTGAGGGGTGGCAGGCAGGGCCCGAGCTGTGCTTCCATTTCTGCTTATTGGTGGTGGTGGTGGGAGGGGGCCTGGAGCAAAAGACAAGACATGCAGCAAAGCATTGCCTTATATCCACATTGCCACTGTGGTCGTCATCACTATGCAAGGTGGAGGGCCTGCTGAATACATGCCCCCTAACTAGGGAAAATGAGAGAAGGCAAACCCCTTCTAGTCACGGCTATAAGCATGAAGTGGACATAAACCCATGTGGGTATGTGAGGTAAGAGCCTGTAATGGCAGCTAGCCTGCTGTATGGCTTCAGGGTACCACTGAGGCTGGAGACCAAACAGTGAAACTGAAAACAGGTAATAATATGTTTATATTGATAGCTGTGCCATTCAACAAGCATTTTATCCCTTTAAAGAGTTATTGAACTAATTATTGTGACACCATAAAAATAATTTTTAAAAGAGTAAGATAGTTATAAAATTAGTGTAGGTCTTTAGAAGAACTGTTTTTTTTTTTAATAAAAAACAATTCAATTATTTGTGTGCACGTGTGTCTGCACCATGGCACACGTATGGAGGTCAGAGGGCAATATGGAGTCTATTTTTCTCTACCACCTTCACCTAGATTCCAGGGGTCAAGCTGGAGGTCATCAGGCGTGAGCCACAAACATTCTACGTGGCTGAGCCCATTTTCTTGCTGGTCCCAGTACTAAGTTTTCAGACAGGCAGCATTATGACAGATCATTCAAGCGTATTTCTGTGATGTACAGGATCTGTGTCCAGGAACAAGTGTCACCAGGAGACCAAACACTGGTCATCTGGAGAACTGTAGGGGTCACTTCTAGGTTATTCCTCTTGGGGTGGGGGCAGCTGAGCACAGGGAGTGACAAACTGTTGGTGTCTATCTCTTGCTATAGACTCAGGTGGTCCTGCTCTCAGCTTGCCACTGCCAGGCTGTGGGGCTAGGTCCCTGTCTACCAATAGTCAGGTAGCTGTCACTTCTCTTGAAACAGTGTTGCTCAGGAGAAAAAAATGAAAAAGCAAATTAAAAACTACATATAATCCAACACTCCAGAGGCAGAGGGGGATGAATCTCTGAGTCTAATGCTAGAATGCTCTACATGAATTCCAGGCCTGCATGAGACCCTGTCTCAAAAAATACTTATATGTAAAATAAAGACATATATTACCTACACATTTGAAACATTTTTTTTTCAAAAAGTGTAATATATAAGTTATGAGTTTCCTCCTGAACCTGGGTCTCCCTTTTTTTATGCTGTGCTGGGAGCCATCAAGCTTCAGACATCCTCCAGTCTCTGGCAGCCCTCTGAGCTGGAGCTAGGGGGCCTTTGCTGGGATTTGTTACCACCAGTAGGAAATACTCTTAACCTCTGAATGACAGGGAGGGGAAAGGAAGAGGGGAGGGGTGGGGAGGGGAGGACAGGGGAGGGGGAAGGGAGGATGAGGAGAGGAGAGGAGGGGAGGGGAGGACAGGGGAGGGGGAAGAAAGGGGGAAGGGGAGGGGAAATAGGAGGACAGGGGAGGAGTGAGAAAAGGAGGGGAGAGGAGTGGAGCGAGGAGGGGAGGGGAGGGGAGAGGAGAGAATTCTGGCTCTGATGTCACAGGTGCTCCCAATGAGATGGTAACTTATTCCCAGCCATACCAGCCAAGCTTCCCGTTTGCAGAGCAGGTCAGGGTGAAGATGAAAGCTCTTATCTCTCACTATCAACTGCAGACTTGGCGGACAGTTCCTCAGCTCACTTACTAGGCACAAACTATCAGAGGTTTTAGCCTCAATCATGGCATCCCACCACCGGTATTGTGCAACATCCAAAGCTTTACCTGTTTCTGACTTGAACGCTGTTGCTTGAGATATTTGGGAGAGGACGCTTTTAGGGACATGATGCTCCCCCCCACCCCCACCCCGCAGTCTTGCCATACCTGATCTGCCTGGCGGATCCCTCACTGGAGGAGGGGGCCTCTCGTTGGGTGGGGGAGGGAGAGGCCCGGAGCGTCCAGGTGAAGGCAAGGGAGGTGCAGAGGATGTGAGGGACAGGTTCCGCTGTGGCAGCCTCGGGATCTCATCATTGGAAGCAGGAGGCAGGGGAGGAGGGCCAGGTCGGCTGGGTGGTGGAGGAGGTGGTGCCTGTGACCCTGCCCCAGGCCGTGGGGTGGAAGGCACTGGAGGTTTGGTGTTCTGTGAGGTGGGAGGTGGAACGGCTTCTCTGTGGATGGGGGGCCTGTTGCCCACGGGAGGAGGTGGTGGAGGGGGCTTGTCATCCAAGGCTCGGCTTGGGGTGGGGGGCAAAGGGGGCCTGGAGAACGGAGAGGAGGAGCTCGAGGGGTTCTGGCGCACAGAGCTGGCTCCAAAAGCAGCACCTCGGTTTCCAGGAAAGGGGGGCCTGGGGGCTCCGGGCCCTGTTGGGGATCCTCGGTTGTGCAGATTCGACTGAATGGGTCTTGGCATATTTGGTACCGGAGGGGGAAGGTTATCGGGTTTTGAGCCCACATCAGGCCTCGCGGGAGGCATTCGGTTCCTGGGCAGCTCTGGGGGACCACTCCTGTGGCCTGGTGAGGGTGCAGGGAACCGCGCTGGGGGGCCACTTGGGGGCGAAAAGGGCTTGGCAGATGTTGCTCTTCCTCCTGGTGGCAAAATCGGTGGTCGGCTTCCCCCAGAATCTAAAGAACAAGAAACCAGACACGGGGTCAAAAAAATGAGGAGCCCTAAATAAATCAGAGGACAAGAGTGGGTGCTGGCCGTTTCGCACAGCGCTATCTAGCTTCATAAACTTAAACTGTTTGAAATGCTTGTGTGGGTTTCCTGGAGGCAGAGATGTATAGCTGTTTATCTTCCAGGTACAGGTTTTACAGCCAGACTTTCCAAAGGATGAATTAAAGTATCCCTGGCGAGAGGTCTCTAAAACAAGAAGGAATGGATAGCTTGTATAGATCTGTGCTAATAGTCATCATGTACCCCACTGCTGTCTTTATCCCTCTGGTCCTTGTACATCACACATACGCACACACCCACGCTAGGTCAACCTTCAGTATTAGGATATAACAATTCTGTAATGCCTTTGTTCAACGAGTATAGTGGATATTTGGCCAAACTAAGTTCTTAAGGAGGAACTACGTGGGAAGGGTAGCCCAAGGTAATTCTTTTTAATTTTTTAAAAATTATTTTTAGATTATGATTTGCCTGTATGGTTTATTGGTGTATCACATGTCTACAGTGCTCTAGGAGACCAGAGGAGGGTGTTGGGTCCTCTGGAGTTGGTGTTGTCGTCATGCCATGCAGGTGTTGGGACTCAAACCCAGGTCCTCTGAAAGAGCAGCCAGTGCTTTTAAGCCCTGAGCTGTCTCTCCAGCCCCCTCCTCAAGGTAATCCTTGAAATCAAATAGTTACCATTGAAACATTTTTCACTTCAATTGTGAATTAAACAATGTACAAATATTTATTGTACACCCATTTTTCTAGATGTTAGAAACAGCTGGATAAACAAAACACTTCTCCCCTATATTTTATATTCTTTGGGGACACAAATGATGAGTTAGAAAAGGGGGACTTTCGAACAGTTATTACTACCAAAATGAATCTGACAAATCAAGAGTGCCCGAAGAAGCCAGGCCTGACGGGCTGGGGACCGCACCTCTGGGGCTAGGCCGTGAGAGCTGAGGTCTAACAGGAAGTGGCCAGCTTTGGGAAGATGAGGCAGAGCACACCTGAGGCAGTGAGGGCTAGTAGGACAAAGGCCTCTGACAGGGACAGAAGCCTGGGTACCACAGCACAGAGGATTGAATCCACAGGGAATGGAGCCCAACTGGACAGGCCACTAAGAGCATGTAGGCCAGGAGTTAGACTTTACCCCCACACAAGAAACACTTGAGGGGCTGGAGAGATGGCTCGTTGGTTAAGAGCACTGCCTGCTCTTCCAAAGGTTCTGAGTCCAATTCTCAGCAACCACATGGGATCTCACAACCATCTGCAATAAGATCTGGTGCCCTCTTCTGGCCTGTAGGCATTCATGCAGGCAGAACACTGAATATATAATAAATCTTTAAAAAAAAAATAAATAAAGAAGGAGGAGGAGGAGGAGAAAGAAGCAGCAGCAGCACTAGGATAGGTTTATTCAGTGTAGTAACATGAACCTGAAATAATTTTAATTCTGATTTTAGCATTGTAAAAATTGTATTTTTCTTGAGTAGGTGGTATACTTCTGTGACATCCAGCTTACACCGTGTCTTCCACATTCACATGGAGGCTATGTAGCTACTATCTATCTTAAAGTAGTGGCAGATCTCCTGGCACTGACTTCAATGCCTTCTTCATTTTACTTCCTTTCTTTTGTTTACTTTCTTTACCTTTGTTAAAGTACCAAATGCATGCATCTGGAAGCTGCCTAACACACTTTTGTGTGTTTTAGGGAAACGATTTTATATTTGAACACAAGACTGGCAAGATAGGACCTATAGCCAGCCACCCCCGTGGATCAGTGACTTCAACTTCAGACGAATGCCAGATGCTCATACTATTGCCTTCAAGATTACCTTCAAGCTGAGCGTATAAGGCCTATTTGAAACCCAAGTGAATTCTGTGACGGGCTTGGGTCCCATCCTCATGGTCATGCCAGGATTTCAGATAAGGGTTACCGTCTCTGACAGAGAGAGCTGTACTCCCAGGTTATCAGGTAGAGGAAGCTGGTCCCATTCTCCCTTTTCTATTCTTCCAGCTCCAGCTCACCCTTTAGAAGAGCATGGAGGATGGGCTACCCCAAGTATACTGTCCAAATATTTCATAACTCTACAGGACTGCCTAGTTCCTACTGATAAAGGGGAGAAGCTGGGGCATAGTCCCTCATAAAACAGGGTGACATCTTAAACAATGCAAATTTTTTTAAAGGGCAGAGCCTCAGGCAGGTCTGCCAAGCCTCCAAACGGCACATCAGAGAAGGAATTGTAAATACCATTATCCCTGTTGGCGGTGGACCTCAGCTTCGGCATTCCAGCCTGGAATAGTCCTCCCAATCCCGGGGGTCCACCACCTCCAAAATTTCCGCCGCCACCACCACCACCACCGCCTCCTCCACCGCCACTGCCACCGCCTCCACCATAGCCACCACCGCCACTGGCACCGGCTCCTTTCGGTTCTGCAGAAGGAGAAAACAGACTTGAGAAAATGCAGATGTATTTACTAGTCCTAGCCCCAGGAAAGCCGTAAGATAGAGCGGGCTGATGCTGGGCATCTGTGGGATGACGATTTCTTCACTCAGCTGAGGGATTTTAAGGGGTTGCCTTAACCACAGAACAGAAGGGGTTTGGGTCCAGAGGTAGAAGAAACAGTAAGAGGAGGTGTGTGTCTCCATGATCCCCTCACTAGATTGGCTGACATATTAGTACCTATTTACTTTACATCCTAACATTCAGCAAATTGTTTTTTAAGACTAAGTTTCTCTGTAGCTTTAGAGCTTGTCTTGGAACTTGCTCTGTAGATCAGGCTAGCCTTGAAACTCACAGTGATCCACCCACTTCTTTCTCCCCAGTGCTGGGATTAAAGGCATGCTCCACCAACACCTGGGAAGAGACATATGTTTTTTTAGTGGGGGAGGGAGGTTTGAGACAGGGTTTCTTTGTAGTTTGGGAGCCTGTCCTGGAACTAGCTCTGAAGACTAGGTTGGCCTCAAACTCACAGAGATCCACCTGTCTCTGCCTCCCCAGTGCTGGGATTAAAGGCATGGGCCACTAACATCCAGTTGAAGACATATACTTTTTTTAAAAAATCATCTTTTTAGAAACTTATGTATGTTAGTGTGTGTTTAAGGTTAAACACCCATAAATAGTTCCCCAAACTATTCCTTGTCCTGGAGAAGAATCACACAGCTGAGATAGATCTACACATTGCCAGTAACTCACACAGACAATATTTACAGTTGACATTTGGAAACAAAGCAACATTTGCTATTTATGTCTTAGATTTGAAGGGGGGGTGCAGTTGTGTAAGTGGTAAATACTGAGCCTAGAAAAGAGACCTGCCTTTGCCTCTTGAGTGGTGGGATCAAAGCGTGCGCTGACATGCTGGGCTAAACAGGCTCCAAACATGACACGTGTGTGGTGGTGTGGTGTGTGTGTGTGTGTGTGTGTGTGTGTGTGTGTATGCTTTAAAATTATGAAAAGGGCATTTTCCTATTACATTTTGTACTTAGTTATTAGTACCAAGAAATTTTATTTGATTTAGCTACTTTGCTGTATATTTTAAGTTAAAAATTATAAAAACATTGGTGATATTTCATTTTCCAGTAGGTGTCTTCAAATGGTAAAGGCTTCCTTCTTTTCTAAAAGCTGCACCCCTTCTATTTTTCTGTAAATAATTACTTTGATGGCTGAACCTCTTAAACAATATAGATTATCAATGTTGCTATGGTAACCATGCTCTAATTTTAATGAGACAACTCCTGAAGTTAAATATTAACAGGTTACCAGAGGGTCTTTTTTTGTTGTTGTTGTTGTTTTTAAATATTTACTGTCAATAAGGATACTTCTATATTCGGCTTAAAGACTTACATATGGAATCTTATCCAATATCTACTTAGCATTTACTGAGTTGATTATATGATTTTTATTATTTTATATGAAGAATAAATTTTAAATCTAGTACTGAAAAATGGGATTATCTTTGGTCTTGGTGAATTATTCTTACTAGATTTTTTTGCTTAGTATTTTCTTATTCATGATAAATAGTGCACGTCACTTTTTTATTTCTGGAACTCCTTTGCTGACAGTTTGTTGGGGTGGCTGTCCTGTCTGTTTACTGCATCTCTGACCTCTCCCCACTAGAAGCATCCCATCCCTACCCAGGTAGAGATGGCTAAGAATGGTAGAGATTAGCAGGTAACTCAGTGGTAGAGGCTTGTCTAATATTACAAAAATGTCTGGAGAGCCCTGATGGATGCCACTAGCCTGCAGAGTTCTTGTGTGGAAGACCTTTGCTCCACTTTGCTGTCAGGATGACAACAGTTTGAAGACATCTACCAGAGAGCTTTCTGTGGCTTCCTGCTTGGGAATGAATTAAGCTGAAACACAGGACTTAGTAATAATAAACCATTTGATCCCACAGTTATTCAGAGAGAAAATAATCTTAGGCAGCTTTCATTGTTGATGTAGCTTCCTGGGTGAAGTTTGGTTAAATTAATGATTTCTTGGGAAATTAATTTCTTCAAGATTTTAAGATGAGCTGAGCAGCATGAAGCACACCTATAAGCCTGTCACTCCCAGAGGAACTATCTGAGGACGCTTCAGCATGGAACTCCACTATTCTAGCTTTAATTTTAGAAAATTTGTTTCAAGTCTCTTTACTGACTTTCTGGGATTTCATCTTATTCATTAATCCACTTTTCTAAATTAGTCATTAGCTCTCCATCTTTCCTATGTATACAGCTCTCTACTGGAGACATAATCTGATAATGAATTGACAAGAACTACTTTACCTAACAGGCTAAACCTAATTACAGCAACAATTTCTAGAGTGTTTGCTTTAGAATGAGGTTTAAAATTTTACTGATTTTAACTACGATAACGTAACAGTGTCCTTGTCATTAAAATATTACTCATCACTGAATAATACATCGTACAGCACATATACACACAGGACACATTTACATGGTATTGTAAATTTAAAGTGTGCTACAAGACACATCCATATGTCTTGTCTACCCTCATATAGGGAAGTGTGATGGTCTGGGTACCATTTATGTGTATCGATCAAGGCCCACATGTGGGAAACCTAGTCCTCAGTGTGTCCATGAGAGAGGGAGTATGACCTTTAGGAAATAGGGGGTGATGGAAAATAATTAAGCAATGGGGGGAAGGATTGTTATTGCCCTCAGAAGGAACTAATATGGTTTCACAGGACACTGAAAGGGTTTATTATAAAACAGCAAGACTCGCTAACCCCCTCTCTGGTTTTCTATCTTGCTATACGATCTGCCTTCTGCCTGTACTTCTGCCATTGCTGTAACACCATCCCTATGAAATCCTTGTCAGAGCAAGGCCGATGTCAATACCATACACTTAAATCTCTAAACTATAAGTTAAACCAATTTCCTTTCCTTATGCAGTACTTGGTATCAGGTCTTTTGTCATAGTAACAGAGTGAACTAATACAAAAACGTGAAATTGAGGATAGTGGGCTGGTTCCAGGCCATTTAGTATAAATGGTAGACAGGGCTGAATTACAAAGCTATCATGTATAAGCACTTTGATATACAGCCAGGGAGGTTTTGCATGCAAACAAATACAAAACCATGAATGAATTTTGTTATTTGCAAAGAACCTGAACAGTAGTATAGGTATCCAGTTAAGTGTAGGAACAATGAAGGCATGTATTGGGTTACATCTTACATCTGTCAGATGTATACCCCTCAGTACTACTTAGCCTGAGAGGAAAAGGCTAATGTTATTTCAGTACAATGGAAGACACAGACCTTGAAGATAGGAGTTTCCATAAAGAGTCAGGAATAGGCCCACTGTCCAGTTCCCGTCAGAGGTGGCGAGAACTCACGCCTTCTCTTCAGGGCTCCAGACTATTAGAGAGAGAGCTGATGTCCTGTGTCCTAGAGTCGGTACCTTCTCTAGCTGCACGCTACAGAGCACAACTCAGATTGCTGTTGAACCAAAGCTTCCCAGCTAGAACTGTGCTGGGCTCCCAGACAGAAACACCATGGTGTGGTTGCTCTAGAGATCTGACTGCTAGTCAGGTGCTTAAAATCCACAGTGCCTTTCTGAGCATTGTGCAGACATGTACCTGACAACAGAGCCCTGTTCAAAGTCTCTGCTTTCCTCATTTCCATTTCCCTCCCTTTCTCTTCCAGCTGACTCCCCTCCCACCCACGTCTTCCCCAGTGATGCTCTGCCTACCTCTACCCTCCTAAACACTGCATCCTAATTCACCTGTCCACAACGCCGCACTCGGTGACTGCCAGTTCAGTCAGTTCCCTCGAGTCTAAATGAGATCTGAGGCTATGATCAATCCTGGTGACATGGAAAGGACAGTGTCCATACCTGAATCCAGTCAGGGATGGTTTTCACTCCCTCACAAGGCCAATGAGGAGACTTACATTGTTCGCACTTGCCTGTTTATATAGACCCTGTTTTACTGCAAAAGGTTCCTTGGACTCAGGTGCACAGATAAGCACATTGTGATCTCATCTCCTCTCCCCAGCCTCCTGGGAATCATATCTTTCTCCAGAATTCCACTTTGCAGACAACAGAGCACTGTACGAGCTTTATCTCATTGGAAGCTCACAACAGACTCATATGGTCAGTTATGAGGTATCACCTCAACTTTACAAATGAAGACATTAAGGCTGGGAGTTGTGGCCTGATGGCTGTGCTGGGCCCTGAATCCTCATCTGAAGGCTGTGACACTTTCCATGTTTCATGCTTCCTTGTCATCTGTGATGCCTGGAGCAATGGGTTAATCTCCAGAAAGCACTATGAATAATTCAGAGAATCGCTGCTGTGTGTTTCTTGGACAAAGAATTATTATGCTAGCTTCCTGGAGCATTAGAAGGGGCTCAAGCCAAAGCTGTGGCTACAATGACTAGCACAGTCCTGTCTTTTGCTAGCTTTGCAGCTGTTGTTAGCATGAGGGGGGGGGAGGTGAAGGTTTGGTGAGAAGTGTAAGATGACCATTAGGCTGTAAACCATTCAGCACTATGGAAAGAATTTTTACTCACTGTCCAATATTGGTGCACTTCTGTCATTGGTGACTGTCTTCTTGAGTTTCTTCCCTTTGCTGATGTCAGAGAGAAGAGCATTCCTCCCAGCCTGCTGTGACTTATTCAAGGTGGGTTTTTCGGTATTGGCCTGAAAGGTAACCACATAGACTCATCAGCCAACCTTGGGGCAAAATCATGCACTGTAGTCTTAAGATTCCAGGCTGTAAACTCTATGAGAGTTTTAGATTCTACGCCATTCTCTTTAAGGCCAGATGTCTGGGAGCAGATACAGCAACAAAAAAAAAAAAAAAAAAAAAGGAAGAATAAGTCTGTGATAAAAATCCAAATTTCCAGACCATAATCTTCCCATAAACATCCAGGGTGTGCTGGTCCCCTCACAGGAGGAGGGGTTAAGTCTGAGGGGACTCTGCTGCCCACTACTGGCCCTCTCCTGAGGCTATGTCCAGAAGAACAGAAGGCCCCTCCCACGTTTAGCACTCACCTGCTACAAGGAAATGCCTGACTCTGTCAAAGCACGGTAGGTTTTTAAACTCACTAAACTTTTAGAAAACAACTCCCTCTGAGTGCACTGACAAAAGTGCTTTCCTTCTTTGATTTGTTGGATTTGCTATGGCATAATTCCATTAAAGCAAATCCCTCCTGCCAGTTCATAGTACTACTAATTTTGACAAACATAGTCAAGGTACAGAAGGCAATATTTTTCCTTACACAGCAATTCCCTCGTGTTCTTTTGACCATAAGATGTCTCTAATGTTTAATTCCTTTGGAAAACTTAGCTCAGAGAAAGTACCCTATTACTTAAAAAACGTTTGGGCATTTCTTACAATCCTAATGTTCCTGACTAGAAAATGGAGAACTTGCCCCTTTACAGTTATCTTAGGAATATGGACACTCAGGGGTCTAGCACATGGCCATGGAGGTAAGCGTTTCTCACATGTGGATACTCGCTTGGTCTTGATCATTTGTGGCTGCCTCAAAGCTAAAGGTCCTTCCAGCAGGCCTGAGAGATCTCCAGGGCTGGCCCCACCCTTCTGAAAGGGGTGAGAGCCCAGATAAGCCAGTTATGGAGTAAAGCTGGGGAAGCACATGGTTTGACACCTCACTCAGTCTTTTAGTGTCACCGTGGGAGACAGAAGGGAAGCTCAGCTACTCGGAATTACTGTACATCATGTCGCAAACATAGCGACATGGTGAGGCAGCCCTTGGTAGCAATGGTCACAGCTAAGCACTTTCAGTGTGCTGTATATTATTTTAATTCAGTCTTCATTGACCCTGGGTGCTATTTCCGCTTTACAGCTACACATGTGCACATAAACCCAAAACAAAAACATCAATGAAAACCTGTAGTAAGTTAAATCTATACACACACACACACACACACACACACATGCTGCAGAGGCTAAGAGGAGGAGCTGAGATCTGAACACTGGCAGTCTGACTCCAGCACCTTCCCTGGAATCTGGTGGAAGGGTAAATGTGGGGTCCCAGTGTGCCTTCCCCGTCAACACCTCTACCTCCAACCCCAAAGCAGCCTGCTGGGCCTTCCTACTGTCCTTCCAGATAGTCTTTGTGTGAGTAACTTTGTTTGCTAGTAATTTCATTCTCTATTATACCCAAAACATCATGGAGGGACCTTTAAAAACTACCTGGTCCCTTTATTTTAAGGATGAAGGTCAACTCGGGGCTAGAGAGTAACTGATGTGTCCCCACTGGACATCTTCAATTTTGAGTGAACAGCCTTCTGCTTGGCTTGCCGCCTGCCCTTTTTGGATGCCAACCTCTCTCCTGTGGCAGACTGGGCCCCTTAATTGCAGTATTCCACTAGGTCAGTATCCCCTGGTGGTCACCAATCCACCTTCCCTTCCTCCTGGATCTTGTTTTGAGGTCTGTATTTGTGCCCCTGGCTGGCCTCTAACTAATCTCCTGCCTCAGTGTCAGGAGTTTGGAGGGCAGGTAAGCCACCACACCAGGCTTCACACTTTAATCCTTTAGGTGCAACAGTCATGATTTTAAAAAATCTCCTCATGCTGTGTTATTTATCTAATATTTTCATTAAATTCATCCACTCTATTATTTTCTGTACAGTTTTTTAATGGAAACTTTCTTTTAAATGAAATCACTGGCTTTCAAAATCAGCCTCTGGCTTTGCTGGGCCAATCACACATTTTTAGAACACATATTAAAATAAATATATCAGCATTAAAATTCTAAAACATAACCCATGTACCAATTAATAATGATAGGCACCTCATGTTTTTGAAGAAATACAGATAAACTAATCTTGCCACATTAGCCAGCTAAGAGTGTTTTCTAATTAATCCACACAAGGCTGCTTAAAATTTCATGGACTGACACGTTTAGAAAAAGAAATTATTGTAAAAACAAATTGGCTAAAAAGATACACAAACCCTACCTTAGAATAAACCTAACTCCCATTAAATTGCTATAAATATTTCCAAATGCTTAGACATAATTTGTCCTTATGCCCAAAGAGGCTCTCTCAGGGAGCTGGGACCAAGTGTTCGTGGCCTGCAGTCTCAGAAGAGTTATATAAATGTGTCCATGGGAACCTGGAGCCAGGGATGTTTTCTCCCCAAGCCTCAGGTTCCCCGTACAAGAAATAAAAGGATTGGTCATCAATGCGTGCCTCCCAAGCAGAAAAGGCTCACACGTGGAGGGGGCTTCGGGATGGCATTTGTCTTGGGAGTCAAGGCTCACACAATAGTGGGGCTTTGGGATGAAGTGTGTCGTGGAGTCTTCCTGAAAGCAGATGCACTAAATTCCCCAATAGGCTCGTCAAAGGACCAGGAGTCCAGTGAGGACATTCCTCTAGGACATAATCATCTAGACACAAGGACAGGTTATAATGGGAAAGAGTGGGAAAGGTGGTGGTGGTGATGGGGATAGCATCAGTAGAGAACAGAGTGGAGAGAGGGAGAAGGTGGGAAGAGAATGGAGTGAGTTTGGAAGGCAGTGGGTACATTGCTGAGAGCCCGCACTCTCTGCATCTGCCCACCCAGGAGTGACTGGCCAGGCACTGAATTCATCTGAAAGGAAACAGTGCAAACAGCTTCAGAGCTGTCCTGAGAACCCTTACGTTAAACTATCACATTTGCCTTGATGGACCTGTAGAGGAAGCCTAATAACCCAGACTCCAGGCTCCCAGCCTGCATCCCAGGAGACCTGGGCCAAACACATCCTTTGTGTTGTCTGGCTTTGATAGGTCTCAACTAGGTTCTAACCTCAGAAAAGATGGGGCCCTGGCAAAGCCTTCAACGGCAGACCAATGCCAGAATGCCAATGCACTGAAGACACAACTACATGTCAGGGTTTGACTTTGTTTGGTCTTCTTCATGGGCAGAGTGAAGGGAGAAAGCCACTGTGTTGGCACGGTCTGCAAATAATCCCAGCTCTTAGGGTCTGTAAATAATTCCAGCTCTTAGGAGGTAAAGACGGGAGTTTCAGACTAGCTTGGACTGCAAAACCTTTTCTAAGTTTTTTGTTTTTCTTTTTCTAAGAAAAAGTGAACAGAGGAAAGGTACTTACCAGAGCAAATGTTGGTGGTGGTGGGGGTGCTGGTGGGGGAGGAACAGGCATCTTGGACAGTTAAAATTTCAACAGTCTTGAGGATAAATCTGTATAAACAAAACACATCAGTGCATTAGCTCACTCTACAATGTCTGTCTGAGGTCTAGTCTACCTCAGTGACACAGGCCGCCTTTTAGAAGGGGGTGAGATGGACTACCCTTCCCCCATTGCTCAGGTAGGACTGTTTAGGAGGGACCCTGCTGGGAGAAAAAGTCTGAAGGGAGATACAGGGTGACTGAAAGTCATACCCAGTACTAACCCTAGTCATTTCTGTCCCCACACTGCAGGCCGCAGTGGAACAGGGTGGCTGCGAGCCTGTGCTTGCAGAAGGAGGAAGAGTTTCTGGAAGCTACTGGAAATAAATCCCAGTCTGGTCAAACATATTTTAAGTCACATAAAATATTTTCTGCTCTCCCATCTTTCAGCTCCCCTTGAATCAGGTAAGATTCCTAGATGATAGCCAGGCAGTGGTGATGCACACCTTTAGTCCCAGAGCTCAGGGGGCAGAGGCAGGTGGATCTCTGTGAGTTCAAGGCCAACCTGGTCTACAGAGAAAGTTCCAGGACAGCCAGCGTGGTTACACAGAGAAACCCTGTCTTGAAAAATAAGTAACAAAAAAAAAAAAAAAAAAAAAAAAAAGGAAAAAAAGAAAAGAAAAACAACAAACAAAAAACTCTAGATGGGTCAAAAGCATTAAAATTTAAGAACCTTTGTTACACAGTTTGAGCTTTCAGCCTGAAACATCAGCCACCTGAGTTCTATATAACATATGCCCAAATTCCAAACACAGGAATTACTTGCCTTTATTCTCAATAGTCTTTCCCAACTGCAGAAAAACAATTTCTTAGAGCTTAAGCATTATTTTAGCTCAACCACTAAAAAGCTGATATGGAAACTTTATGCCTTAAAACACGCCATCCATTGAAATACTGTGGACAGCTTGCTTCCTGTGAACAGCATAGCTAGATTCCTCACACCTGCTTCTAAACAAGGATGGAGACATCTGGGGCTCATTCCCTTCAAAGTGAGCTAACTGTGAAATGGAACTTAGCCCAGTGTGGTGGGACATCCCTGCAATCCAAGTACTTAGGAGGCAGAAGCAGGAGAACCATGGCAAGTCTGAGGCCTACACAGTGAGCCTGGTCTACACTGCAAGCCCCAGGTTAGCCAGAGCTGCGGAGACCCTGGGTCAGGGCGGTAAATGTATTTCCCAGGTTCTTCATTCCATTACTAACCTTCAACAACACTGCAGGGAAGCTCGGCTGCATTCATCCTATAGCCAGGGATTCCACGACCTAGAAAAACCGACTCTCACTAAAAATCCCCAAGGTTGTTCATTAGAATCGTGTCCTTTTGGTCTCTGCTCTCTCACTGGCCTACACTGCCCTGCTCCCTGCTCTCTCACTGAGCTCCCTGTCCCTGGCCATTTTAAGCATTGTTTGTCTATTTGATGAAGCTTGCTTCGTACCTAGGCTGGAATCCTTTGAAGTAAGAAACAGTCCTACACTAGAACATCTCTGCTGCTCCAGATGAACTATCCCTACGTTCATCTCAGTGCTAAAAGGCTGCCAAGTACCTTTGCGACTCTTTAGCTGAGTAGCTTCTAAGCATGGTCTGGACCCTTCCAAGCTGAGCCTTAAGGGAAAGCTTTTTAAAAATCCCAGAAATCCCAGTCTTGGCACATCACTCACCAAATGGATCAAAGGCCAATTTTGTGTCTCCCCATGCTCGGCTCACTGCCAGGCCCATGTAGACTTCTCACCAGACTATGGACTCCACCAGGTCTCCCCAGTGACATAAAGGTCCTCACTAAATATGTGTAGGGAAGGAGCTGGGGTTACATACGCACACCGAATGCTCATCACTGCAACAGCTGACAGTGCACCTAACGAGGCTTGGGAAAGAATGTGCCGCATCTCAGAAGGGCTTGCTAGAGTTAACTGCTGGGCCTTGTTTTTATGGCAGCCTGGGACTTCTTGAGTAAACTCAAACTCCAAGGCCTTGAAAAGTAGGGTTTTCAAGTGTCTCCCACAGCCCACACCAGTCAGAGATGATCTTCCTGGAGGATCCTGGCACCAGGTCACAGGCCCTAATGGACTAGGCATTCCTGACTAGTATCCTCACACCTACAGGGTCCACAGATGGGATCAGGAGCTTGTGAGCTTGGGGGATCAACACAAAGTGAATATTTGAGAAGTACAATGCATTAGACATCACACCCCATCCTAGAGCACCTGAGAATCTCACAGCTGCGACCCATTTGTTAACTGCATGGAGCTGCTTATGGAGAGTACTGTGAATAAAAGAATTTTCTAGAGAGGCTCACCACAGATTTGCCCCAGGAACCTCACAACTTCTTCAATATGCTAGGAAGACAGAATTATCCCCGAATATAATGTGACTGATTTGGGGGACTTAGAGAATTTGCTAGTCATTTAAATAAGTTGCTTCATAGTCTAAAGCTAATTTAGAATTCAATCTGAAGTTGACTCTATTAGGCCTACACCACTAAATAATCCAAAGGGAGGATATCCAATGAACGCACCAGGGACACCAGGCAGTCATAAGAAGGGGCTTTCTAATCCTGGGGACTTGGGGGGCGGATTTCATTAGAGAAGACCGGAAATGGCTTTATCCAATTGTGTATGTTTTTGTTTTTTACTGATATGGGCTGGTAAACATTGCCAGAAGTTGCCCTTAAACACCATACTACATAAAAGGGAATAGAGGAAAGTAACCCTTTCTCCACAAAAGGGGTCCTGTGTGTGGAAGGATGGGGGAGGGTTACCATAGAAACAATGCAACAGATCCGAAGGTCCAACTGCTCTTGCCCTTGGTACTTTTATATTCTTTCTGTAATTTCCACTTAAGTTCAGTAAGGGTTATATAGAGCACCCTTAATTTATCTTCACGATTGCGTGCATGCTCCTGGCTCTCTTCCAACTTCACTTTCTTATTTTCTCCTCTGACTCCAAGGGGGAACACTGTAGAAAATATCAGGCAACATAGAAAAACACCAAAAGTTCTGTTTGTCCTCAGAAAAAAAGTATTCAGTAATTATTAGCTCTTAGATTAAAAGGGAGCTGGGGTAAAAACCCCCAGGAATCATTCTTGTTTTGATGTATATCCTCCTAGCTTAAAAATGCATGTAGTATGCATGGCACCTATCCTCCCCTCTCTCAGGCTGGGAAAATGTGTTCTCCACTCCCTATGTTTGGACAAGACATCAATATAAGAGGTTTTTTTAAATGAGTCAAAGGTCTTAAATTCACATTGTTATTACAACCGTAAAAACATATAAACGCAAGGGCATTCATTCAGAAGCTATGGATCTACTCAAGGCACATAACCTTAATTTAGTAACATGAAATTGCTGATAAATTCATGAACTTTTTAAAAGCTCAGAGTTTTGAGATTCCTGCTGGAAAAATCCTTCTTGATTTTATTCTTTAGAGACTCCACAATGCAAACTGAGTTGGATATCTTTAAGACCTGAAAACCATCAAAACTAATTAAGGTGAATTTGGCTTTGTTCTTCAACTTCCTGTAAAAGGGCTCAACGGGAAAATTGATGCTCACAGTAAACCACAGTCATCCTGTTTCTTTAACACAATCTTTTCACAGGTGCAGTTGCCTGTAGTTTCTATTTTATGTCACCAGTTGCTAAGCAACGAATGGGGGGGCACCCCCACCTCGCCCTGCATCCTCCATGGCCACTTCAGAGACTTAAAACCCACACAGAAAGGTTTGTTGCTCTTACTGTTAGTTACTTCACCTCTCCTGAGCTGCAGGTCCCTGCTCAGGGTAAGGAGTCAGTCCAAACATGAGAGACAAGCAGAGTACAGAAAGCAAACACAAACCCAGTGTCCCAGTTAGTGATGGTTTGCCCCAACTAGCGACCGCTGTGGAACCCACACAGGCTGTGCCCAGAATCCTCCATGTCCCCAAATGCACTTGTTCTTTGCTCATTTGAAACAACAGCTTCAGTGACTGCTTGCTAGAGCTGTTTTCTTCCTCATGGTAGCAGATTGTGCCTGTGGCACTCAGAAGTTAGCTCAGAGAGGCTTCACTCAGAGTTCTAGAGAAAGAGGTGGTTTAGGGCTGAGGCTACAGTGGTGGTGGTGGTGGGATGCATGCCAGCATGTGGCCCCAAAAGTACTCTCCAGAGCAACACGAAGACCGACTTGGGACGCAGACTCAAAATCTCACTCCAATAGTGACTACAGGAGAAACAGGGGTTACCATGAAGATTATACTTTAACCTACTATCTTACATATTTAAAAATTAACAGAAGCTATAGGTATCCCAGGCCCTTCTAAAAGTAAGACCATGAAGTTTATCTGGGTGACTGAGCTACCTGTGGGTTAGCTTAAGGTGTAAGGACCAAAAATCCTTTACTTTATGCATAAATGTGACACGATTTTCTTCCCACTATCTTCCATCTTTACAGGTACCTTTTTCAAGGGGCTCAAAGCTCAAAGCTGAAGTTTCCCTAAATCCTCAGCACCATTTCTAGTATTCCCAAGATGATTAATCTCTGCCTCCAACCTGCAGAAACACACACACACACACACACACACACACACACACACACACACACACACACACACAGAGAGAGCACTCAGGTCAACATACCTAATATATTTATTTCATCATCTCAAGTACAGCCTTGTAATATGTGCTGAAATGTCACCAGATTTATTTCTAAAAAGGTCAAAATACTTAGAAAGGAAAATATTTTACTAATGATTAATCATTTGAAGCACATTTAATGTTGCTATGATAATTAAAACAAAACATGTTGTAATCCCTGATTCTCAGGGTTAGAAAAGGACCTGGAAAACAACTATACAACTTATCACGTGACCTTCCAGCTGTGCAGGTGGAAAATGTTCCTGGAATCTAGAAAATTTCCTCTACACTCAGTAGCTACGTGGCCTTGGGCAAAAGACAGCCTGCCTAAGTTCAGTTTCCACTGTGGACGGACATAATAGTATCTACTTAATCAGGCTTATATATGACTTAAATGAGGCAGAGCTTAGTAAGTATTAGTCATTTGTTAGAAATAATAATAAAAGAACAAGCAATAGCAAAGGTCAAATCACACACAAGTGACAAGTGTGAAACCTTAGCCCTCATGTACACACACGTGTGCACATCCACACCACCACGGAATCACAAAGGAGATGAAAGGAATCATATATAAGCCAATCTTAGGGGGCTGGAGAAATGGCTCAGTGGTTAAGATGTCTTACTGCTCTCCCTAGGATCTGAGTTCGGTTCCCAGCACCCATATCACAACTGCTTGTCACTCCAGTTCCAGGGGATCCTATTCTCCTATACTCTCTTGCCTCAGCGGGCACCTGCACGCACACATGAACACAAAGACACGTGGGTGTGTGTGTGTGTGTGTGTGTGTGTGTGTGTAAATAAAACAAATAAAAATAAATCACATTTTATCATTTCATATTTCCCAGAAAAGTGTCCTTATTAAGGCATTTCTTATTCTAATTTTTTGTTTCAGTTTTACTTGTTAGAACTAAAGTTCACAAAATATAGACAAGTATTTATGGCAGTCCAAAGTAAATATTCTCTCCAATATGGGGCACACACATAAAAAAAATTGATAAGGGGGTGCTGGAGAGGTGACTCAGAGGTTAAGAGCACTGGCTGTTCTTCCAGAGGTCCTGAGTTCAATTCACAGCAAACACATGGCGGCTCACAACCATCCGTAATGAGATCCGGTGCCCTCTTCTGGCCTGCATACATGTACGAAGGCAGAATACTGTGTTTGTAATAAATAAATAAATAAATCTTTTAAAAGGTTGATAAGAAAAAAAAAAAAAAAAAGAAAGAAAAAATAGAGCCATCCCTTAAGGGATAAATGTATCAGAACTTAAAGAGAAACTTTACACTCCCAGCAGAAGTTTAAAAAAACTTCTAACACAAATGATGTCTTCATTAAAACATTACACAGACCTCAAGGGTCGGGAACACAGTAGCAGCTCTTCTAACAAGCTGAGCATGGGTCGGGGGAGTTGCAGCTTACAGGCCAGAGCTAGCATTTGATTTCCTCTGAAATTGATGCTGGTACTGGGGAACCCACTTCACCACAGTTCTTCCAGACTGTGTTCCTTCCACAGTTTAAATGGAGTCTTGAAGAGTTGTACACAGTACCCACAGATAAACTCTGCAGAGCATCAGAAAAGCTGCCTGTGGTTTAGACAAATCACTTAATCTCTTTAGACCTATTTAAAAAAAGTTTTGATGAGAACAAAATGCTGGGAGGCTAGCATGTAACCCCAAGAGGCAGAAAACACTGTAAGACCCACACTCAGGTGAACCCAAGGCCATAAACCTTCCCTAGCTCCTCCTCTTCCTCCCCCCCTCTAATCCACCCCACCCCCATTCTATCAGTCAGCCTGCATGTAGCCCTCTACCTTCCGAACTAGAATTCTTCTGTAGTCTTCATTTACATTGTGTTTCTCCACAACAGCTACATATTACATTAGTGAAAAACACCTGTGCCTATTGACTAAAGTTGTATGTGCCCTCCCTAGCTTTAAAAGTGTCACTCTATATTTCTGAAAGGGGGGAAAGGAGCATAAATTGCTTTTTCAAATACAGCCCAGAGAATTATTTTATATAAAACATTTCCTTAATCCGGCTCCACTGGGTCTCTGTGTGCACAGCTTTAAAATTTAAGGTTAAATTTTATAGTTGACATAATTTACTATTAACCATATGAAAATTAATTATGAAAAATGATACTGAATCTGATTAAAGCCAGTCATTGCTTCTGCACTGTCCTGATGTGGATCAAATTACTCTAAAAGACCATGTCAGTCCTTGCTAACTCCCTGCCTGAGCCTGGGACACACCACGTCTGCGGCATCAGGACAGCATCAGGCTTAGCAAGCACAGAGCTGGCACTTTGCTTTGAAACTGACAGTGACTACTTAGACTTTAAAACATCCTGTGGGGGATCAAACTGAAGACTCAGAGACAGCTCTGTGGACCTGACTTGACTGTACACAGCACAGGTATGTTAAATGACACAAGTCCCCACTTCAGGGGAAAATGGGAAAGAAATTAATGTGGATCCAAATTTGTCCAATGGTCAGGAAAAATTCTACAGAAAATCTCACTTGCATCTTGGCTCAGAACAAGTTACAAAGCACTCACTATCACGATAGCAGGCAGCAGGAATAAATCACATGGTTTTCTACAGAACAATTAAACATCTTTATCTCGACATACTATGGCCCATTAAACACCATTTAGTTCTTCCCTTTTGCTGATAAAGGAAAGAAATTAAGTCTGAATACAGTTTTTCTTACCGTTAAAAAGGAAGGCATGATCAGGGACTCGGGCAGATAAGAGAGCCAGCAAGACATGAGACAGAACAGAAAACTGGCCCTCCAAATGGCATCATCTTCTAACACAAACGAGGGGTTGTTTCTGGGCAGCCATTTTGGACAAGCTCTGGCCTCCTGTTCTGGGTGACACACTGAGTCAGAGGCAGGCAGCGTTCTGTGGTATTCACTTCCTGCCTGATTAATTTCTCGTTTGTTCCTTCCTCCTTTGCTATAGAAAAAGAAACTAGATTGGTTTTGCTTAAGAAGCAAAGGGGGAAAAAAAAACCAAATTAAAAAGTTTCTCCTTCCTCCAGGATAGAATGTAACCACTTGATGCTGTAAAGTGGGTCTCTACCTCTCTCCAGTTAACAGCTTTTTTTTTCCTTTTTCCTCGACACCACTACAAAAATAATTACTCCTAGAACTTGAGATTCCTTCAAAAGAATTCGATTTGAAAGCACAACTCTCAATTCTGACTATTTCATTTAGCAATATTGAGAAGAGTCACTCAAGAAATAAAAGCCCTTGACTGCACTGAGAATTAGTGAGCCTTCCTCATTTGCAAGTATTCAAGTGTGCAGGAGAAAGTCGGGATGCAGGTGAGGCATGCAGGTTGTGTATCACAGCAAGGGAGCTTGGAAATGCCACTAGGATGTAAGTCAGGATAAAAGATACACCGGGCAAACCGTAGAGCCACAGCCTTCTAGACCCAAATGCTTTGCTTCCTCTCTCTTTACTTACAGGGTGACAGTCAACTCTTTTAGAAGATATTTGACCCCACAGAAAGTTAGGGCCGATGAGGGATTTAGATTTCTAAGTTCTGCGGTGAATGACAAGGAAATGTAGCTCGCTATTTTACAGCCTTGGGTTGTGTATAGGATAGCATAAAATATCCATACATTTCTCTTGACGATGCATCTGAGCAACTCATATTCATGTTTGCAACACGTACCACATGACTGAGAAAACAGCTTCAGTTGAAAGAATGAAAAAACAGGCATATTTCAGAAATTCCATTTTGAACCCTGAGTGTGGGGTCCTGATTCAGAGGTGCACAAAGATCCAAGCTACCTGGCATCCCCCTACCTGTGCAGGTAGCTGAGAAAAAAGCAAAGGGTGGTTTCAGTGGAGACTTGTTGGAGGAGACTGTAGGATGCAGTGGGACCAGTAATACTAAATTTCCTCCGGCGTTAGGACAGCTCCACCTCAATACCAGCAGTTGAAACATGGAGGAGAGCTGGACAGGTGAACTTGAAGTTTGAAAGGTAGTAAATTCAGATTCCCTGAGATCTGAGTTGAATGGAATAAGCAGCTCACAATGTCAGGCCAGGGGCATAATTCCTAGAAGTGTACATCCAAGGCTAAATGACAGGTCTTTCACTTCGCCTGGAGCTGTATGAAGGCATGCAGGACCTCTTTCTTGCCTAAAGCAGGACTGAGTACAAGTGGTGTGCAAACAGGGATATTAGGCACGAGGCCAAACAGAGGCAGAGGCTTGCAGCCAGCGTCCACTTCTGAAAACCCTTGGGGCAACAGAAAATGCTATCAACTCAAAACTTAAATGCTTGAGTGAAATCTTTGAGGAAGTCTAACTATAGCTGGCTCTAAAACAAGAACGGGGCAATGAGATGATTTGTCTACATATCTACAGAGTTATTTTGAAGTTCACCATATTAGGTACCCACACACACACACACACACACACACACACACACACACACACACACACACACACACACACACACACACACACACACGGGGGTGGGGGGAGGCACTTTCCATGGCTATGCTATTCATTAGCAAAAGCTTGTCACTCAGAAGGCAGGAACTCCCAAGAACTGCAGGGAGTAGGTAAATAGAATCGGGGTCTATTTCATCTTTAGCGAACTCTGTAAATGCAGTCTAGACTCACTGTGCTTGAGATGTGTGTTACATAAGACAGGATGGGAATCAGATAACGCTCCTCTGTTTAAACACCTCCAACAGCTTCTCCTTCATTTATAAACTCCAAACACCTTGCCTACACTACAAAGGCCAAAAGTTCTGACTTTTCCTAGTCCTTTGTCATCCAGGCTGGCTTTGAATTTGCTGTAATCTTGCCTCTGCACTCAACGCACACAGTGTTGGGATTTCAGGTGTGTGCCACCGCAGCCTGGCTCAAACCCTCTTGCTAATTTGCACCCCCTTCCCTTTCTGTTCCTTAACTGTACCACCGTTCATTTGCATCTTGGGGCTTTATACTTACAAGTCCTCTCACCGGGGCCTTCCTCTCCTGGGTCCTGCTCATTGTTTAGATGTCAGTAAAAATGCCCAGGTCCCATCTTTGTGCTTTTGTGCTCTCTCTCTCTCTCTCTCTCTCTCTCTCTCTCTCTCTCTCTCTCTCTCTCTCTCTCTCTCTCTCTCTCCCTCCCTCCCCCCTCTCTCTCTCCCTCCCTCCCTCTCTCCCTCCCTCTCTCCTTCTCTAAAAGAGGGTTTCTCTGTGTAACAGCCCTAGCTGTCCTGCAATTCCTTTGTAGACCAGGCTAGCCTCGAACTCACAGAGATATGCTTGCCTCTGCCTCTGCCTCTGCCTCTGCCTCCCAAGTGCTGCAATTAAAGGCATGCATCACCACCACTGGGCTTGCTCTTTCTCTTTGCAGAATACATGTCATCACTTGATATTGCTCTTGTTTGTATATCTCTCCTCACCACAATTCCAGCTCCATGAGAGCTGGGACCTTATTTGTCTTGTTTTCTGCTGTCTTCTCAGCATCTAATACAGTTTCCAGGGCCTGGTACAGTTTCGGGCTCAATAAATAGTGGATTTGGATATCTTATAAATTCTACCAAAACACAACGTTCCCTTCTAAGCTTGCCATAGTCACCTTCAGTTGTCAGCATGACGTAAGCCCAGAGTCACCCGGGAAGAGGCAAGCTGCCTTGATGAGAATGGCATGTCTTTCGCTATTTTCATCACTGCCAAGTGAGGGGGGAGAGCTCACTCAACTAGGGGCACTTCTGTATAAGAAAGCTAGTAGAGCTAGCCAGTAAGCAGCTCTCCTCCATGGTCTCTGCTTCAGCTTCTGCCCCCAGGTTCCCATTTGAGCTCCAGCCCTGGCTTCCTTAAAAGATGATCTCACTATAACTTGTAAGTTGAAATAAACCTTTTCTGCCCTAAGTTATTTTCAGGCAGTATTGTTTTTTGTTTTGTTTTAGTTTCTTGAGACTCTGTGTAGCCCTAGCTGTCCTGGAACTTACTCTGTAGACCAGGTTGGCCTCAAACTCACAAAAGATCCACTGCCTCTGCTTCCCGAGTGCTGGGATTAAAGTCATGCGCCACCACCGCCCTGCTCGGTCAGTAGTTTGTGGGTTTTTTTTTTTTTTTTTTTTATTACAGCAACAGAAAGCAAACTAGAACAGAACTTAAGATGGATAGTTTCTCCTGAAGCAATAAATGACAAGCTCTACGTTTTGTTGGGAAACACTGTGAAAGGGCTGTTCTTCAGAGAACCTTCCATGTTAGTCTAGTCTCAATATTCATTTACACAAGTAAAGAGTCAGTGCCATACAGAAAAATAGGAGACAACAGCAAAGGTCTAACCAATCTTAGAAAAGCATTAGAGAACTCTAACCACAAACCCTGCATCACCCTTGTCACTCCAAATCAACGCCCATGAAACCAATGTCATAGAGACGTCCATAAAACATTCAGGTTTTAACAATTCAGGTCTGTCCCGTTGTTTTTCCATGACCACCTCTCCAGGTGTAGTGTATGCACTCTGACAGTGCACAGATGTTTCTAATCCTGCATGCATTCCCTCAACCCCAAAATGCCTTCCTCCATAGAGAATGACCCTCTTACAGGTTTTTGGTGGGGGGTGGGAGTGGGGTAAACACAGCCAGGCTTTGGCTGCATGTGTTTGTCTACTGTAAGAGGAATCCACTTAGGAATGTAGCTGACTCATAGGAGACTGGACTGACTTGCAAAAGGACCTGGGTTCAATATCTAATACTGCTCCCCCCAAAATGTTAAAATATGAAAGTTGCCTAATTTGAAAGAACAGAAATAAGGGTAATCCTTTGCCCAAATAGTTATCAGCAGTTATACGAAGGGCTGATCACTTGGAACTGACCTGAATTAAAAAAAGAAAAAATCTAAAACTATATTCCGTGGTATTCCATGTCCTGCAGATATAAATTGGCCTAACCCTACTTGAGGAAAACTTTGCAATATATTTCACTGTGTTTTGGAAATGTAGCCAATCCTGTTTTGTTTTATATTTGAAAGAAGGGCTTGCTATATAGCCCTTTGCCTGCCGTGCCTTAGTAGTCTGGGGTTACAGGTGCACCTACATTTCTCGTCCTTGCATTTTGCTTTGTGGAGAGTCCTTCTCACCCCACTGCATATACAGCAATAGCATCAGTAGCTCAGTGATTCCCAGTAGCCCAGACTCTGGCATATACTTAGCCCTACAGATTTCCTTGAATTGATGGCCCACTATGTAATCTGACTAAGGAAACGGGTGGAGGCTGGGCGTGATCTGTGAGGGCGCAGGGGTTGGATCTTCCCCACCCATCCTTTGGCCACACTGGGTATGAAACTAAACACAACAGGGAACTGGGGTGGAGAAAAGCAAGTACAATACCCTTCCCAACGGTTAGGGCTGATTTGTGCCTCCATGTAGCCATTTTCAGTGGTTTACATTTTACTATGAGTAAGCCAGGGCAGACATCCTAAGTGATACAGTAACTGGTATTAGATGTGAGTTTTAAATGTGGAGGCTTAAGGTTGGGGAAGGCTGCTACTAGCTGTGGGAGGACAAGCTGCTAATCTTTGGTTATGATGTCACCTATTAATCCATGATTGACCAGGAACCTGTTGACACTACATGATTAACAGAAAATACTTAGAATGTTGGTGGTCCTTAGGGGTGCCCTGTAGGACAAGGCAGAAAAGAGAAACTCTGGTAGAAAAAGGAAACCATAGCTTTGTAAACAAAGTGTCCCCCTCTTCCCCCCTTGTGATCTGCAGCCCAATAGGTGAGTCTGGAGCCCTGCAGATCTTGGTGTTGGGATCCATCTCTCTCTCTCTCTCTCTCTCTCTCTCTCTCTCTCTCTCTCTCTCTCTCTCTCTCTCTCTCTCTCTCTCGTAAATGTGCATTAGTGTTTTGCTTGCTTGTATATCTGTGTGAGGGTATCAGATTCCCTGGAACTGGAGTTACAGACAGTTGTGAGCTGCCATGTGGGTGCTGCGGTTGAACCCTGGTTCTCTGGAAGAGCAGCCAGTGCTCTTACGGCTGAGCCAACTCTCCAGGCCCTGCCTGTTACTCTCACATCTCCCCTCTCTTTACTATTAGATTATGGAGTTCAGACTTGGGAAAGACCTCTGCTCCTGCAACAGTCAGGCTAACTCTACCCTCACTCCAGGGGTAACAAGTAACCAGCTTGCTTCATTACTGCTTTGGGGGTCCCTGGTGCAGTGACAGGTTCAGACACACATGTGACTACTTTTAATCAAAGAGATTCAATGAGAGGTAGTCTAACACCCAAGGTGCTAGAGCTGGCCACATTAAAGCCCATTATAGACTTGGGTGGGGGAAGGGGCTTTAAGAAGGAAGCTAATTCAGAAAGACCTAGAAGGAAGCCTGAAGCTTACAGGGCACAAAAATAAAACACGATGTGTGGGCTCCAGATATAAAAAAGAAAGAAAGAAACAAAAAACAAAAAGCCCTTAAAAAGTCAAAGCAGCTAGAATTTGGATACTGATTGGCTATTAACGATTTGAAGACAGCCCTGATTTTAGATTAGGTGTTACTGCAAATGTTACAGTTTACAAAGAACTCTTAGTTTTTAGAGACTCACACTAAAATTCTGTGAACAAAATAATTTGTCTGGATTAGTGTCAAAGTAACAGGGAAACGAGCCTAAGCGAATCGGGTTCAGAGGAGACCAAAGTGGTCCTGAGATGATGGCTCTTAAAACTGAGAGAGCAATGCACCGTGGGTCACTGTCTGGTCTACTCTCCAGCGTTTGACATCTTTTTCATCAAGTGAAGCTAAGAAAAACAAGCAAAGGAAAAGGAAGAAGGCCTGTGGCTGATTGCCTTCTTCATCCACTAGAGGCTGTGTGGGGATTAGCTCGATTGATGAGCAACCTACTCTGATGTGGCATTAAGGAAAAGTTGGTTTGTTTGTCTCAAGATGATCTTTTGGCTTTGGGATAAAGCAGGATACCAAGGTCTTCTCCATAATAGTTGAGACTCTAGGTAGCTCTCCCCAGGAAGAGATTAAAGTCCATATATGAGACTTCAGTAACAGTGGCAATAAAAATAAATAAATAAAATCCCAACCAGTCAGCTAAGAAACACACCCAAAGACGCAAGAAGAAACAGGGGAGAGCATAATGAGATGTTTACTTGCACAGAAGACACAGGCCTGATGGGTGGAGCCAATCATCTCATTGTCTTGTTCTCTGCCAGGATGACCCTCAACACACACACAATCCAAGTTGTTCCTGGGACAGTGTTAGTTCACCTAGACCCAACTCTGGCTATTGCTATAGGTCCCCAAGAAGACTTTATCATGGTTGGAACCATTTTTTAAATCAGGGCATTGAGGTAGGCACCTTGGGCATGTAGCCAATAACATCTTTGTCTTCTCCTTCCTGGGGTCTTAATGTTAATAATCTCATACTGGAGATGAATCCTCAGCCTCAGAGAGATGCTATGGTATACAATTATAGTTTGGAGACTCCAAAGAAATCCATGGGCTCAAAAATCTCAGTGCCCTTTCATTTATAGTAAGTGAAATCTAAGTGCCTTCTATGCTGAGGGCTGCAGGGGCCCACCCTCCCCTGCCAGCCTTCTCTTTGCCTTCTCTCTCTTCTGAGCCTGCTGAATTCTCTTCTAAGGATATTCCTCTCTTGGCTGTCCACTTTGCCCTCTGCAGGGGCAGCTGTCACTGAGGGCAGAGCCCCTGTCCTGTCTAGTGCTATCTCCCCAGCTGCTTGGGACAGTACCTGGCACATAACAGAACATGAAAAATACACGGAAGAGGACTGCAGAAACTCCCAGCTCCAGGTTAGAATACCACTAAGCTTACTTCTTTGTAGAAAGGAATGCTTTTTGGATATGGGAAGACCAAGCATGTGCCCTTTGAAAGCACCATCTTGCTTTCAGTAATCTCATTAAACTGTGAAAAATTTCTAGTTGGGTCACCAACTTCCAGAACAAATGTCTCCAGGGGAAAACCCATATAAAACATAGAGAGTGGCTTCTTACAGCCCAAGTGGGAAACTGGTAGAAAGTCCCCTTCTACATCCTGCCATGTATACTTTCTGCACGTATACTGGGGGCTGCTACTGACAAATGGCTAAACACACATTCCTTTTGGTTGCCTGATGATGGGGGCCAAATAAAGCCTGCACAATCATTTCTAGGGTGGGGACAATGGCCATCTAGGTTCTTCTCCAGCCTCCTCTGTAGCCCAGAGTTACCACATGCTTTCTCTTGGAGGACAGAGCCATAAGGGCACAGAAAACTCCCCTGAAATCCCAGGGAATAAGGGTAGATACATCTGTGCACTTGAGGCCTGACATCACATCTCTAGACACTGTAGGAGGAGCTCAGTGACCTGAGATGCCCTTTGGAGCACTCTGACTACACATGGGCCAGGCCTGGATGGTGACACTGCCTGAAAGAGGCTGACCCAGCTGCTCTGTGAAGACAGGAAACAGGGGGACATCTGTGGGTCCAATAATGAGAGGCTTTTCTGGGACTCACCATATGAGAGTGTCCCATTCAGCACAAAACTGCCCCCTTCAAAGGTTCTGTTGGATACCAATGTAGGGGGGAAAACTTCTTATAATTATCTGATCCTAGCCTTTAACTCCAATTTATGGGTAAATACAAAGTAATTACAGATGTTCCTTGACTTAAAACCATGTTACCTCCTTATAAACTCATTGTGAGGTAAAAACACTGGGCAGACACGAAGTTACGGTTGTGTAAAAGCAACAATGTATAGCTGCATATAACAGACACATACTGTGCATCTCAAAAAGTTAGAGGAAAGATTTGGGATTTTTCACATAAACAAATAATAACATTTGAGGGAGATATTTGGGGAGGGGAGGAGTCTTTGTTTGTTTGTTTGTTTGTTTGTTTTGCTTTGTGTTTTTGAGACAGGGTCTCTCTGTGTAGCCTTGGCTGTCCTGGATCTCACTCTGTAGACCATGTTGGCTTCAAACACAAAGATCTGCCTGCTTCTGCCTCCCAGGTGTTGGGATTAAAGGCATACACTTCCACACCTGCCTCAGGAGGACATGTTTAACATGACAAATATTACATGACACATACAAATATCAACACATTATTACTATGCATACTTTAATGTTTACCTATGAGTTAGAGTTATAAATGCATTTAATCATGTAATCCACTAAGCATGCTAGTGCAGCAGTTCAGTGAGCTGTAGCTTATCTCCCCCCACCTTTCAGAGGCTGCCACTGCAATATCACTCACACCCTGGAGACCAGAAGTCAATGCACAGGTGATACTAACACATGATAATCTGCACCACTACAGAGTTGAAAACCAGAAAGCCTAGCTGCCATAAGTCTGGAAACATCTACATTAACAAGGTTGCACTCATTGTTTGAACTGCCAGAAATACAACTATTCCATCAGTGAAACACTTACTCTGTTCTGATTGTGAAAGAAATGGAAACGTTGTCAGAATAAAAAAGGAATCATTGTGTCAACCTTAATGACAAGAAAAAAAAAAAAAAAAAAGCAAATAAAGCCTGGATGTTATGAAGGAAATGTCCGTAAATACAGTCAGAACCACAGAATACATAAGAGGTCACAACAACCTTGTAGAGAAAGTACCCACCCCCACCCACCCTCACCCACCCCTTCTCCCCCCCACCCCCACCGAGGACATTTGCCCGGCAACTGTCAGCTTGACTGAAGCCACTCTTGTTATCAATCACGGTGGCCAGAATAGTGTTTCAAAATAACTGCTGTCGATCCGATCCGTACTTTTGCCTCTGAAGGCTTCCCTATACCCTTTGAATATACCCATAGTGTACTATGGCACTTGCAATCCCCCTGCAGGGTTCTGTCATTCCAAAATAAAAATCAGAGTTTTTTGAGAACTTGCCCTTTTAAAAAAGATTGATGAAACATATTTTGTTGTTGTTTTATATATATATTTGTTTTTTCTTATTTTACATATTGATCCCAATTCCCTCTCCCTCCCTCCTTTTCTCCCTCCCTCCCTCCCTCCCTTTCTCCCTCCCTCCTTCCCTTCCATGCCCCCCAACACCCCTCCAATCCCATCCCCCCACTCCATAGGGAAGGTGATGCCTTCCAGGAGGGATCATGAAAATCTGTCAAGTCATTTGGAGTAAGGACTAGGCCCTCCCTCCTGTCTCTAGGCTAAGGGAGTATCCCTTCAAGGGGAACTTGCTCCCAAAGTCCTTTCATGTAGCAGGGACACATCCTGGTTCCACTGTCAGAGGTCCCTTAGACTGCCCAGGCCTTCTAACTGAGACCCATGTTCAGGGGGTCTGAGTCGGTCCAATGCTGTTTCCCAATTATCAAACTCCCCCTTGTTCAGGTCAGCTGTCTCTGTGGGTTTACAATGTGCCCACTGCCAGTCTGTCTTTAAGTCTCTAGCTAGAGACTACATATAAGGGTCACTGGAATTCACAGGACTCTATTCACAGGCTGAGATGCCTGATCACTGGCTCAGTTGTGTTACCCCCTTAAGATGCTGTGTTGATCACTTACAAACTGAAGCTAACTGCTACACAAAGGAACCCTGTCTCAGAAAACCTAAACTAAGTAAGTAAATAAATAAAAACCCGCTTCCCCTTTATTTCCCTTTTTAATTATACTGACTTTAAAAACAAAAAACAACTGGGAATGATGTATGAGGCTAGACAATTTCATTTAAGAAGTTTACTGAAACTGGGCATGGGGGTGCATGCCTAGCACTGGTGGGGGCAGGGTGGGGGGTAGGTGGATCTCTGTGAGTGTGAGGCCAGCCTGGTCTACAGAGTGGGTGAGATCCAGGACAGCCAGGGCCTGTTACACAGAGAAACCCTGCCTAGAACCCGCCCCCCCCCCAAAAGAAGTTCTCTGAAGATGGTGAGGGGCAGTCTGTAAGGGTGAGTAAAGCAAGCATGAGAGCGGCACTTCTGGAGCAGCTCAGGTTGGAAGTGAAGCATGGAGGGGAGATTTCACACTCTGCTCCCGTGTGTCCCTCTCCCCTGGCTTCTGAGTCCATTCTGCTTTTCTCCATGGCCCTGCCAAACAGAGTTTGTTCTCCCCAGATGACCCCAGATTCCCTCCAAGAACCTCCCTTCCCCTCTGGCTGCTCTGAATTCTCCAAATGACTGACGGGGAAAACTTGAAAACACCCTCCCAGCTTGTCTGCGATGGGGTCAGTATCCTGACAGGCTACCAAAAAGACACCACACATGTATGCAAAGGTCAGAGAAGATGCACCCAAGGTGATCAAATTCACCATTTTTTGCAGGATCCCTGCCCCACTACTGACTCTTTCCCCTGCAACATAGAAGCTGTCCAACCCAAGTCTTGGACCATTTAATCTGTTTCAGGTCCATTCCAACAGTATGACCAGTTGTGTACAAAGGAGCTCCATGGCTACATTTAAATATTGACTGCTTTGAGAACAACAAACTACCAAGTGGTATAAAAACCACATGGTTAATATTTTGTAGGCTATCTCCAGGAAGACACATGAACAGCATTCAGAAGAAAAAAAAATTTAAATTCTTTCTCTCTCATCCACACCTTCATTCAATAAAACAAACAAACAGACAAACCAAAATAACATGAAACAAGTAAAACTCAGCCTGGACCCTACTCTTGGCTTATGTCACATATGTCCTGGTAAGGTGCATATGGTTGTCTGGGTGCCACAGACATGTCCACAACATGACCTACTTCTCGATTGTGTCTTCTCTGGGACTTCATAGCTCCGTCCATCCAGATAAGCCTCTGTAACGGTGAGGCTCTGGCCGTCCTTGCTTTGTCTCCTTGCCCTGACCCTGCAGTTACTTCCTCTGCTTTCTCTTCTAGCTAAACACACCATGCTGTTGGGTTGTAGAAACAGAAGCACTACATGTTTTCTTCTGCCCTTCTGCGCATCTCTAACTACCCCATAAATTAGTGAAGGGACCTACACACCATCTACATTCAGCAAACACACAGCGTCTACCATATGCCCCTGTTACTTTAGATGCAAGGGTGTTCCTCTGACGTCCACATGTGTGCCATAGCACACGTGTGTCCAAGTTCATACACATACACATGAGTATTATCCAACACATCATGTTCTCTTTGTTTCCCCACCTCAGTGCATAGGGTGGGGATCAGTTCCAGGGTCACACACATGCTAGCCAAGCACTCTCACTCTGAGCTTCATGAGTTTTCAAAAAAAAAAAACACAAAATAAAATATTTAGCCCCTGTGCTTGGTGGGCAATGGCCATTCCTAGGAGTTTATAAACTGGACCCCCGTGATTTTGTAACTGTGGTTAAATTTACTGGGACATCTGTGAGAATGATCTCTGTGTCAGGCTGGAAAGAGGGTGCAGGATTTCTAAGCACATAGCCCCACAGCACTTCCTGTCTTGGAGACAAAGGCAGGGATACCTGGGTTTATGCTACACAAGAGCAGCCAGGAAACATGTATCATGACCCCAAGTTACTTCATTCTGTCTTCCACAAGACCACAGTTCCCAGAAACAGAGGAGTAATTTAGGCTGACCTGCTGACTAAATTTCCTTCATCTTTACTAACTTCAGTTGCCGTCTTGAGAATTTAGGAAAAGGGAAAAATCAATTCTGATTTCCTTTTTCAGGATTGCAAAGGTGTTGATCAAAACCCCTTTCTGAGCATGGGTCATTCAAAGTTACTCTAATGAGCTGCATAGTGACCGTGACTGTGACCGTGACCAGGGCTGGAATGACATCCTGTAGTGTTCTCTCTAACCTAGTTCTGACCAAGTAACAACCAGAGATGAAGGTGGATGCTCTTTGCTTTTTATATGTCTCCTGGTTGGACTGAGGTGGTGTTCAGTAAGTCTATTAGATAAGCACATGCTCTGGGGCAATGAGCCTGACACACATTGAACATTAGCATCAGCGATCACTAATGATCACACCATTAAGCAGACTGAGCTTCTCAAGAAGTGACACTTGGTAAAGGAGGAAACATGAGTAGGCTGGGAGAGAGTGACACTGACAGATAAGGGGTCATGTAAAAGGGTAACACAGAGAGAAGTGATGCAGGCTTTGATCTGTTTGATATTTGAAAAAATGTTAAGTAGTGGTCACGTCAGTCTATTTATATTTAGTTCTCAAATATCCGTATCCCCACTCCAGAAATCTGGCTTTGATTCATCCAGTCTGTGCCAGCCTCACCCTCGTCCACTAGCAGAAGAGTGCCCAAGAAGCCTTCTAGACATATGGGCTCCTACAGGTTGAGATGAACTAGACATTGGCATTAAATTGGTTTCATGCTCACTGTCTTGTGTGTCACCTGAAGAGAACTGCTGCCAGCCAACAGGGCAGCTCCAGTCCAGATGAAAGGAGAGCCACCTGTTCCAGAATCCTCTATCACAACAAACACGATCTTTCTTGGATCCACTGAGAAAATGACTAAGGGCCCTTCAGGGTAGTCATGTCCCACCTGAGAATGAAATAGGCTTACTTTCTGGGGTTTTAGTCTGGAGTTATAAAAATAGACACAACAATAGCAATTGTCTGTCAATGTTTCCAAAGGCGGCACAAAATGAACTGAAAGAAAATAGGCCTAAGCAAGGGCCTGGTCTCTGAACAAGCCTACCAGCCTACCAGTATGTCCACATTCAGCTACTACCAGAAGATGGCACCCTGACCGGAAAGACACCAGTGCCAAGAGCTGAATAAAGCTGCAGTAAAATGGGAGACCTCACGGAAATACTTCATGCAGCCAGCTCTCTCTGTCAGGCATTCATGGAAAGCAGAATGAAGATGAGGGAGAAATCTCATTCTGTACACGGAACTTCCCGTTCATCCACATCTACTCTTCCTGGAAGCCAAATACCTTAAGGAGACTCCCCTCACTTCTCCATTCTCGTTACTGAATCTTCCATTAGCCCATGATGACCCGCTCCCCACACCGCCTCTGGATAGGTCTTGCAGAAACCATGCTAATATGCCCTTGATCGCATGTGTGTACCTCCTCCATAGCCTGCTATCCATTTTCCCATACTGGGATCAAACTGGTCTCCGTTAGCACTCTGCCCCTGGAGCACACCTTCGGCCTGGAGGCTCAGTTCTGAAACCCTCCTCTACTGTCCACCGTACTTCCCCTCAACAGCTAATGGTACAAATGTTGAGGCACAGCTTCCTCCCACTGCTTCCTCTATCCCTCTATTTTGAAAATGTAGATGACGGTTTCTCAGAAACGCTGAGAGATAAACAAAGACAAGAATATCTCAGAAACAACTGTAGCACCAACAATAAACAGTTCGGGCAGTGGAGACCAGTGACGTTCCCAACTCTAGACCTGCTCATAGCCGCTACCTGCACAGTACAAAAACAGCCTTAGAAAGTCTTAGCATCATGGTAACATCATTGAAACATGCTCCAAGACAACAAAAAGACAGCGTACAGTTTATTTCTTGAGAAGTAAATGTTATCTGCTATCACTTTACTGAAACCAAGTGTTCGTAAAAACAAAGAACACTCTAAAAAAAAAAAAATAATCAAGTCCATCCAGAACAAAGACAGGACCAAGTAGGAACTAATTTTCTAGTAAGGGCAACTCTTCTGCCTCTTAATAAATACGTTATTTGATAGGAATCAAATAACCATCGTTACAAACATTGTGCTGATACATTTTTAGCTCCTAGTTCTGTTTTCCTTAGTGAACGCATAAAAAAACTTAGAAGTTTAGGGTTTACTCTTAAGATAATATAAAGTATTACTGTCTTCATGGCAAAAGCAGTGTATAAACAAAGGAAAGGGTGGTTTTACAGAACATGTTAGTAAGGCCTGCCAATGTTTAAAAGCATTTGTCTTTTATTGTTAAGAAATATTTTAAAGCATAATAAAAGGAAAGTTAAGGATGGTTTTACTCAAACTTATGACTTTTTTTTTTTTTTTTTTTGAGACAGGGTCTCACTCTGCACCCCAGGCTGGCCTCAAATTAAGAACCATCCTTCTGCCTCTGCCTCCCACATGTTGGGATGGGTCACATGTGTGAGCTACTATGCCCACTTTCAATTTCTAAAGTGTATCAGGACCAGAGAGCCTGGAACTATCAAAGGTCTAGCAGAATTCCATACACAAAACATTGCATGGGATTCTCAGGAGATCACGTAGATGTCACACAAGAACACAGCCCTATGTAAACCTACCCGTTTCATTCTAGAGTGGACCAATGCCTCCACCACAACGTGAAGCTCTCCTCCTGACCTCAGGCTCACTCGGCCATCTTATCTCCCAAAATTAGTGAACAAGTCATTTTCATGAACTCATCCTCAAACATGACACACACAGTAAAACAGCCCTGCTCTCCCCGGCTACCACTGTGCAGAGCTGACAGGGATATCTCCCTTTACAAAACTTGTTCAAAGCAATGACTTGGGAGGAAGTGGTGTGCTGATACCAAGGGAAAAAAAAGAGCCCTCCAACACAAAGATAGCTCAAAGCATCTGTGTATGGCTTGAAGGAAATAAACAGCTCAGCTAATTTCAACTCAAAAAAAAAAAAAGAAATCCAAGAGACCAGTTTATCTTGGCCATGGCTACACACAGGCAGAAAGCTGAAGGTCCTGCTTATGCAGTAATTTTGGTCTGTGCCAAAAGGAATGAACAGGCAAGGTTGTCCATCCCGAGGTCAGGATGCAACAAGAGATACATCTATCCAATGTGGCTTCAGAAACAGAACCGCACGTGAGTGAGAGGGTGGGTGTCCCACCTTAAGAGACAGGTAGGCTCCTCACCACCTTGCTGTCCAGGAGGCATGTGGGCAGGCAAGTTTGACATCCCTTCCTCAGGCCACTACTAGATTGGAAGCTTATTCTGAGCCCACAACAGTATCTTGCTGCCAAGGCCTCTCCATAAGCTCTTCTTGTTATGGCGCCTTACCTGCAGAACTGAGTCAATGAGGAGAAGGAATCCTAAAATACATCATCTAAATGGCATCTTGAAAACAGTCAATACTGAATTTCCAGTTTTTGTTCACTAAATACAATCCTGAGCTGGACCTTGCAGCACATTCCTTTAATCCCAGCACTCAGGAGGCAAAGCAGCCAGAGCTCTTGCGTCTGGGGGTTGCCTGCTTTATATAGACAGCTCCAGGCCAGCCAGGGCTACGTAGTGAGACTTTGTCAACAACAACAACAATAACAAGTTAAATTGAAATTTAAAATTGTGAGATGAACACATCCATAATAGAGATCAATGTTTTATTTTGTTTTGGGAAGCAGTATTTTCTGTAAAAAGTGGTTGTTTTTTCAAAGCAAAAAGATGTTCCCCACCACAATTTCAAAAAGCATTTGATGTTTATTTCAAATAACTGCTACTTGAGATGAACCCTGTTGATCACTTTTTAAATTCTCTTTTTTAACATTGGTTTTCTGTTGTCCTTTTAAAGTGTTTATTCCAAATAAAGTTAAGGGTACCCAAATCATTCTTCAGTTTTTGTCATTCAGGAAAACTGACCTCACAGCTGATGGTCCATTCATTTTCCCTTGTCCCTTGGGAATGGGAAAAGGAAACGGGAAAGAGAGATTACGTTTGATATTTTGTGCCATTGACTTTCAACAAAGTAGTGAGATAATTAGTTAAAAAAAAAAAATTTAGGGCCCAGGTCACATGTGGGGACAATTACAACGATTTAAACAGCAGTTTGCTTCTTTGGGGGTTTGGCTACAACATTCAGACTAGGCACAGGAAACAGAGGGTTTGGACCCTCAAATGTCTGCTCATGGTGGGCTCACAAGGGCTATTCCAAGCCTTATACTTTCTGCCATCTGTCTTTCTAGGTGGCACGCCACTCTACCATCCTCCGCAGCAGGTAAAATCCAGCATCATCTACAGTGTTCTGGAAAGCACACTGAGAATTAAGGGCTAGAGTGAATGGTGTTCAGTGTTTCCATGGTATTCTCCGGCCAGGAAACACACCAAACCAAAGGCATCTGGAAAAGACAGATGGCCCGGAGAAACAAAGACCTCTCCAAGGCTGAACGCACCAGCCCGTCTACGTGTCCACCTGCCTGTCCTCAGCTGCAGACACTTGAGCCATTGATTGGCACCAGAGGAGCAGTAACAGAGTTCAGACACAGCTTGCACTCTAGTGTGGTCTTACTTCACAAGGAATAGGTTTCTTATCGCTTTGAAGACCCAGAATAGTGGAAGTCTGAGTTCTTCAGCAATGGCAGAGAACACAAGATATGTGGTCTGTGGGATGCTCTACATGCAGTTACTGTCCCTCGACAGAACTTCCACACAGGGATCCCTCAGTTCCAGAAAAGGCTGAGAAGGCCCCTGGCACCTCTGTGAGGTGTGCACACCGTGTGTTCTTGGCTGCTCTGTGAACAGGGCAGAAGAGGCGGCTGCAAGGTGAACTGGTGCAGGGGTGTAAAGGGCATGGCCTACAAGGCTGAGTTCAGCAAACGCCTTTGAGGGTTTCTTTCATTTCCACCGTTCTGAGTCACACAGCTTCCTTTTAACAGCAACTGATGAGACTTAGAAAATGAATCAGTACTCATGAAGAAAATGCTAAAGTTCATCATGTTCCTTATCCATGGTTTTATGTCCTTTAAAATGTTTTTCAAAGTTTCCAAGCCTACTTAGAATTGAAGTTCTATATTCATAAGAGCATCCTTGATGTCTTCACTCCCCTTGTGAGAACAATTGCAGCTGGATCTACTCCAGCCCTACCAACTGGACCAGGGTGGCCACACTCAGGCTAGAGCTCAAACTGTGAGCTGGTCTGGCAAGGGAGGGAGGGAGGGAGGGAGGGAGGAAGGGAGGAAGGAAGGAAGGAAGGAAGGAAGGAAGGAAGGAAGGAAAGGAGAGAGGGAGAGAGGAAGGAAGGAAAAGAGGGAGAGAGAGAGGAAGGAAAAAAGGAGGGAGAGAGGGAGAGAGGAAGGAAGGAAAGAAGGGAAGGAGGGAGGGAGGGAGGAAGGGAGGAAGGAAGCCTTAGGCATCTCTAGTAC
Organism: Cricetiscus sungorus; assembly: GCA_030556225.1. Taxonomy (NCBI): domain Eukaryota; kingdom Metazoa; phylum Chordata; class Mammalia; order Rodentia; family Cricetidae; genus Cricetiscus; species Cricetiscus sungorus. Next base: position 14,492,913 of record JANBXA010000372.1, read on the forward strand.
CTCAAGAATGAGCCTGGAATCATAGAGTTGGAACAGAGGGAGGCAAGAGGAGAAAACAGCAGGGAGTCAGTAGACAGAAGAGAGGGCAGCGTCTGTCTTACAGGGGTGAAGGTACCTGCAGGAGTTTCAGCAACCAAACTGCACCTGAGTTCTCAACAACCCTTATGATATGAATACCAGGAATAACAGTAACTACCAGTTACTGCATTCTTGCTACATGTCAAGGACTGTGCTAGGAATTTCTTTTTTTTTTTAAATCGTCAACTCTTATCTCACAACATGATGGTGGTGGTGATGATAGTGACCGAGTGGGAACAATAAGGCAAAGAACATAGCAAGAACATGAGCTTACACGATGGCTCAGGAGCCCGCACTTCAACACAGTAAGCACCTCCCTTAACGCCTGTCCTGGGTTCCCTACCCCTTTATTGCCCATCCTTACAAGAAAACCCCTCAGTAAAAAAGTCTGCCCTAGAATCTGCCCTCGAAGAGACAGGGTCTCATGAAGCCCAGTCTAACCTTGAACTTACTATCTAGCCCAGGCTGACCTTGAACTCCTGATCTTCCTGCTTCTTCTACCTTCCAAATACTGTGATTATAGGCATTAGTCACCATACACACTGCTGAGTTTTCAGAATATTTTCCTCTAGTTTATATATGTCTCAAATATTTTAAAATCACGACTATCTTGTATGCAATTCTAAAGTATCTCTTGACACAAAAGCTTCCTTGTTTTTGTTATTTTAAAAAACATTTTTTTTTTACTTTATGTGTATGTCTTGCCTGCATGTGTGCATGAGCAGCACACATATGCAGTACCCGCGGAGGCCACAAGAGGGAGTTAGAAGCCCTAGAGGCGGAGTTACAGGCATTTGTGAGCTGTCAGGCAGGCGCTGGGGAACAAATTTGGGTCCTCTGGAAGAGCAGCCAGAGCCCAGAACCGCTGAGCCATCTCTCCAGCCCGCCTCTGTTATTCTTTCATACTACCTAAATGCCCTTTGAAAATGTGATTTTTAAATGACAGCATGGTCTTTTATTTAACATTCTGCTGTTGTCATTCACTTAGTTCTTTTTACTTTATAATTTATGCCGATGCTAATATCACCTATAGTCTGGATGTGGAGGCACACACCTTTAATACCAGATGCAGGAGGCAGAGGCAGGGTCCCTGTGAGTTAGAGGCGGCCAGCCTGATCTATATAATGAGTTGCAGGTTAGCCAGGGCCATACACCCAGTGAGACCCTGTTTGGGAAAAAAAAAAAAAAATGCACATACACAAACTTGTTCACAGCCAGTCTTTTGCTATGGAATAAATGATAAACACGGAATCATCAAAGCAGAGTTTGAACAATTTAAACGTGCTCAGTGCAAATGACCCAATAGGAAAGCTTACACTCCCTCCCTCCCTCCCTCCTTCTCTCCTGCCCTCTGGCCACATAAAATGAATGTTCCACTCACCATATTCTTGTTAAAACAAAAGATACATTTTTGAAAAAAAAAAATCTTTACTCTAATTTCATTTCTTTAATGGGTCAGAATAGTGACCCATATGTTTTAGCTCATGTTCATCTATAATATGCCAGAGGAGAGTTTATAGTACTAAGAACAAATCCACTGAGACTGGAAGTTCCCAACTTTGGGGCCCTAGAAGCCATAAAATGTTTTAGAAGCCACTAAGTAAATCAGCTATCTTCCTGTGTGAATAGAGTACGAACACTCAGAGAAGCTCAATGGCTCAGGCAATGCACCAAAATTGGAACCTGAGTCTAGGTTCAGGCTCCACATGCCATTTCTTGAGTCCAGGTTGGTGCTTCAATCTAACAGAAGCAACAACTCACTGTTAGCAAAGTAAGGAGAAAGATTGTGCCCAGGTGTACTTGCAAAAGAAGTTAGTATTGCTCTAAATTCCGTTCTGTCTTCATGTATCAAACCAGAGATTATTCATTTATAGGCAAAAGTAAATATTAACATCCTAAATGTATACTCTAGTCTCAGGATTCCCCCTTGAATTTGCAGGGTTTTTTTTTCTTTGCACCATTAAAATAGTCAGCATTTACATTTACCCACCATCTGCTCATCTAGCTTGTATTACTAACTATACACTGACCTGTACCTATGCGAAGTACTGAGAGGCAGAAGGAGGGGAGATTGCCAAGGCAAGAAATGAGGGACTCACTCTAGAGAGAGGTGGGCAAGAAGGCATGTGAGCACATTATGGCCTGTCTGACTGGGCAGTGACAGGCATTCAGAAAGTGTTGTAGATGCTACAGAGCAGTGGAAAGGGATGGCTTCATGGAGGAACCACAGCTATGCTTGAAGGAGGTAGAGGAGCATTGAAACAGCTGATGCCAGATATGGCTAACCACGGCAGCCCTGGAGAGAGCCTTGGAAAAAGGTGAAGCTAGAGAGGTCTCCAGGGCCAGGCAGTGTTCAGGAATTTGGACCTTTGCCTAGAATTGCTGGAGAATCCGTGAAAGCTATTTAGGCAATGGAGCCATGGACATTTTCAAGCTCACTCAGGTGGCAATGTGGGAAAGTACTCAAACTTTGAAAATAGGAGGCTTATCTGTATTGGTCCAGTCAGGCTTTGCTTGTTTCAATTGGGATGGGATGTGGGATAAAAGAGATGCACCTAAGCAATATTTAACAGTATGAAACAACAAGACAGAGACTTATAGCCATCAATCAGAACTGTGTGAGTGTGTGTGTGTGTGAGTGTGTGTGTGTGTGTGTGTGTGTGTGTGTGAGAGAGAGAGAGAGAGAGAGAGAGAGAGAGAGAGAGAGAGAGAGAGAGAGAGAGAGAGAGAGAGCAGGGCAAGCTTTCACATGAGAAGGATTGTGCACACAGAGCTTGAGATCCAGCGAGTTATCAGGTGTGTGCAGAAAACCCACAAACCCAGAGATCAAGAGAGGGACAAGCACAGCCACATATAAACACAATCCAGTTACAGCCACTATCCTTCCCATACAAGGGTGCTCTCTGTTGTCTGCATATGGGGAAAGGTAGAAGATATGCCAGGCAATCTACAACTTGCAATTTCTCATAGGTATACTTCAAAAGATGACACGAAACAACTTCAATTATATATTTTATGTAACTTAAGGTATCTAAAATATCATTTTAGCACTAAAGTAATTTTTTCTTCTTTAAAGTAATGTAGGTTAACATACAAAGTAAGGGGTTTCATCATGGGGCTCATGCAGGTGGGTGTCACACTTGGTTCTCATTCATTCCGCACATCACTGACCTCCCTCTCACAAAAAAATCCCCAATCTTCTCTTTATATAAGCCTTCAAATGCCATGCATCTTTTGCTTCTAGCACAGTCTGTCTCAACATGGCCTGGCCACATCCACTACAGCCATAACACTGGATTTTGTAGAATGAGACACTACCCTTTGGTGACTTCAGCACCAACAAGACTCTCAGCCTTGGAATTTGTGGGATTAAATCAAATGGAATTGAATTTTGCTAATGAGAGAACAGTGAGGAAGCCTGTTGGGCCCCCAAGTCACTGCCCATCCCTCCTTCTGTCCTAGTAGGGAAAACAAAGGGGACAGTGTACACCTTACTGGAAGTTTGGGAGGCAAAAAGCACAGTGAGTCCTTCCCTCTAATCTGGGCTTTCTAGGTTATAAAACACCCTGATAGAACCCCATTAAACTGAGATCCATAGCCTTCAACTAATTATCTCCCCTTTTTATTATTATTAACTATGCACACACGTGTGCATCTGAGTGTAATAAGTGCAGGTAACCAAAGAGAACGGAGGTGTTGGATCCTTCTGGAGCTAGACTTACAGGTGGTTGTGAGCTGATGGATGTGGGTGCTGGGAATTGAACAGTACTTGCCCTTAACCACTGATCCACCTCTCCAACCTCTCATTGATTATCTCTCATTGTTTATATAAGTATAGTTTCTTGAAAGTTTCTTAAGGCACTGATTTCTCAACTTCAGATATTTACAATGAACTTCATAATTTTGTGACCATTTCACACTACCAAAGTTATAGTCATGCATTACACAGCACAGTGACATTGTGGCTAATGGCAAGACCACAGAGATGACAATGGTCCTGTCAGATATTGCTTAGTGCAGTCTCATTTTGTGTAAGTGCACTCTGGGATGTCAGCACAATGATGGAACCACCCACAATGCATTTCTAAGACTGTCTCTTTCTTTATGAATGATAGCTACATTTTGCTTAATGTTTTTGTTATTTTAGCTAATCTAAAGAAATCTAAGTACATATTTGGGTGCCATCCTAATAAAATGCAAAACTTCATCTGTCTTAGAGTTTTTATTGCTGTGACTATGGTAACTCTTATAAAGGGAAACATATAGTTGGGGTGGCTTACAGTTTTGGAGTTTTAGTCAAGTATTGTCATGGCGAGAAGCATGGTGGCAGGCAGGCAGTCATGGTGCTGGAGAAGGAACTGACAGTTTCACATCTTGTTCTGTAGGCAGCAGGAGAGTGTGTACCACACTAGGCCTAACTTGAGCAGATAAAACCTCAGAGCCCGCCCCCACAGTGGCACACATCCTCCAACAAGGCCACACCTACTTTAACAAGGCCACACCTCCTAATAGTGCCACTCCCTATGGGCCAAGCATTTAAGCATATGAATCTGAGGGTGCCATTCCTATTCAAAACACCACAATATCCATGATTTGTGTGTGTGTGTGTGTGTATGTGTGTGTATGGGGGGGGGGTTGTTTCTTTTTGAGACAGTGTCTTAGCTAAGGATGAATTTGTGATTCTCCTGCCTCTACTTCCTGGATTACAGGAGATTACCTTCCCGGGTCACCACACCCAGCCTTGAATTTTATATGGCATTATGTTTTCTCCTAAGATATATTTTAATTGAGTTATTTAAATAAAGAATTGCTTATCCATAGTTCTCAAACTCATCTTCTACACCACCAACAGGGAGATCTAGACACACAGTTCCAGGAAGAGAGGGGAGGCAGCTGAGGCAGGTGCCCTCTTTACTGCAGATTTCTGAGGGCCACACATCCTGACTCGCAGTCTCCATCCTCCCACATTGAGCCACGGACACTGCTACCCACTGCTTATGTTCAGACTGGCATTTGCTCTGGTTGACCAGCACGCCCTCCCACCGGATGCTAGACATTTTTATATCTATAAATCTCATATGACAGAAGCAGTTGTAGCACCTACCAATGCCCCCCTAATATTTTTTTCTGTTAGCTGATTGATTTTCAATTTAATTCTCCATAAGCTCCAAACAACTGAGAAATTTCAGTGATGGATTTTCATGGCATTAAAGTGGTTTAAAACAAATTAGTTATACATTAATACATGTATTTCCTTATGCCTTAGATAACAAGATCCAGTGGACAGCCTATTATGTTCTACACTTCAAAGTAGAAATTGGTATAAACAATATATAGAAATGTCTGCAATTATAATATGCATCAATTACTCTACTGTTGCATAATAAATTACCCCAGGATTGAGCACTTAAATCAAGACCATTACATTATATCACAGCACCCATGGGGCAGGTATCTCACACAGCCTTACTGGCAGCCACAGTGTCTGCCGCGGCTGTAATCTCATCTAAAGTCTTGACTGAGGGAGAAACTGCACCCTAGCTTACATATGTCAGGGTTCAGTCACCTCTGCCCACCCCAACCCAAACCCTCTGTCTCCCCCAGCTGTTGGCAGAATGCCTCCCTTGGCTGGGTGGCATTTAGTTCTCTCTATAGGGCGGTTCATGACGTTGTGGTTGGCTTTCTTCAGAGTGAGCAACAGCCCCAAGATGAAAGCAGAAGTCTCTTTGTAACTTGGTCTCAGAAGAGCATCCCATCCTCTCTGCTGTACTTCCTTTTCTAAAGTGAAACATTAAATCCATTCCACACAGGCAAGGCAGCTATGCCAACAAGTGCTTGCTATATCATACAGACTGTGGGGCTGAATGAGGAGTTTTATATAACGGTGTGAATTTCAAGGGGTATGGATCACTGGGCACTCTTATAAGCAGTCTGCTACCGGGTGACATAAAACATCTACAATTTTCTGTAGGAGGATTATGTCACAGGGGCCCCTACTTCTACCACAATTTGCTGGCTACATTCACAATTAAAGGAAACACGAAATTTCTCCTAGGGACTAGTAAAGATAAGGAAGTACTAATTTCTTTTTAATTCTTTGTGTTTTCATTTTATGTGTATAAGTGTGCCCACGTGTATGTCTGTGCACCATATGTGTTCCTGGTGCACATGATGCTTATGGCATTGGATCCCCTGAAAATGGAGTTATAGACATTTGTGAGTCACCATATGGGAACTAGGAATCAAACCCAGGTCCTCTGCAGGTAGTTAAGTGCCTGCCCTTAACCACTGGGCCATGTCCCCAGTCTGAGAAGCACCATTTCTTTATCCAGCTTATAGAGGCCAGGTGGAAAACCCTGTATATGAGGTAATCACTGCATCTAACACCATCTAAAAGCAATCTGGGTGCTCTGGAGAAGGTCACAAAGATTCCTCACACATCCCTGGAATCCATCATGTGGGCTTACTAGTGTTTGTGAGAGATCTTTTTAAAGTGTGGTTTGTTGTCTGCTTGGAAATATATCCAACTTGTAAACTTCCCTTGTAGCCAAAAAAGGCAAGTGTCTGGCCCCAGTAAGTGAGTACCACTGGAGTTGTTTGTAATGAACCCTTACCTACACCGGCAGGTGGTCACCCGTGAGCTATATGAACAAACAAACCCTGGTTTCTTTCTAATGAAAAGCAGGAAACAAGTAGAGATGGAGATACTTTCCTGGAGAATTCCAATCTTTTAAAAACTAGGGCCACTAAAAGCAGGAACCTAAATTGTGTGTGAGGATATGGGGAGTGTGGTGGGGGTGGTGCTTCACCTGTTATCTTCATAGTCCTGACAGCTGTAGCCACCCTCCTTGTGAACGTGGACTAGCCTGGGCTGCAATTATTGAGAAGGCAGTGCATAGAACCAGTCAACTAGAGATACAATTGCAGATTTTGCCATCCTGGACCCTAGTGGAAATCCTTGTCACTTGCTCACAGAAATGCTTTGTGTTCATTTTCCCAGGGTAGGACAGAGGCTACATACAACACATTTCATAACCGGACTGTGTCTAGTGTTGGAACTTGGTCCCACAGCGGTGCCTGGCACTGGTTTTTCAGCTGCAGCATTACAGAAGTTGCTGGGACTCAGTGTGGTTTCGCTCAGGCAACAGAAGGTGTGGACAACTCACTAGTTGGTTTTGAACAAACAAGCCGGTTGTTTAATGGTGTCTCCTTGGGATGCTGCGTGGAGGGGATGGAGTTCAGTTCTCCTCCCAGGGCCCTGCTCTGAGGCCAGAGCCTTGGGGTCCTGGCTACTTCCAAGGCTTTCAAGGCCTCTCACTCAGCTCTCTCTGGGGTATTTGCCTGGCAGTACCCACCATTTCCAGACATATTCGTATGCACAGACCGGAACACTGCAGCTGGTTAAGATCAACTAAAGCTTTTGTGCAAGAGAGGTCAGGTGTTGTGTGGATCTGACTGAGCAGCACGTTTTTAGCCCACAGGTAACACTGCACCCAGGTGCCCATCGATGTCTGGGCAGAGGACAAGGAAAACATATAGAGCAACTAAGAGCAACTACCAGGCATGGGTGATTCCACGTTGTTTTAGGCTTACCATGAAGATCCTTCTGCAACACATATACTGGGTCCACAAGTAAAGTTACAAAATGCTTTTTGAACTACTGAAATGCTCCCATGTGTTTTACTTTATGCTTCTGGGAAGCGGATGGGAGGCAGCCCTGGACATATACAGACTCTTGGAATGCAGTTGAGTTACTTCCTCCCTGAGACAATTTTCACCTAGTAAAGGAGCCTCACCTGCCTCTTACGCAGGCCGAAAATCTAAAGAGAATTTACAGACAAACTTGACAAACGATCTTCTGGGAATCTGAGAGCAACAGTAAGAATTTAGAACTTGAGCTGTCTCAGTGAAGGCATGCCAAACATCACTGCAGTGTGCTAAGGGCCAGCTAGTTTTAAATAGTTGGGTTTTGTCCACACACGCTGGTTTTGTTTGTTTGTTGAGATGAGGTCTGGCGGTGTGGATAGGCTTGCTGCAAAACTCACAATCTTGCTGGCATCGCCTCCCAAGTGCTAGGATTATTGGTGTACACAGCCTCACTGGGCTTCATGTCACACAAGCTGGTTAAAAAGCAAAGACAAAAAAGTGACTGTAGATGTCAAAATGTAAGTTAATAGTTTGCATGGACTCAGACTTTCTCCATGAGAATCCAGATCTTGCCAGATGATGTAATATACCTTTTCCCACAGAAAAATAACTTAAGATCACTTCCTTAAAGTTTGTGGAACGGCGCAATGTCTGTGACAAATACCACTCCAGTTACCTTTAATATAACATTTATATAAATGTGGCCATCTGACATTTCTTTCTATTGTTTCCCCATCAGCAAAGGAAGGCTGGACTCGATCAGTCATTGTTTTTGCCAGTTTTGTTAAAAACAAAAACATCTTTTTGTTTCTTAAAACAAATACTGAGGAATCAATTGACGAGTAAGTGGTAAAAGGCTTGAAACAAGAATCTCGCTTTCTCCCTACTTACTTCCCCAAAGCACTGTCTCCCTGAACTCAGCCACAGAAATCAAACGTTGCACAAGACACCACGCCAGTCCTGTTCCATCACTTTTACAAGAGCTCCCTGGGTTGCAGGGTAATTCAGGAGTGACCCTATATATTCTACTAAGACCATTGAGAAAGACCAGTTTCTTTTAGAATCTTCTTTTAGGCATAAGCATAAAAACCCTATTCTCCACAGAGACCCCAAACTCCATAAAAAGTTTTCTCCTACTCCACAAACATCCTGCCTACTGCCTTCATCTCCCTTTGGTGGCATTTCCATTTTCATGTGTTTTGCTCAAAATTCTAGGAATCCTTCTTGACTGCTCTCTCCGTCAAATGTTCCTCACCCCAACGGTCAATCTTACTGAATTTTATTTTACATTTTATTTGTAATTATGTGTGCAGTGTGGGTATGTGCATGTGAGCACGATGTATAAGAAGGCCAGAAGAGCTCTCTGGGTTCCCTATAGCTGGAGTTACAGGCGGCTGTGAGTCACATGCTCTGGGCGCTGGAAGCAAAACCTCTGTGCTCTTAACTGAGCTATTTCTCCAGCTGCTCTTCTTGTCCCGATTCAGAATGTCCAGGCTATACACCCCACCTCTACTGCTGCCACCCTGGCCTGTGGCACCTTCCTCTCACATGTAGCACATGGGGTTCTTAACAGACTCTCTCTCTCCATCTTGCATTCCTGCAGTCTACCGACAGTGCAGTAAAGCCAGAGCACTTTCTTCCATCACCCGGAGTTCTCTGAAGTTCTTTGAATGAAAGACAGAGTCCCTGCTGGCCTATGTATGGCACCTTTCCGCCCTTACTCTGCCTTGAGTTGCATTGCTTCCTGGTTATTCCCTGCACATGCCAGGCATGCTCCTGCCTCTCTGCCCTATGCTTTCTCCCGTGTACCTACACGGCAACTTCTCTCACTCCTTCTTAGTCTGTACCATCTTCTCACGACCATCACCCTCACCAACCCGCTTGAATTCACAAACCTACCACTGTGCCTCTTTCCTGCCTGGCCCTGTTCACCTCTAAACATTTATGACTCTCTAACCTTCTAAGCGTGTATATCATGAAAACTGGGTATGGTGATACATGCCTGTGATCCCCATACAAGAAAAGCCAAGGCCGGAGGATAGTGAGTTCAAGACTAGTCCAAAAATCATGTAGCATTTCTTAAGTATATTGCTTATGGCTCACAGACTTCAACGAGAAGAGAAGGCCTACGTGGAAGGTGATCAACAAATGTTTCTGAATTAAGAGGAAATGTCAAAAAAGGAAGGAAGGGGGGAAGGGGAAGGAAAGAAGAAATGTGTAGAAAGCAAACATAATAAAACCCAGATCTAAAGGGGCAGGTGAGTTCTAATGGCAGAGTCTGCGTGTGCCCTGTTTCTTCTCATAATATGTGTAGAGGATGTGGCCCAGTGACAAAGTAATAGCCCCACAAGCCCCAACACCTTAGTCAAGTGTGCGGAACTCACGTTTAAAAGCCTGATCTGGCAGTTTGTGCCTGCAATCCCAGTGTTCCAGAGGCTGCGATGGGGGATGCTTGGGGCTTGCTGGCCAGCCAGTCTACCTGAGTCAGTGCTGGAAAACAAGTGGGGAAACTCAGCACTGCCTGTGCACACACACACTGCTTGTAGTATTTTATTTATTTTATGTGTATAGTTTGTTTTTTTGGTGTTGTTTCATTTTTGCCTGCGTGCATGCATGCGGGCCATGTGTGTGCCTGTTGCCCATGAAGGTTAACAGAGGCTCCCCTGGGAATGCAGTGACAGACAGTTGTGAGCTGGGTGGGAGCTGGTATCCAATCTGGGTCCTCTGGAAGAGCAGCCAGTGGTCCTACCCACTGGGCCATCTCTCCATCTGGCTTGTGATGTTCTAGAGAGGAAGGACAGAGAAGGGGGACTGACACCGAGAAGAGCTGTGTTTGCCCAGAAAAGACCCTAGGAGTGTCTGTGCTGCTAAAATGCACACCTCTACAGCTCCTGAGAAAGGCAGGCCCAGGAGCTAGCGCTCTCTCTCCCCAGGAGGGTAATAAAACATCAAATCTTCCCCACCCTTTCATCTTGGAAGAGGCCATAAAGGAATTCCCTGACTTACTGCTGCCTTACAGTGGTCAGAAGACCCTCCTCATTCCAGAGGAGTTCCTTGCCCCACACCCTGGGAGGGAGGAATGCTGCTTAGAGAGGCCAAGAAAGCTAACAGACAGGTTTCCCTGTCAGTCTACAGCATTAGCTGATGCTTCTCCCTAGCCAACAGGATAGGGATGGAGAGTTTCCAGAGAGCTCGAGGGTAGGCAGCAGAGACTTCTGCCCAGGACACACCAAGCCCTTCCCACATTTCCACCTGTGCATGTCTTATCAGTGTCCTTCGTGACACACTTTATAATCAACAGGTCCACACAACTGCCTCCCACTATTCTACAAGCTTCTCTAGCAAAGCAATGAAATCTAAGGAGGGGTTGTGGCAACACCAATTTGTAGCCAGTTAGAATCATGGGAAGGGGTGCTTGTAACTCACATCTGAAGTAGAGAGGTGGGGAAGAGGGGAGCAGTCTTGGGAACTGAGCTGACTGCTGTCTCTAGGTGGGCCGTGCCAGATCTGAGCTGGGTTAGAGGACACAGGCTGGTGTCTGTTACAGAGGTGCTTGCTCCTTCACGAGTTGGGAAATATCCTCATGCTTTCTAGGGCTGGAGAAGTGATCTGTGTTGTGAGTGTGTAGAAGGAGAAGCTTGAGTCCAAATGGAAGCTGGTTTAGAGACAGGTTAATAACTAAGTTCAGTTATCACTGAAGAGGTCTTAAAGCTTCCCCTTTGTCTGGCAGTCAGAAGGCGTAGACTCAGAACGGCTGACCCTCCTTAAAACGCACAAGTTGCTGTACATATGAGCATGTACAAACGGCACAGTCCACTGACCACGCCTACTGCCAAGATTACTGGCCCTCCCCCCAGACAATAGAGTTTGCTTCAGATCTCTGAAGGTGGACCAGCAGCCTGACCATGAGCCCTGATATTCATTATACTTTACAATAGATTTCATCCAGTTTCTGATCCATACCTGTGTCTACAAGACTCAACCCATTTTCCTGTCCTATCCTGGGCCCATTACTAAACTATTCCTCTTCTTTACATCCTGAGGATCAACTCATTGCACATAGGCTTTGTGTAGGTAAAATGGAATAGGTTTCTGCTGGCAAAATTACGATTGCATTGCTGTCTCTCGGGAGAATTTAGAAGTAAGTATCAGTAAGCAAAGGTTGCTTTGACAAAACCCTTAACCTCCTAATCTCCTCCCCATTAGGCAATGAGGCAGGACTGTAGTTACCTTATAGGCACCTGTATCCAGACCCCCAATTCTTGGGGCACCTCAACATTGTTCCTTTGTGTCATGACCAGTGCTGGGATCAGGGGCCTTATCCTGGGCCTATGATGAATGAGCTGTTATAACCTCTAACAAGTCACTGGCCTTTCTGGGTTTTTGTCTCCAAATTTAAAAATGAGAGGAGGGAACCTCCTAAAATCTCCTTTTTCTAAAACAAACAAAAATCAAAACAACAAAATCCACTAAGATCCTATTTTCTATTCACCTCCTTAAGTGTTGACAAGAGCATCTGTAAGACCCTTTCCTAAACTTCTCCAAAGCCAGATGTTACTGGCATCAAGGAAGGAAAAACAGTTTCTCAATAACCTGACTTTTGTGTCTTAATGAAAATTACCTTTGGCTTTTTCAAGTCTTCTCTTACCGACATTTCCTTATAAATGCTTTAAAGAAAAATAAAATGAGTAAAATATTCTTCCTTCCTGATTCATCAGGCTCTATCTTAATTAATTTTCCTACACTGCTTCCCTTGGGTGCAGCCTCTCCACCGTTTCATTCCGGTAGCTATGCTTACCAGTATCGCTGTGTTCCCTTTTTATGAGAAGCTTGTTAAATGCTCACAAGGAAACACACCATATACACATAAAAATGTGGGCTTGAGCCTTCAGAAGGTGACAGGCATGCAGTGACAGAGGAGAAATCTGGGAGAAGAAAGAAATGGCAAGGAAGGGACACAGAAAAGGTGGAGAGACACGGTGATCTGTGGGAGAGATTTTGGGAGAAATCCTGGTGGCAGTTCATCAAGTATGTTCATTTCAACGAGCGGTGGAATTTGTATGCTTTTCCTGAGAAGTCCCACTGTGGTGAAAGGCTGAGCTGGGGCATCAATTCCCCTCCTTTAATAGCTTCTCTGCTGTGTTCTGCATAGCAAGTTGGTAAAGTACTAGGCAGCCCTTTTGTTGGACCCAGTCCTCTGCAGTCAGAATCTCCATACAGGTTTCTAATGCCTTTAAGGAAGACCAATTCTTCCCACAACACACACACACACACACACACACACACACACACACACAAGGAAACATCTTAGTCAAATAACTAAGTAACAAAAACTTGTTACAATGACTTGTAACAACTTGGTTCAAATAACTCCAAGATACCATCTAATAATGCTTCAGTTCTTTTGAGACACAATCTTACTATGTAGCTCAGGCTGGCCTCAAACTCTGAAATCTACCTGCCTCTGCCTCCCAAGTGAAGGGATTAAAGACATGCACCACCACACCCAACTCATCTAATGATTTTTAGCTGAGAAAACAAAATCCCCTAGGGATTTCCTACACACACACACACACACACACACACACACACACACACACACACACACACACACACACACACACACACACACACACCTCTTCCTTATTATAGCTCTACAACTCCTTTTAAGCCACACTATGATTTCCAGCTGTCCCAGCTTTGACATGAGGCATTCTTCCTACAGCTCAAGCGTTGAAAGTCTAGCAACCACTGCAGCAGAGTTCGGAGCTAGGATTCCTGAGATGTGATTGGACCATGAGAGCTCTGACTTCATCAATGGCTTAATTCCCTGATGGGCTCATAAAAGGATGACATTATTGGAAGGTGCTGAAAAGTAAGGAGTGGGGCCTACTTATAGGCCCCTTATTTTGTGACCTGAAAAGGTATTCTCTATTCTGAGCCCCTTCCTGTCTCTTTCTTTGCTTCCCAGCTATCAAGAGGTGAACATCTTTCCTCTGCTATTCTATTACTCCACTGTGGTCCTGTCATGCCATGAGTACAGGAGCCAGCCAACCACTGTCTGAAACCTCTGTGCCTGTGAGCCAAACAAACCACTCCTCCATTATACAGTTCATACCAGAAATGCTGCCGCAGTGATGAAAAATCTTACTATCCCACAATCTGATGCATAGGACTGTGAAATATACACGGAGATACAGGGATGAATGTAAGTGCAGAGGTACCGAAGTCACTCCAGACAGCATCAAAACAGACACTCTGAGAGGCATCTGGTTAGCGGCTTCCAAACAATAACTTTTCAATAGCATGGAGAAATCACAAACTTGGTAGGTAGCCATGCAAACATCTGTGGGCACTGACAGGTTCACAGTGCTTCTCCCTTAACACAGGGGAGCCTGGGAAAAGGACACTGTATGTGTCAGGATCTGGGGAAAAAGGAAGATCGTGGCTCCTTTCTTCCCTAGAGAATCTGCAATGCGCCCGCCAGGTCCCTCATAAAACTTACTGTTTTCTCTCCAGCTCTAAGTAGACAACCTATCTCTTCCCACTTTTCACCTTTAAGCTGACTCAGTGTTTAACTTGGCAGCAATGCCTAACTAAAAATTTCCAGTGCTTTCCCACCCAGCATGACCCACCATCTGCCATCCTGGATCCACCTTCCTTTCAGACCCCTTCCAGCCTGGGGGTCAGGAAGATGTATAAGGAGAACCCTTCCTATGCCTTTTCTCGTCTCAGACACAGTGGACACAGAACGCTGGAAAAGAGGCCACGAAATGCCTAAGGAGAGAAGAAGGAATGGAAACAGCCTTTGGAACGATGCATACACAAAAAAGACATTGAGCCCATCTGGAAAGCATTAAACAAAATAAAAAGGCCCTTTTTACTATGAGTAGCAGATTACCCTAATACAAAACTCCCTGAATAGCAAAGCTCGCTGACAAAATTTACAGAGCAAAACTGAACCAAAGAGGTGCTCCTTTGAGGGATGCCCAGCCGTGGCTAAGTGACAAGCCTCTTTCTGGTACTCTGGGATAGCACCATGTAACAGGCTGCAGCCCCCACACCACTGTCTCCATCCGGTGGTTGTGGCCAAGGCTCCAATGGTAGAGAAGTCCGATCTGCTCTGTCCCGCCCGCTGAAATCATGCTCTGCCTCCGTCAGCACTTGGGAATGACTTTTGGAAGACAGTGGGGCTCAGCTCTAAGCTCAGAGAACCCTCCCTCAGCACCAGCTTCCTCTCCACTTTCTTGCACAACATGATAGTAAAAAATGACAAGTATGCTGCAATCCGAGTACATAACCAACAGTGAGTTTTAACTTTCATCACAGTCCTGGTTATTTTGCACTACTGGAATGTAAACAACACATGAGTCCACAAAGCTATCACCCCTTGTTTTTTGGTACAGACACGTTTAGAAGGCCCAAGCTAGACCTAAGAGAAAGAGGAAATAGGAAACTGATCCTAGTCTCCGCTCATTATTGCTATTTGTTTGTTTGTTTCTCTTTAGACAGGTCGGGCTGGCTTTGAAGACATTGTGGAACTGAAGATGACCTTCAAGTCCCGATTCTCCTGCCTCCACATCCCCAATGCTGAGATTACAGGCCCGTGCGTGGCCACACCCAGTTTATATGGTGCTGCAATTAAAATCAAACCCAGGGTATTGTGCACAGGAGGCAAATGCTCTACCTACCAAGCCCCAGCTCCAGCCCCAGAAAGAACGAAGCCACCTCCCTGGCTAAGGTGGCTGTTCTCCTCCTCCTGACTCAGACTTGAGACATTTTCCCTGCTCGATACAGGTCTGGAAGCAGCCAGTCACTGTGACAGAATTTCTGTGGACTCTGCTGTTGGTGAATGTGCTCCCTCTGTGGCCGTCAGATGGTCCCGGATGCTTAGGGGCTCCTGAGAACGCCCCACCCAACCCTTCACCCACCTTTTTGTCACCGTGCTAGACTCACCCAGTGTTCTTTACCATCGGAAGGCCAAGAGTGTGGACAGAGGGCTCTAGTCACCACCAAGCCTCGCCTCTCTGAACCGGCTCAGCTTTAGTCCAGGTCGTGGGGCTTCTCACACTGAGGACTTCCCCATCTTCACCCAAGCTGCCCTTCCCCCTCTCCTCTACCCACAGCTCATGTTAGTGAGGAAAGGGAGGGGAGGGAGGGGGGAGAGAGAGGGAGAGAGAGAAACATGTACAGGCCGGAAAAGTTATTCTGTCATGAAACACAAGCTAAAAGATAGGTTTTATGAGATCAAAGTCCATAAAACAAGAAGCTTTTACACGTAGCCTCGAAACACATTTCTACCCTCAGTATTTCTGTTTTCTCTAACACCCCACACGTCTGCAAACACAAGTTGACCGGTCCTGTTTCAGATTTTGTGCTAATAAGCAAAAAAAATGAGAAGAGCCTTAGCTGCATTGCATGAAATAACGTATTTCACGAACATCTGAAGTTTGTTCTTTCTAAAGGCATAGAAGTTCTAAACAAGGAAGCCAGCGATTCTGAGAATTTCATTCTCACCACGGTGGCCAAATGTTTGCTCCTCTGACAACATGCGGTTGCTTACCAGCTTTGAGCAGTCTTCCATTCAAAGCCAGGGCAGTTC
The DNA here is from genome assembly GCA_030556225.1 of Cricetiscus sungorus. Classification (NCBI taxonomy): domain Eukaryota; kingdom Metazoa; phylum Chordata; class Mammalia; order Rodentia; family Cricetidae; genus Cricetiscus; species Cricetiscus sungorus. The sequence goes on from JANBXA010000372.1 coordinate 14,509,240, forward strand.
CTTTCCACTAGAGACTCACTCACAGTCGGTTCAAGGGAAGGGAGCCACCGAGGGGGGGTTGGTTAGAAAGAAAAAGGCACTAACCTGGGTGGCTTTAATCCTCTGAGGAAACCGGCTGAGTGCTGCAGTCCTCAGCTATCTTCTGGCCAGCTTCCTGTAAGGCTGCATGTGACATTGTACTTCCCCAAGACACCTTCTGCTTGCCTCTCTAACTGCTCAGAGGCATGTGACACAATCGTCCAGCTGCTTTCTTACACAGGCTGGCCTGCGCCTATGGAAATGACCATTTCCTGGTGGTGTGGTTCCCTGGCCTCTTTTGGGTGTTCACAGGTAAAGAGGACATAAGGCTGGGGGTAGCCTGCACGTTATGTGACAGGAAAGCAGGGAAAGAGAGAGTCCACTGCTCCAGGCCCTCCAATCTAAAGTTGGGGTCCCACAACTAAAAAGGAACAGACCGATATGAAAGCCTGGAGTTTGGACACTCTCCTGATACCGATGTCCGCCCTGGAGATGTCTAAGAAAGGGCTTTTGATAGCGCTGTTCCAGGGTGTCTCCACACTCTCCTCTAGGGATGCACTACCACTTGCAGAACAGAACAGAGTGTTGGCTCACACTTCTGGGTCCTGCTGCAACCACAGCCGCGCAACCCAAACTTCTGAGCGTCTCGAGTTCATACAGCCCATTAGCAGTGCCGCCAGACACTGTGCCCTGATTCTTGGTTAGGAAACAAAGCCACTGTGTTGTCAGCCTCCACGGACTAAGTCACTTTGATGCTAGCCTGGCAGGAAAGGAAGAGGAGGTGACCTGGCTATGTCCCTTCTCTGGCCTGGATTGGGGAGAAGGCTGGCAGAACTGTTTCTAATTTTCCTGTCTGGCCATCCTCTTCCCTCTGATAATCGCCCCAGCTCTCAGGAGGGCCCAAACACACAGGACCTTGTAGATGTAGGAAGCAGTGTGTGGGAGTAAAACTATGTCCTAGACTAGCAGGAATATTCTCCAATTTGTTCAACTTGACCCTTGGGGGGGGGGGGACAAAATGGTTTCTTTTTGGCCACCCCAGCATAATTAAAAAAAAATGCTATAAAAGAGATTTTTGTTTTTGGATTTCAGCAAGGTAACTATAGACAAGTGTCAAGTGTCAAAGCTATTTCCCATGTAATTCCTCAGTGTGGCTTCCATGTGAGCCCCACAGTGAGGAACCAACCCTGAATGAGTGCTGTGGACAATGGTTAGACTCCAGAGTCTCACCACAAGATTACAGCTCTGGCTTTGGGAACACAAGTAAGCATCCTCCCATTTTGACAGCTAATGGCTGGCTTGGGGTTGGACTGCACATCTGGATTAGCCAGCTGAGCCAAGATGGCTGTACACACAACTACAGCTTCTACATTAGCTTTGTAATGGGAGTAGCGGTAACTCTTCACCATCTTGGAATCAGACATTGCAAAGAACTTTGTGGATGAAAACAGTAAGGGCTCTACATGAACATGGGGCGACATTTAGTCTTCTCACATTCTGAGTTTGGTTTCTAGCTCTGTTTCCACTAAGCGGGTCTGTATGCTCTTTTGTGCTGTGTGGGGTATGTGGGGTCAGATAGGGCTTCAAACACTTAACTTGGCTTCTCCATGTGGATGCTTCTTCTGTTTCCAAATTTTAAATTAAAACAAATTTTAAGACAATTTAAAATTTTTAAGATTTAAGTTTTTCCATTTTCATGTGTGGAGTGCAGGTATGTTTTTACATGTATGCACATGTGTGTGGGATGTACATGTATGTGTGTCCATGCAAGTGGAGGCCCAAGGTTGGGAATCATCCTCAATTGCTCTTCCAGACTGTTCATCGAGGAAGGGTCTCTCAATCCATCCCAGAACTTGCCAAATATGGCCAATCTTGTTGGCCAAATGGCTCTGAGGATCCCCTTTGGGGGCTGGAACTACAAGTGAACATCACACACAAAAAAAACACTTAACATGGGTTCTGTCCTTATCCTTGTGTGTAAAGGTTTTAACTACTGAGTTATCTCTCTCCAACTTTGAAATCTCTAGGATTTTATTTTTAGAGCAGTTGAAAAGCCACAGAAAATCTGAGATAGTATAGAAAGCCCATATATTCTACACCCAGTCACCTCTGTCACTAACATTTTACATGCTAATAGGATATGTAAGAAAGGAGTAAGCTGGTACTGACACATTAACTCAAGTCCATAGCTGATATTTTCTGGGACAAAGAAAATTACACTAAAAGCTAAAAAATGACCTTACATTTGATGGTGTCTTGGGACTAGAGAAACAGTGGTCAATTAACTCTTGTTGGGACTAATAAATATACTTAAGTATCTTTTCTTATTTCCCTGAAACTGAACAAATATTTTGATTAATGTAGTTAGGGATACAGATTTCCCTTTTTAATGCAGGATTTTAAACACTACTAGATACAGTGTAACTTTACCTCAAACCAAGTTCTGCACACACAAGAGGGAGGATTAAATTCCTTCCAGGGTTTGTTTTCTGACTCCTTTAGTGCTTGCTTCTTCACTCTATGCCCCGGGAGCTAGTGGTGCTGCCACAGGGTTGGAGAAACGGAGCCTGGGTGGATGAGGAGCACACTCCCTGCAGCAGATGGACAGGGGTGGAGGGGAGGGCCCTTGCATCTACTTCTTTACTCAGGATGACAGACAAGCGCAGACTGGCAAAGCCCACTGGTTCTTTCTCCATGGCCAGAACCTCCTCTCCTTCCGTTTTGGGAACATTGTGCCTTTCCTTTATGGGGTAAAGACTAACCCAACCATTCACAAATGGTCACAGACAAAATGCCCAGCCTTTTCATCCAGGGCAGAAACTGGACCTATAAACATTACTCTTTGTCTCATCCCCATGGAAAAAGTGCTAAATAAAGTACTGATGGTCCCTAATCATCTCAGCAGCACCCAGCAAGGGTGGAAGAGATGGGGCTACACTGGCTGTTTTCACTAGTCATTTACCAGACCTTTAGCACTTACCCAGAGCTAAGTTCTTTACATATAGATGTTGTTAATTCTTACTGCAGTCCTGTGAGCCAGCTATGGTCATCTCTGTTTCACTGAGAAGTAACCAGACTTAATAATCACTAAACTGTCCAGTGACCCCTGATGGGTTAGAAGCCAACTTGCAAGCTTGGTTCTATCTGACCATTTGGGAAATGCCCAACAAGACCAGAATGTGATACCATCTAACTCCAGTTAGAATGACTATTATCTCACAAACAAATAAAAAAGTAACAAATGCTGGCTGAGGATGCAAAGAAGGGGAACTTTCATACATGATCAGCAGTCATGTAAATTAGTGCAGCCATTTTGCAAAACACTATGGAGGTTCCTCAAAAAAAAAAAAAAAAAAAAAAAAACCTAAAAGTAAAGCTCCAGCAAGATCCAGCATTCCCATTACTGCAGAAAGAGTCGGAGAGTCGGTATGTTGAGGAGATACCTGTCCCCCCCATGCTCACTGCAACTCACCACACAATAGTCAACCAGGCAATGTGGGATTGCTCAGCCACAGAAAATAATGAAATCTTGACACTTGTTGCAACACACATGGGACCAGAGAACACAATGTTAACTAAAATAAGAATGAGTACCACATATTCTCACACATAAAAGAGTTCACCCTGATGATGTAGAGACAGAACAATGCTTTAGAGGCCGAGAAGGGTGGTAGAAGAGTGACCTCCTTAAGATTTCTATTGCTGTGAAGAGATACCATGATCACAGCAACTCTTATAAAGGAAAACGCTTCACTGGAGCCGGCTCATAGTTCCAGAGGTTAGGTTCATTGTCATCATAGCAGGTGGCATGCAGACAGACACAGTGCTGGAGAAGGAGCTAAGAGTTCTACATCTTGATCCACAGGCAGCGGGGGAAGAACTGTGTAGTGGGCGTAGCTTGAGCATATATGAGACCTCAAAGCCTGCCCCAACAGTGACACACTTCCTCCCACAAGGCCAGTCCCACTCCAGCAAAGCCACACTCCCAATGCCACTCCCAATGAGATTATGGGGGCCAATTAGATTCAAACCACCACATTTTACTCCCTGTCCCCAACAGGCTTGTAGCCATTACATAATGCAAAATGCATTTAGTCCAATTTGAAAAGTTCCCATAATCAGAACAGTCTCAACAATGGTTAAAAGTCCAAAATTCAAAGTCTCTTCTGAGATTTCTGCAATCTCTTAATTACAATCCCCTATTATATAAAAATAAAAAACCAGATCACATGCTTCTAACATAAACTGGCACAGGATATACATTAGCATTCCAAAATGGAGGAAAGGGAGCATAGCAAGAAAATATTGGACCAAAGCAAGATCAAAAACAAGCTAGGCAAACTCCAAACTCTGCATCTCCATGTTTGATGTCAAAGTGTTCTTCAGATCTCCAACTCCTTTTAGCTTTGTCAACTGAACACATTTCTTTCTCTTGGGCTGGTTCCAGTCCCTATTAGCCATTTCCTCTCAGCAAGTGCCCCACAGCTCTACATTCTCCAACATCTTGGGGTCTCCAAGGCAATCCAGGCCTCACCTTCACAGCTTCACACAATGGGCCCCCTGAGCTTCCATGCAGGGACACGCTGACACATGCCTGGCCTCAGCAGCTTTCCTTATTCTTGGAGGCAAATTTTATAACCCTTTCTTGTGTCCTTGACTCTAAAGCAGAACCACATTGCCAAAGCTGCCAAATTCTGTTGCTTGCATGGACCTGGGCATGGTCCCCTTCATTCAATTACATCTTCACTAACTTTCTGTTTTCCATGGTTTCCTTCACTGCCTAAGCTTGGTTGTCCTGGAACTTGCTCTACAGACCAAGCTGGCCTTGAACTCAATGATCTGCATGCCCCTGTCTCCTGAGTGCTGGGATTAAAGATGGGTACCATCACACTTGGACCAAAGTTTATCCCTTAATTCCTTTTCACAAGTTGGAAGCTTAGCTGGGTGGGGTCTTGCCCTGAGGTCTCCACTCCCTTTAGTCCATTTAACATCAGTTTTCCTTTAATCTGTTTATCTCCTTGAGCACAGAATTTAGATCAATTTTACTTCCCGGTGCCCCTTTTTCTCGTCAAATTATACAATTTGATAGTTTCTTTGCTCAGCTTGCTCCTTGTCATTACAAATCTTCATTAGAGTTAACACTAATAACCACATGTCTATACTAGGCTCTTTTGAAATTTCCTCTGCCAATGGAATTAATCCAAATCTCTTCACTTTAGCCCCAGGCAGACTCTTTGGATAAGGGCAAAACCCAGCCACATTCTTCACTAAAATATAACAAAAATGATCTCTAGGCAAGATACTAAAATTCTCCTCTGAAACCTCTTGAGCCAGGTACCCACAGTACAAATCACCCTGAGCACCACTGTCTTCCATGCTCCTACTAGAATGCCCTCATTAAGCAGTGCTTAAAGCAATCCACCACTTTCCTAACCCAAATTACCCAAGTCCAAATTCCTCCACACAAAAACATAGTCAGACCTATCACAGCAATACCCCACTTCTGGTACCAACGTCTGTCAAAGAGGGAGAGGGAGAAAGAAGATTGCCAATACATACAGGGGTGCCTCTGTATGTATTGCTAAAGGTTTAAATGTCCTTTAGCAAACCAGATAACTGTGGCTAATAACAATTAATTGCATATTTTTAAAGCAGAGAACAGTAGAGAGAATTTTGCTTGTTCAAAACACAAGACAATGAGAATGTGTGATAGATATACCAACTAGCTTGACCTTATTGTTTCACATTTTATACAAATGTTAAACTATTAGAATGTAGTCATAAATATGTTGAATTTCCTGTGTCATAAGTAAAACCATGTTTAAACTATCACACACACAAATATCCACAAAGTTTCAATACTTTTCTCTTGTTACATGTGGTCACCTCATGTCTAATTTTCTTTCATTTTTTGATCAATTAAATAAAAGCTTTTAAACTAGTATTCATTTAGTCATTTTCTACAAAAACTGCTTCTATTTGGTTAAATCAATAGTGACCTTAATGTCATTTAAAGACTCTCTTGTTTATCCTTTTTTATTGAACAAATTCTGAAAGGATTTTGTTAAATTATTAAAGTTTATTTGCATTTTTATCTTTGTTACATTTCATTTGTATCTTTTATTTGCACTAACAAATGTTTACTATAGGCAAGTTTTCTTCTGGGATTTATACTATTCTTCTGTAACTTTGCCCAAGTTTTTTATATTTAGTTTTAATACTAAATTTTTCATTCCTGACTTTGTTTTGTTAGTTAGCATCCTCTCTATCTAATGCCAATTGACATACACTCCTGAATATAGCCAGAGAGTTTGTTTTTCCAGTTCTAGGAGCTGAACACAGGGCTCAATCGTGGTAGACAAGTGCTCTACTGGTTATATCCCTAGATTATCTTTCTTTCTTTTACTTCCTTCCTTCCTTTCTATTTATTTATTTATTTAGATTTTTTTTTTCTGGCAAGGTTTCTCTGTGGCTTTGGAGACTATCCTGGAACTAGCTCTGTAGACCAGGCTGGCCTCGAACTCACAGAGATCCACCTGCCTCTGCCTCCCAAGTGCTGGGGTAAAAGGTGTGTGCCATCTATGCCTGGCTCCTAGATTATCTTTCTAATGTATCTGAGAACCAATGGTTTTATTAGAACTTAATCTACTCATATTAGTTTCTCTTACTCTGCCACTTTAATATATTTGACATATTTCCTTTTTAGTTTTTCCCTCTTAAATTTTGCTGACACCTTGTTTTTTATTATAATATCCTCTAACCTTAACTGTGAATATGGGCTTTCAATTTTAATGGTTTAGAAATACTACCTATACTTTTCTCTAGATATCAAATACATGTAACCTTTCTGGGTGAATACCAGAGCACTGCCAGCTGGGTCCTGGTAAAGTCGGTGTTTATGGAAATGAAATGATAGGTTCATGTTAGTAACATTAACAGCAGAGCAAAGGGGTGACATTCCACAGGCATTAGGAACTGTTCCCTTGGAGGGCATAGAGATGAAACAGTCTTGCTATGTAGCCCAGACTAGAATTTGTGACCCTCCTACCTCAGCTTTCTGAATGCTGGGATTACAGGAGCACGGCTACACCAGGCTCCAGAAATTAGTCTAAAAGGACAGAATGCAATGTCTCCATTCACTTCCACCCTTACTGTATGGATGGTGGGCTCTGAGACCCATAGACACTAGGAAAATCTGTAGCTGTGTCTGCAGGAGGGAGGCTGACCAAGGTGGCTCTAACCACCTCACTCCTGTTGCCACTGTTGCCAGCCAAGGCATCTGCCCTGGAATGAGGCAGGATCATAGGATGTTAGCACATGCTCTGAAGAGTTAAGGAACTCACCTGAGAAAAATAGTATGAGACCTGCAAGAGGCTAGATATCTGAGTTTCCTAGAAGATAGCTAAGAAGGCACAAAGTCAAGTCACTATAAACTTCTCTGAAAATGGGGTGCTGTCATTTATTTAAGATTGGTATGACTAGGGGTAGAGTGGAAGAAATTCTGGCCATAAGATGAATGTGTTGGTTGTATGTGTGTGTGGGGGGGGTTGCATTTTACATTTACACTGTGTGCATTTGAATAATAGCTAACATTTAAATTCCATACTAAATTTTCCAGAGACTGGAGTGACAGTAAAGCAGGAAGGGGGTAGAGATCTAGAAACAATTTATTGACCTTCCAGCAATTGTTCACTGGTCAGAAACTCAGGCTAGGACCACAAAGAAGAAGTGGTTGGCTGTCTGTCTGCTAAGGGTGATTTTGTTTTCACATAATCAAATCATTTTTAATCATCCCCACATTACAAATGGAGAGAACAACCTTCCAAGAATGAAAGGGCCTTCCCCAGACTGGTAAATAAGTGATGGCACTGGGACTCGGTACCAAAGCTTCTGACTACATCCAGTGTTATTTCCTGTGCATGTGCTGCTCAGTCTCTGAGACAAAGAAGCCCAGAGCCCATGCACTCTGCTGTGGGCCCTGTAAGAGGCAGAGTGCTGCAAAGCACTTGGCTTACAGAGTAAGTCAGTCAGCTTGTCCAGACAGACCACAGAGCAACTGCATCCTTCGGAAATGGTGGGGGGATTTTTGAAGCATTACATCACACAAAGGCTTCCCCCTTAGTACTCATGCAAAAAGACAGCATGCATCATGTCTGCTAGACCTCGGAACAGTTAAAGGGAAGTTAAAAGGTCAACAAAGTTCTCTCGATGGTGCACCACCACACAGTAGAACACTGTCTGTGCTTCTGCAACATAGTGCAAGCTGGAATTATCCAGACCTGGACTATCTGCCCCCACAAAGCCAGAGCCCCTACCTAACTAGCATGGTCCCTCTTTGGCATACCACACGGCCTGATGCCATAAACCCAGTTGGCTTTCTGTCAACATAATGGAACTGGATTACAAATAACCAAGCCATTAATTCATCTTTATTGTTAATCAAGACACAGAAAGGAAATGGCAAATTCCTTTGCTCATAAAAAGACTGGCTCAGCACACAAAAAAGCTCTGATGGCTGCATGGGTCTACTCCAGACGGGGCCCAAGAACTGAAAGGACAGGTGACATATGCCCCATCCCTAATCCAGAAGCTATATCTCCAATTGATAACCACTTGAAAATGAAGTGTTTGTTTCCTCTAAGGGGTATCTATTGATGTTTAATAAGGATCAGGAGAAACAAATAGGCCGAAGAGATGTTTATTCAGGGAGAAATAACTCACAACATAGACAGATGAACACCAGCAGGTTCCTGGTCCCAAGGATGCCTCCCGACGTACTCCTGTCCCTGTCTGCAAGCAAGAGAGCTCTCCGAGTCCCCTCCTCAGCTTTAGTTCCCCAGGTCACGTCCGGCCCAGTCTCCACCCCCAATGGGCATGGTCTATGCCACAGGTGTGGACAAGGTGAATATCTCACAACAGGTATCTCACTGGGGAAACAAACTACTCTTAAAGGTGGGCTGCATGCCCAGCATTAAATGGCCAACAGAAAACAACTCAACAGCGTCTTTGTTGGTTTGTTGTCTCACAATGCTGTGTTAGGCTTTTCTTTCTTTTAAAAAAAAATTATCTTATTTTTAAATTTTTGTTATATTAATAATTATGCTACAATTCCTTTGTATATGTATTACAACTTCCAGTTTAGTGTTTTTATGGGATTCCTGAGAGTGAGAACAAGTTGGTCTCCTTTTCTTGTTCCTCTTTTGGTCTCTTTTCTTTCTGTGTGTTTGCTTTGTCCTATTCCAATGTGTTGTTTTTTGTCCCTGTTATGCTATTTTATTATCTCTTAGAACACTGTTTGTTTGCTAATGAGAGACAGAAAGAGGGTGGATCGGGATGGGAGTGTAGGTGGGGAGGAGCTGAGAGGAGCCGAGGGAGGGACAACTATAATTACAATACATACATGAGAAACATATTTTCAATAAAAGAAAAATACCTGAACATTAAAATAACATTTAGAAAGTCCCTATCACAAAGGTGAATTATATAAGTATGAGTGTCTTCAGGATGATAATCTTGCAATGTAAAATATTTCAGGAATAAAAATCATTAGCCATTAAAAAAAAAAAAAAAACCCTATCATACAGAATGAGGTTAAAACCCCTCATTAATAAAGGATTCCAGAATCAGCCAAGACAATGCTAAGAACCACGATGCCTGTGTCATGCTCCATGTGTGTTGTGAGTGCGTATGAACGAGGGAAGTTAACATCAGCTGTCATCTTCCACTGCCCTCTCCCTTTTTTGAGGCAGGGTCTCTCAGTGACCAGAGCTCACAGATTCTGCTAGGCTGGTTGACCAGCAAGCCTCAGAAATCCTCCAATCTCCACTTAGATTCCATCTGTCTCCCTGGATTACAGAAATACCACATTAGGCTTTTAACTTGGGTTCCGGGGATCAAAGGCAGACTTCGAGCTTTTACTCAAGCACTTTAAACCACTCCGTTTCTTCCACACAGACTGAATGGTGAATAAGCTAGCACAAGGAACACAAACATTTCACAAGTCACCCAGGATGCTGGGCAACATCCAGAGTGATGAGGTGCCCCTTGCCATGCAGATGGGTAGTTTTCAGAATTTGTGTCTTTCCTATGCTGAACATGGGGCCAAGAGAACATCTAAGTGTCTGAACAATCTTCCTTGTCAGGTTTATCTTCCCTCTCTTTCACAAGGTAGAACTGGTAAATAAGTTCCTACCATTTCACAGCTGAAGGATTGTGAAATCAGAATGCCTGGATTCAAACAGATCTCTTAATTACTAGTTGTTGTGAGTTATTTCATTCGTTTGGGTCCCAGTTTTCTCATTTTAACATAGGGACATTTTTACAAGTATTAAATCTGATGTGACATTCAAAGACCTTAACCAGTGTGATGCAACAATGGTGGATGTTGTCACTTTTGGACTTTTATTCTTGGGAAGTTCTAAATTAGCAAGAGAGTCAAGCAAAGAACTTCATTTATGGGGTATTCTGCATGCAGAAAATAAAATGTATTTGAGAGTGAGGGAAAATGAAGGTAAGTTTAGATCATTCTAGAAAATCACAGCCAGTCAGGAAGTAGGATCAGAGCCCCACAAGGCTGCCCAGAGGCTGCAGGTGGTATGGAAGCATTTTGTTCCTAGATTTGGAAGTATTTGCAACCGACTAGAAACCAGAAAGAAAATGGTACGTGAATTACAACATCTCATGATAAATGAACAAGAAAGCATCACTGTTAGTGAGAAGCCATGTGGCTGAGAGCAATAAAACCAGGCTTAGAATGAACCACGTGTGCTGGGGAGGAAGTGGGATGAGCCATGTGTACTGGGGAGGAGGGGGATGAGCCATGTGCGCTGGGGAGGAATGGGGATGAGCCATGTGGACTGGGGAGGAGTAAGGATGAGCCATGTGTACTGGGGAGGAATGGGGATGAGCCATGTATACTGGGGAGGAAGGGGGATGAGCCATGTGTGCTGGGGAAGAAGGGGGTGAACCATGTATACTGGGGAGGAAGGGGGATGAGCCATGTGTGCTGAGGAGAAAGGGGCTGAGCCATGTGTACTGGGGAGGAGGGGGATGAGCCATGTGTGCTGGGGAGGAGTAAGGATGAGCCATGTGTACTGGGGAGGAGGGGGATGTTCACTGAACTTTGGGGAAGTGTTTACGTGGTAAAAGCTGAGGACTCTTACTCAGGGCCTTTCAGACAAACCTGGATTCAAGAGAGATATGTTCTTTAAGGCCTCTGGCACCGGAGTGGGTGACTCCAGGCATAATCTGGTTGTGTGAAGCCTCAGATTTATTCAGGTTATAATTAGAGTGTGGGTCATATCCAGCTGAGCAACATCAAACCCAACCTGGTGTGTTTATCATATATTTTTCCCCTGATCTCTGATTTTGATTTTGGAGTGACTGCAGACAGCCTAAATTACATGTTCTGCAAAGGAAGTGAATTTACAAAAGACAAACATCTGTCAAGAGTTTATTAATTAGTAACAGCCATAATGAGTGAGAAACACTATATTTTGTATATCAGCATCTATTATCTTCTTTGTCACAAATCAGCTTCTGGAAATAAAGTTGGTACTCTGGGTGATGTCTAAAATTTACTAAATTACTGTTGTATACCTCAACGACATACTTAGGTACAAAATGCAACATAATACCCATCAATTAACTTCCAAGGACAAGCTTATATAACAGCCATCTTTGTTTAATAACATAAAGTGTGTTTCCTGAAATATGTCTCCTGAACATTTGTACGCACCGTGTCGTCACACTGGGGTACCACGGAGCAGCCATCACAGTGGCAAGAGGGGGACGAAGAGGGTGTTGTGGCTTGTTACACTGAGCTGATCGAAGGCTTTTATTATTTTTTAAAATCATACTTATCACTGTGTGTGTGCATGATGAGAAGGAAGCACTGTGTCACAGTACATGCGTGTGGAGGCCAGGGAACAGCTCTGTGCAATGGGCTCTCTGCTTCTATCTCTGTGTGGGTCCCAGGCATGGAACTTCAGTCACCAGGCTTCCATGGCAGGTGTACTCACCAGCTAAACCATCTCCCTTCTCAGCACCAGCTTTTAATAAACTCTACTTCCACGATTACTGGGAAATTACTACCACAAACTATAATATTTATCAAGCTTGAGTATATTTTGGGTAAACAGATTTTATAGGTGTGAAACTCTCCTAGCAAGAAGAAATATACATTCAGGTGAAAACATGTTATTTTCAAGTATAGTGTGCTACAGAATATACTCAAAACACTCAAAGCTTACAAAACAAAAACAAACAAACAAACAAAAAAAAAACACCTACCCTGATTAGAAGTATGAAGTTAATGTTACAAAGCAAACATAAATAACCACCACCCTGGATTGTCATGATGACAGATGGCCTTGGGCTATTAAAAATAAATAAATAAAAAAGATAAAAAGACAACCAACCAGCCAAATGTGAAATTGCAACCCATACCTGTAGACTGAGACTAGGGGACTATACTTGGCATTTGTGCAGTTTGCATGGCAAACATACTTGTTATCTATATGCACACATGCAGCTCTTACTGCCAGAGAGAGAAAGAAAGCGTTGAAGTTGTGTACTGTATGTATGCATATACAAATACAAACACGTGTATAAGAGGTTTCAACACCTTAAAGACAACAAAAGCTTTCTAGCTGAGGGAGACCCTGCCCGAGGGCTCTTCAATTCTTAAGATGGCAAGGGTTCAGCCAAGAATAGGGTCCTGATAAGCAAACTCACCAATGGAGAGCCAGACTTCCTCAGCCATACACTCAGGAGGCCTTTGCCATCCCAGGGCCATGCACGTACCAGGCAACTAGGGACCACCCCTAGAGCCAGCAGTCCTCCAAAGTAATTCAGACTGGCCAGCCTAAATGGCCTACACTATCCTGACTTCCCTTTCGAGCAGAAACCCTGATAAAGGATCTGACCTACACAGTTTTTCTCTGCGAGAGTAGTTCTGCCACCCAGCTGCTCTACTTTCCTTCACAGGTGGTACCACTCTGTGCTAAGACTCACCTCTTTTTTTCCCAGGACCTAAGAGCATAGTGAGCTGCTCGAGGCCACAGCTGACTTCCATAAAGGATGTTAATCAGACTGACCATCAGTCAGGGAAATAGTGCTTAAGAGTTACTGAACAGCTGTGTTCCTACCTCTGCATAGACTGTGACCCTTGACCTCCCTGAACTGCATGGAACCAGAAGCCTGTCTCTCTCCACGAGGCTCTTCCTGTCCCAGCTCAGTGATAAGCACCCTTCCTCTGGGCAGCCTCTCCCAATTCAGTTCCCTTCAGTTAGGCGGATGAGAAGACTGTTAACCCCCTGGGGATAAGCACTGCAGGAGAGGGTTCAACCTCCTGCCGTGTGCAGTGTTCTCCACCTTGGCTTGGGTCAGTGTCTTCCTTCTGGACCCTCCCAGGAGCACAGTCCTGAATCTCATCAGGCACCAGTAGAGGCTACAGTCCTCCTCCCATGCAGATGTACTTCCTCCTAGGAGGGAAAGAGGTGGCTGACATCTTTGAAATGAAAAATTGTTGTCTTCCAGCAACAGACAACGAGGCACCACTCCTTCTCAAGATGCACAGATCTACCCCATTAGTCTGTCAATGGTCTACTCTGTACACACAGCACACTTCAAAATAAAAGTGCTGGTTCAGGGTCTAGGGCAGCCTTCCTAGTCATGTATGACACACTCTCTCTCTTTTTAATCGAGCCACACAGTTTTCCCCACTCTCCTTCCCTCCTCCCCTCTGCCTCCCCCACTTCCAATTTACTCAGGAGATCTTGTCTTTTTCCTCTTCCTAGGTGCATTCATGTATACACCTCTTAAGTTCATCTGGTACTTAGGTTCTCTGGGGGTTGTGGCCTGTTGTCCTTTGTGTTATGTCTAATATTCACTTACAAGTGAGTACATATTATATTTGTCTTCCCGGGTCTGGGTTACCTCACTCAAGATGTCATTGTGTTTTTAACTGCTGAGTAAAACTCCATTGTGTAAATATACCACATTTTTCTTACCCGTTCTTTGGTTGAGGGGCATCTAGGTTGTTTCCAGGTTCTGGTTGTTATGAATAATGCTACTATGAACACAATTGAGCTAGTGTCCTTGTGGTATGAGTGTGCAACCTTTGGGTATATGTCCAAAAGTGATACTACGAAGTCTTGAGGTGGATTGATTCCCAATTTTCTGAAAAATCGCCATACTTATTTTCAAAGCAGCTGTACAAGTTTGCACTTTCACCAGCAGTAGAGGAGTGCTCCCCTGACTCTACAGCTCTCCAGTATAGCTGTCATCAGAGTTTTTAATCTTGGCCATTCTGACAGATATAAGATGGTATCTCTGAGTTGTTTGGATTTGCATTTCTGATGACTAAGGATGTTGAACATTTCCTTAATTGTCCTTCAGCCATTTGAAATTCCTCTGTTGAGAGTTCTCTTTTTAGATCTGTACACCATTTTTTATTGAGTTTTTTTGATCTTTTGATGTCTAGTTTCTTGAATTCTTTGTATATTTTGGAGATCAGTCCTGTCAGATGTGAACATCCTCCTCTTTCTACAGTCTTATGAAAGCATTTCTTAGACTCGCTTTCTCATGGCTGCCATGATTGTTCTTTTCAAGAATGACCAAGTGGCTTTAGCTGTTCAGTTTCTTCTTTACTATTAAGCAGTACATTTCCTGGCAATATTTTTAATACAAATTCCAAAGGAAATCCCAAAGTATTCCAAAGGAAAGCTCCAAACCTGTATTCACTCAGAACTGTTCTTTGAGTACCTGTGACCTCTCCCCAGAGGCAATAGGCAGTGTGGAATGATAAGATGGTCATGTCAGGAGAACCTGGGTGATAGCCACATAGCCTGGACAGGACCAACTGAAGCCTACAGAGACTACCCCACTGACTGACATCATATGTGCCATGAAGTTGCTATGCCAGACACAGACCCATAGCTGCTTTCCAGGCTAAAAAGACAGTCAATAGAAGCAATAAAAAGATTTTAGGTCATTGAAGATTGTGGGATACAATCACATACCCTGTGACTGGTTGCACTCTATCTGTCAAACTTCTGGCTCAATTATGTGTTCATAAACAATACCACTCACGTAGTTCCAAAAGGAAGGGATGACACTGTCCCTTCAGCTCAGAATGCTCTGAAGCATCTGCCCCATGGGGTCAAATTACTTAATAATGCTCTTAGTAGCACAATCAGCCTTACCCATTAACCCCAAATAATTATTACATTAAATGTTTAAGGATACCAATAATATCATTTTTAAAAATCTAAAGTGCCTTTTTGTGCATTAGTCCAATTTATCATTACTAAGGAAACTGTTCCTACTTTAAAAAGTGAAGACACTGTTACTGATGAATGAAAATATCAGAAGCACACCCAAGCAAGCCATATAATTGCAGAACTTCTTGGATTTGTCATTTTTCATGTGCGTTCCAGCCCTAACAATGTTAACTCATTGTTAGAGGTTGCTAGCTGTGTGTTGTTTATAACAGATATCTAAGATGACAGGCATCTTTTAGGATATTTTGTGGCCCACAGTTTTGGGGGTTTTAATTCATAGCCCCACTGCTCTGAGCTCGTGGCAATGCAGTATTATGGCTGGAGCATGCAGTGGGTCTTCCAGGCTCACCTTGAGGCCAGGGATTCCCACAATTCCCAAGGGCCTAAGAGCCTCCCACCAGGCCCCACATCTCAAAGGTTCCACCATTTCTCACTGGCACACCACTGGGGACCAAGCCTTTAAGGCATGGACCTTTGCGGACATCTAAGAACCAAAGCACATGAATGGAAGAGAATACCATGTCCCTGCTTACCTGGCAGTTGAATGGAACACATGGGACCAGCGAATTTCAGTTATGACCTTACAAGTACTATGTGTCATGTAGAAACTACCAAGCTATGTATAAAGTAAGGCAAGACTGCTGGCTGATTGCTCCAGGCATCCATTACCATGTAATAAATGGCCCTAAGACTAGCTGCATAAAACCACTGCCATTTCACTGTCCTCTTGGATCATGCATGTTTTCAGGAATTCAGAAACAGTACAGTGGAGGCAGCTATACTATCTCGTGACATCCTTGGTCTCCAGGTTCACCAGTTGCATTGAATGCTGGAACACTGGGGCTGCAGAATCCATTTCCAAGACAGCCTCCTCATTTACATACACATCTGGCACAAGCCCAGGAAGGCTTGGATGGGCTCTACTGAGATTGTCTGAGTATATACATGGGGCCTTTTTGGTTTCACCTATATGTCTTTCATTTCTGTCTTTTCTTTCTTTCTTTTTTTAATGCCTGGATAAAACCCAGGGTCATCCTAAGAAAATATTCTATACTGAACTACAGCTGGCATTATCCTTGGTCCTTAGCTGGATTTCTTGCTCTCTTTCTTTCTTTTCTTCTTTCCCTCCCTCCCTCCTTCCCTTTCTTCTTTCCATTTATTTATTTGTTTGTTTGTTTGTTTATTTTGAGATAGGGTCAAAACTGACTTTGTTACCCAAGCTGGCCTAGAACTTGTGACAACCCTCTTATCTCAGCTTCCCCGGTGCTAGGATTACAGTGTACACCACCATGCCCAGGTAAACTTCTTACGTGCTTGCTCAAGGAGGTCTCAGATGAGCAGGGCTCAAGCACAGCTTTTTACAACACAGCCTTGGAAGTCACAGGAGTTATTTCTGCCAGACACAACCAGTAAGGAAGTCATAAACCTCTCCACCATCAGATTCAAGTAGAAGGGGCACAGACGATCCTCTCACTTGGAATAGTCACATGTTAGCTGGCCCATCTTAAAACTCTTGGAACTTGGGTTTTTGTTGATACACATAATGACTTATAGAAAACCAGCCATGACTATCTATAATTATGTTTCTAATTTGCCAGTCTCTGCATTGGAAGAGGCCACAGTCCCAAAGCTTTGGAAGATTTACATTGGTGTTGGGTAAATATTAATTTGGAATAACAACAAAGGGAACAGCTGATAAAATGTTGTCATCCTTAAGCCTTTAATTTTACTAAAATTTATCAGTGGGGCAAAACATCATTTCTATCTTTTTCTTTCTTTTCTTTTTTCTTTTCTTTTCTTCTCTCTTTTTTTTTTCTTTTTTCTTTCTTTTTTTTTTTTTTCTTTCTCTTGCTTTTTTCTTTTTCTCTTGGTTTTCTGAGACAGGGTTTCTCTGTATAATAGCCCTAGCTGTCCTGGAACTTGCATTGTAGATCAGGTTGGCCTCAAACTCACAGAGATCACCCTGCCTCTGCCTCCTGAGTGCTGTGATTAAAGGTGTATGTCACCACTGCCCAGTTTATGGTTTATTTCTGTTAAGGGTATGCATCTATCAGAAGATCAAAAAATTACATTAAAACATCTCAGAATCTAGAAAACAGAAAGTTATTTAGCTTGTAGACTACTGACTCGAACAGCAAACTCAAGCTCCTCCCAGAGCTGAGCAGGCAGGCTGAGGCCAAGGAATAGAAACAATGAACCACATGCACCCCTGCTTGGCATTTAGATTCAATGTTTTAAAAAGCTGTACTTCTATACTTCAAAAATCAGTCCTTGGCCCACAGCTTCTAATCTTTGGTTTGCATTAGGTCATGGGTCTTTCCTAGATTCCTTAGGTTCTGCCCTAGTTGTTTGGTCTGTTTGCATTCTTCTCTAAATGCTGCTTCCCCTCCGGATTCTCGGGTTGAACTCAGAGCTGTATTGTTGCTAGACAAGTGTTCCACCATTAAGCTGCACCCGCAGCCCTGCTTTCCATTGCTGTCTGAGACTCCAGCATCATTGTTTAGTTCTGCAGTTAATAATGAACACTGACGGAGACTCTCCCCTTTTCCAGGCCCTGGAGTTGGTAGTTGCACCTGAGGCCCTGCTCAGGAGTCTTTGGGGGAGGGTTATCTCTAGGCCTCTTTTACAGATAAGAGAACTGAGCTATGACAGATCAAATTAACTGGTAAAGGTGAGAAAACAAATGCTCAGCAGAGTGGAGTTCACAGGTAGATACATTTGACCTCATTGAAAACACATGTCGTATAACATGATGCTCTTGATAAATGTGACTCCCCTAAGGCAAGGCTGGTTGGAAGGGGCCATATCTTGCTGGCATGTCCCTGGGACAGAAATGGTCGTGCACCCTGGGCAGGGACTACGCAGAGTACAGCCTCTTCTCTGGGAATCATGTAAGATTAAGTCTGTACAGAAACTGTCCTGCTGGCTCCTGAATCTGTCCCTGCTACCTGGAAAGAGATCTTGAGCCTTCTGAAAGATGGGCAGTGCTTCTATCATTGGTCATGTGATGGAGGGCCATTCATCAGCAAGATGCTTCTCACACACTTAGAAACCACAAAGACTCTGGGCTCCATGCTGGACCGCCTTTCCTGGCAGGCCCCTCGTGACTCCCTCGTTAATGAATCTTCTTTGAAAAAGTGCCCTTTAATAAAACCTTTCTCTATATTTCCTTGAAGAGAAAATTCAGAGTTCTCATACATTACATGTATGACAGACAATTTTTAATCGCTTAAATAATTTATTCTCCGTTGTTTAATGCTTTATGCCATTCCTCCATGCATAATTTATTATGCCATTTATGTTTATTAAAAATTGATCATGGGGACATGCTCCCTCTCCATTCTCTGAGGCCACCGATATTTCTCTGTCAGACCACTTGGGAACAGACAACAAAGCATTCCACTCAATTTCTTCTTAATTCATGTTAACTGTTTGCACGTCCTTTCTTCTAGAGATGCTCTTTGGTTACAAGAGGTGGAGGTCTTATCTCAGGTAGTAACTGTTCATCTCCTCTTTTATACAGCAGTAGCCCCATCTAAAGGCCCATTCCCTACCCACCCAGGGCTTCAAACCCACCCAGGGCTTCAGGGGAAAACAAAAAACAAAAAAACCGATTTTACCTTTCTAATGCTTAGAACCTGACATAAAAAGGAAGCATAAGAGAACAAGATTCTAGAGTCTTCCACAGCAGAGCCATAGCTCCCAGGGTCTGCCTCGATTCCAGTGTCTCCTGTTGCAGTGGATGAGACCATCATTAACTCTTCCAGCCAAAAGCATGAGGGCCAGCCTTGCCTAGTCACCCTCACCTCCACAGACAGTCATAGCCAAATGTGTTGAGTCCATCTCCTCTTGTCTTTGGAACAAATCCCCTGAACTTTATGCCATGGCAACAACCCCCTCTGCCAGGCCTTCTGCAACAGTTTCTGGGTGTCTGCTACAGTCAGTGTAACCTCTGAAAAAGGCCTACCTGCCTTTTCCCTTTGTGACTAAGATCAACCCCAGTGGTTTGGTTTAGCTGATGGTTTGGTTTGGTTGTTTTGCTTTTTAATAACTTGTTTTCACAAATTTATACATGCATAAATGCACTCTGATTACTCTCTCGTACTCCTGCCATTTCCTCTTCTTTCCTATAAATCTCTTCCCCATATTCATGATTTTTTGTGTCCCACTAAGCTTGACACAAACTGTCTGTGTGACACATGGGTTTGCAATAACCCACTGGACCCTGGTGGGTATCCAGTAGCTATGCAGTTGGGCACTGTGCCTGCCCCTCTTTAAGACTCTGTTAGTTGTCAATAGTAAGTAGAGGGCTGTACTCCTTCCCTGATCCACAGCTGACTTTGGGCCAGCATAGGCACAGTTCCAGTAACCACAGCAGATATGAGTTCATGATTGGCAGGCTATGTCATGCTTATGATTTTGTTTTTTTAACACAGGGTCTTACTATGTAGCCAAGCCTAATTTGAATGTATAATGTGCTTGCTTCCTATCCCAGCCTTCTCCACCCTGTCTGTTAACCTCATGATGGCCCAGTTGCACTCACCATGGACCATAAGCTCATGAGGGCAGACCCATGTTTCACATGTTCACCACTGGATGCCCAGTGCCTGGCATCTCATGTGCTCAACAGTATCCACTTACTGAAAAAAATAACCACACCGGCTGATATTCACATTGTTTATAGTCTTCCCTTGAATTTGCACAATAGCTGTGATTTCTTTAACCCTAAAAAGGCTACAGAAATGAGAACCTGCTACTTCTGCTTTAGTGATCCTGAATCACCTACACTGAAAAAGAGAGTACCCATCCCTGCTTCCCTGCATATTTCTGCCTAGCTAGGGTATCAGATGAACCCCAGACAAGAATAGCAAGAGAGCTGCCCAGCTGTGATGTCATCCCAGACCACAGAAGTGTAAAGCAAGTAAAATGACTAATGTGTTAAACACTAAGTTCTGGGGTGCTTGGTTACACAGCAATATGCAAATATATTGTGACAATCTGAGTGAAAAATGTCCCCCATGAGCTCATGCACTTGAATACATGATCCCCAACTGAAGGTGCTGTTTGAGCCCATTATAGAATCTTTAGGAGGAAGTATGTCACTGGGGGCAGGATTTTAGGGTTTATAGCCTCACCCTGCTTCCTGATTCTCTCTCTGCTTCCTGTGTTCAACAAAGATGTGATCTCTCAGCTTCCTGCTACCATGCCTGCCTGTTGCCACGCCATATAGAACTGTAAACCAGGTAACTCTGGTCGTGATATTTAACACAACAATAGAAGAAGAAACTAATACACACATATACTATACAAATATATATAATATTAACTCCATACATAAAAGGGAATGAGAAGTTATTACACAGGATAAATTGATATGACAAGCCAATGTTTTTAAGTAACATTTAAATGAAATAGCAGATTTAAAAGAAAACAGCAAGCTGGAAAAGTGGCTCAGTAGAGGAACAGCTTGTCACCAAGCCCGACAACCTGAGTCCATCCCTGAAACCCAGCTCATGAGTGGTAAAAGGGAAAGAGCCTGTTCACTGACCCCACACATTGTCCTCTGTGGATGGCATGCCTGTGTGTCTCTCTCTCCCAATAGATGTACTTTTAATAAAGAAAATAGCTATAGAATTGAAAGAACAGAGGAACTGATTCCATCAGTTTCTATAGCATTTTTCCTCTGTTGTTTTTAAGACATTTTCCAATGAAAAGATTTCCCTCCCTCTCCTCTCTTTTTAAAAAAAGAAATTCCAGGCCTGACATTAACATTAAGGAGTCCAACCAAGAATGTAAGAGAACACTAACAAATAAATGGAAACTGCTTAAACTCCTAGGGCTGAGCCATCCCTGCTGTGTGCTCAGAAGGACAAGGACAACTGTGGGTACTCTGGCTTAGCCTGCCTGGACAAAATGTTCAGTTCAGTGTGAAAAATTGACCATCCCCAATGAAGACACTGGCCAGTTCTTATACACACAGCCTTGTGATGTGTCTGTGTGTTATCACTTACCCAGTGATTTTAACCCAGACATCCAAACAGTTACAGACATGCAAAAAGTGTACTGGTGCCCCACAGAGACAGTTAATGCACACCATGACACAACCTAGGGTCTTCAGACTTCTTTTAAAACCCCAAATATTAGACAATTACATGAGCATGGCTGTCTGCTATGATGAGAAAGATGGCCACAATTACCCTGACTTGGTGGAACTGGAGATTCTTCCTCCTCACCGGTGTCCCTCAGAAAGAGAAAGGACTACTGTGTAAGAGCCTCGCCTACGCAAAGGATCTGTCTTTTGTCATTAAAAACAGTCAAAACCAAAATGCCAATAGCTATTTTAATACTTTATAATGGACTAAAGGCATGAAGTTTTTTAATAAACAAACTCTTGCAAGTAAAATATCATGTATTTTTTTAAGAATTTATCATGTTTCCTTTGAATTAACATATTTCATATGTTGGAGACTTTGAGTAAGGAAGTAGATTTAGGAAGAATTTGGGAGTGTGAATGCTGCATATAGAGAAAGAGAAAGATCCATTCCCAGGGTTTGCAAAGCTCCAGATCCTGAGTGAGAGCAATACAACCTGGAACATAAACACCCATGTCCTGCCCACTGCTGAGACTGGGCATGCATGCCTACCACACATGGCCAAGAGCAGACACTAACTAGTGTTAAAAACTGAAAGTACCACTCGGAGGCAGAGGCAGAGAGATCTCTGTGAGTTTGAGGCCAGCCTGTTCTACACAATGAGACAGGACAGCCTGTCTCAAAAAATGAAACCCTGTCTCAAAAAAAAAAAAAAAAAAAAAAAAAAAATTGGTGGCACATATCTGTAATCCCAGTACTCAGAGAGGCAGAGGCAGGCAGATCTCTGAGCTCTAGGACAGCCAGGGATACTCAGAGAAACACTGTCTCTAAAAACAAAATGTTAAAGATGGATGTACAGGGGCTGTGGAAATAGCTTGCCAAGCAAGCATGAGAACCTGAGTTCAGATCCTAAGCATCCACGTTAAAAAACTGGGCAGGCGGAGTGTTAAGATGGGCAAGTACCTAGAGCTTCCTGGACAGCTAGTCTCACAGAATTGGTAAGCACCAGGTTCAGACAAACTATCTCAAAAACTACAATGGAGGGTGCTAGAAGAAGAGTTGCCTAGTGTTGATCTCTTGCTCCATGACACACACACAGACACACACACACACACACAGACACACACACACACACACAGACACACACACACAGAACACACACACACACAGACACACACACACAGACACACACACACAGACACACACACACACACACACACACATACACACACACACAGACACACAGACAGACACACACACAGACACACACACACACACACACACACACAGACACACACAGAACCACACACAGACACACACACACAGACACACACACACAGACACACACACAGACACAGACACACACACACACAGACACACACACACACACACAGACACACACACACACAGACACACACACACAGACACACACACACAGACACACACACAGACACACACACACACAGACACCACACACAGACAGACACACACACAGACACACAGACACACACACACACAGACACACACACAGACACACAGACACACACACACACAGACACACACACACACACAGACACACAGACACACACACATACACACACACACACAGACACACACACATACACACACACAGACACACAGACACACACACACACACACACACACACACACACACACGTCCCTTCCTTTCTTATCCTGGATAATGAAGAGATAATGCTAGAGAATAGAAAATGTAGCTTCTAACTTTCTTCTAAGTAGCTTCAGGTTGAGGATCAGGGTAGAGGGCAGGGCAGGGGGGCAAAGAAAAGAAACTGATCTCCATTTTCCCCTGAGGAAAGAGAAAAGCCTGCTGTAAGAGAAGTGGTGGTCTGCAGTAGAAGAATCGCTGGGGATTATGTTGGTCACTCCAAAAGGGAAAGAGGGTCAGCGGGCTTGGTGTGCAACAGGAACGGGCACTGGTTCCCCTTACCAGACTACCACTAGGCTGTGCCTTCTCACATGGATTTTATTTAGTAGGTATGTACTAAGTGTTGGGTGGGTGGATGAATGATGAGGGCTGGCAGGCAGATCTGAGTGCGGTCTGACACAGCACGTATGTATCAGTGTGGGGGGCTATCATCAGAACTAGGCAGTTGTGGGCCTGAAGCACGAGTGACTTATTAAAGCACAAACCAGACTCTACCGCCCACTGACTGTTCCAATTAGAGTTCAGGCCTAGATCTGTCCAAACCCACATCTCTGACTTGGCCGTGCACCCCTCTCCCACAAGCCCACACTCCCTCTTTCCTTTTCAGCTTGTTCTCACCTCAGGACCTTTGTATTTGGCATTCCCTCTGCCTGACACGTATTTTGCCCAGATGTCATGTGTCTGGTCCCTGGCCACTCCTATCTCAAGTCTCCAGTTACATCTTCAGATGGGGTTTCCTGGATCCTAAACAGTATCTCCATCACTCTCTAACCAATCGTCTGGTCAGTTTACCACTGTCTTAATTTACCTAAGTTATGTGTTTTCTGGCTTGCTCTGCTCTCTCCCTCGGAGAACGGAGAACATAAACTCTGTGGAGACAGTGGCCTTGCCTTAAGCAAGTGTTCATAGTAAGTGACCCACAAACACAGGAAACAAGTGGAACTGTGGACAGGTACGAAAGTGCAAGGTGTGGGTGGACTGCTGGGCTGAACTCTATGGGTTAGTGGGTGTGGGTGCTGTCTGGGTGGCTGGGACTATCTCAGGCCCTGGAGCGAAAGAACAAATTAGGTCATCTCCTGCCTGAGACACTGGGGAAATGCATCGCATGACCTCCTTACCCAGGTAACCTTCCACTTCAGGGGCAGAAAGGGTGTGTGGGGGGTGTGCCTTCAGCTCTGTTTGCTGGATGGTATTTCAGCTGGAAGCCTCAGGAAGACTGAAGCATGGCTCTCTACTCAGCACCTCTGACAATCTAACAGTGCTACAGATGTGGGTCTCTCTCACATTCTTGCTCTACAGATGTGGGTCTCTCTCACGTTCTTCTCGTCTGGTTCTAGAGATCAAGAAAATCCATGCATATCAAACCTTAGCTAATTCTGAGTGTCTTGAGGTAAGGAACGGACTATAAGGCTCTGATGCCCTGTGTGATTTACAGTCCTCCAGGGTAGCAACCCAGACTCAGCAAGCTCACTGTAAATATGCTCCCTCTGAAGGCAACAGTAGGACTCTTGGGCCAGAAGGTTCTGCACCACAGACCCAAAAACAAAACAAATACAGAATGTGTTCCCTGCTGAGTTTTTGGCATCCACCAGCCTACTGTCCTGACTTTGTGAGACTTTTTCCAGAAAGGATTTGGAAGAAATACTTGTTGTTATGAGAACATTAATTCAGTACCTGTAATGAGTGTAAACATGCATACACATACATACATACATATCCTTAACTGCTCAAATTTCCTCTCTAAGGAAAAAAAGTACTCTGCTTGACAAAACTAACCTCAACTTTCCCATCAGTGTGGGGCAGACAGTGGAAGAATCAGGAGCATGCTGAAGGGAACAAGAGCCATTTCTGGGAGTTTCTTCTTCAGTAATCTCTGGAATTAGGGTTAAAGCAGAGGTGGGAGGGGTAAGCAAAGTCTTCAGCACCGTTTACGGGACCAGGGAAGCAGACAGGGCTTGGTGAGTAGAGCAGTGTCCTAGACAAAGTCCCTCTCTTGGCCTGTGTTTAGGAGCCAAGTGTACAGATTTGTGGGACAATCACTGCCCGCCCCAGGGGTTCGGAAGGACATGCACTAGTAAAGGGTTTGTTCCACAGAGGAAAATAAAATAATAAAACAACTTCCCCTCCCAAACTTGCCCTGATGTTTCCAACTTCACAGAGAACAGCACAGATGTCCCTCAATGGCCCTCACTTTTAATAGATCAGAGAGAAAGATTATGATAAACGGTGGGAACAAAACTCAGGAATTCATGGGCCCTTTAGTCCCCCACTCTCGGCCCTCTAGGGACTAGCCGTAAACTACATAATCATTTTGTTTATTAAGGTTTTACTGTGAAATATGCCAAGCCCTGCCCTGCCTGAGCACAGAACAGCAGATCTTAAGATTCCATACAGCAAAGTTGCCGGAATAGAAAACACGGGGAAAGGCATGCCGGGTTTCTCTCTGTTTTCCACTCACCACCACCAAGCTCTTCTGCTTCGGGCGAGCTCAGCGGTGCTAGAGTGCCTCAGCTAATCTAGAAATTGCTTCCATATGCAGGCACAGGAAAGAATGTCCTCACTGGCTGCTGGAAAGGAAACTCTGGGCAGCCACTCCTTCCTGCCAGAAAACGCTTCTCAGGCCAGAGAGAGCCGCAGGCATTTGAGCCGAAATCACACATTTCCAACCTCCCCCGTTTATGGATGAGGGGACTGAGGCAGAGCCATGCAGATAGTGGCAGAGCTGGAGGAAGAACCTGAGAATGGCTCCTTCCTGTGTTCCCTCTCGCTGTGTCTCTCTGTCAGTCTCTCTGTCTCTGTCTTTCTGTCTCTCTATCTCTGTGTCTCTCTCTTGAATGGGGTAAGCTGAGCAGAACTCGCTTATGGAGGGCTGCTGTGGGGGAAGGAGAGGGTGCAAAGAACGGCTCTCCACCATCCTTGACCCCTCAGCCTCAATGCCCCATTAGTGCTGGGGTGTTCCTACAACGAGAACAAAGACCTCAGGAGAATCAGCACCCCCTTTTCAGCACCCCCTTTCCACAGAAACACATCATATATAAACCAGGTCGACTGAAGCTTGAGTCAGATCATCCAGAACGCTGACCTTGGAGGAGAAGCTCAGCCCAAAAGACCAGCTCTGGACAGTCAGGACTCGATGAACAACTCCCACTCTGCCCAGAGGTTTCCACCCTGCCCACAGGCATGAATGTATGTGTGTGTGGACACGCACGCGCGTGCGTGTGCACACACACACACACACACACACACACACACACACGAGAAAAAAAGACCATTTACCTACTTCATACTAATTTCCCAATAGTTAGTACATCAAAGTTGGATCTGGCCAAGAATTAGAGCACGTCCTGAGCCTAGCTACATTCACTGCAGACAGCCCTTGCTGTTTTGAAGACTTGCCATGCAGAGGACCTGAAGTTCCAGATGAGTCTGGGTGGCTCCGTTACATAACCCAAACTTTTCTGTCCCATTCTCTGCTGCATTAATCAAGTGTGTCAAAGTGCCCTTCAAATAATACTTTATTAGCAATACTGCTATCTCTAATTAGAAGTATGACTATCTTATTTGAAAGTGCTAACTAACATGCTTTTTTTTCCTTTTCTGTGTGGGATGTGTGTGGGGCTGGGGGTTGAACCAGGGCCCTACATGTGCGGGGCAGACACTTTATCACTGAGACACATCCCCAGCAATACAGAGCTATTCAATATGCACTTCACACTTACATAAGAAACACAGAATTAGAGATACAACACAGCCTGCATCCTATAACATGATTCTTCCTAGGGGACTCTGAATACAGCATCCTTTATTTTTCTCTTTCACTCTAAATTCATACTATTTTCAGATGTAATGCTATGGCAATCATCACACATCCATTAGACTATAGACAACCATGAACTATGAGCAGGTTTTATGTCTTTCTTATATTGGGTAAACAAAGCTCAGACAAGCAAATGTTTCCTGTC
Source organism: Cricetiscus sungorus (assembly GCA_030556225.1). NCBI lineage: Eukaryota > Metazoa > Chordata > Mammalia > Rodentia > Cricetidae > Cricetiscus > Cricetiscus sungorus. The sequence continues at coordinate 14,536,283 of JANBXA010000372.1, forward strand.
CAAAGAGAGTGAAGGTTCAGCACATACTCACCCCATCAGCCATCATCCCCACTCCCTCCCTGGGTGCTCCATCACCGCCTCCTCACCAGCCTTTAACTACAAGAGAAAGGTAAACCTCATCTAGCATTATACAGCCTATGTCACTGGATCTGCAGAAGTCTGCAGAAACTTCCGTGAGACTGGTTTACACCTACCTGACAAATGCTTGTTCAGATTGGCAATTTTCACACAGCAAGTTGTTGTTTATTCCCTGGTGAATTCCAACCAGCTTTTTCTTATCTTTCCAATTATTAGGTCAGAGGCCAACTCTCCTTCCACCTTCCCATATGTTCCAAGGGTTGCACTCAAGTCACCAGGCTTAGTGCCAAGTACTTTGACCCAAAAGTCATCTTGCTGGCCCCAGCTCTTCTCATTTTTAAAACAGGCTAGAAGTGAAAGATACCTGCCTGCTTCCTGCCTGATGACCTCAGTCAAGTCAGTAAAGTAATGAAAGAATAAAAACAGGCCAGAATAGAAAATATATTTGGTAAACATGGGAATTGTTTCATAAAACTTGTGGGGTTTTTTTTTTTTTGTTTCTTTCTTTCTATCTATCCATCCAGCCAACCATCTGCTCACCCACCCACCCACCCATCCACTCATCCATCATCCATCCCCATCCATCCATCCATCCATCCATCCATCCACCCACCCGCCCATCATCTACCCAGCTTCAATGGAAAATGTGTCTGTTACTCTGGACCACAGCCAAGAACAGGTTTCAAAGCAATGGTTCAGATACTGCTTCTTTACATGCTAGACTGCGCTTACAGGGAATCCTTTTTCAGACGCTGCCCCACTGTTCCTTCATGTCTATAGTTTATTTTAATGTAGTCAAGGGCCCCCACTCTGAATATGCTCCATAAGCTCCCTTTTCTTGTTTACACTTACAGATTGCTTTTTTATTTACTACGTGGCCCTGGCTGTCCTGGAACTCACAGAAAACAGCCTGCCTCTGCCTCCAGAGAGCTGGAATAAAAGGCCTGTGCCACCACTCATGGTTCCACTGACAGATTCTTACATCAGTAAAAACTGTAAAAATATTTTGACTCTGGGAAGAATTGAAGAAACCCCCACATCTGTTTCCCCACTCCCTAGAAGCTACATGGTACAAACTCCCTTGCTCATAGGGAATTTATTCCTAAAGTTGTTCTGCTGTGGGCCCTTCTGATTTCCCTCACAGGGTGGGGGGAAAAGAGGAAGTTCCTGGGACATTTTACACAATAAGGTCAGCTACAGCACACTCTGCTCTCCAGTTCCTCTAAGCAAGAAAGCCATTACTGGATTTGAGGGAGCTCACTGATTTATGCTGGGACTAGGTCAGGAAAAGATGGAGGTCACTTAGTCACAAGGCCCTGGCAGGCTTCTTCTGGTCTGTTTGGAAGAATGGACGGAGCCAGTCTCCACAGAATCCAGTTCTAAGGCAGTAGCTTCTACATACCCAGAGGCCTAGCTTCACAGAAGGCCAGCTGGCATGACCCAATAACACACCCAACAGCAGGACCCGGAGTGTCATTCTAACCAAGACAAGGCAGTACAAAACACTGGACATCAGAAACTTCTAAATCGGAATGCAAGCTCCACCTCTAATTCCTTAATTTTAGAATGGTCTGAGTCATACCAGAAAAACAAAGAGACTGGGGAAGACAGCTCAGTCTACACAGTGCTTGCTATACAGGCATGAAGACCCAAGTTACACCCCAGAACCCACACACAAGCAGTGCTTGTAATCCCAGGGCTGGAGAGGAAGAGACAGGAGGCACGGGGAGGCTCACAACCTGGCCATCCTAGCCTATCTGGCAAGCCCAAGGTCTCTGATTCAAAAAGCAAGGTGGATAGATGTCTGCCCCAAGGAACACCTGCCAAAATTGATCTCTGGCACCTGCAAACATAACACGCACATGTGCAACCCTCCACATACATGGAAAGAAGGGAGGGGAGGGAGGGGGGAGAAGGACGGGAGGACAGGCAAACCATTCGATTCTATTGACCTCTGATGTAGAACAAAGCATGACCCACGGATCCCACATCAGACAGGGTGAGGAGTGGGCACGACTCCATCTGACACTCTTGGGAGTGTTTTCCTTGTTTTGTTTTTGTCTAGCACATATTCCAGAAGAGGAATCATTGTGGGGGCTGACAGTGTTACAGGCCTGCTGGACGGAGAGTGGGAAGGAATGAACCACTTCTCATCCAGGCTACAAAGAACAGTGTTTCGCAGTTGCTATGGGGAATTCCTTTCACATCTCCTTTCTGGCCTTGCCCTTTCAGTTCCCCCAAAATGCTCTTCCTGTGGAGAGACCTGTGCAGACTCAGGGCTGAAGTGGGTCCCGGGCCAATGACACCTCACAGCTCCCTCTACCCCACCCTACTGCCTGGGACTGGGTTAAGGAACTCCAGCTCAGAGGTGCATCTTAACTTATCTGATAGAACATTAAACTCCCCTCCACGCTCTGAAGATCCCCAGAGCGTGGGGATCTTCATCCTGGATGTGACGGGTTTCCAACATCCATCTTTAAGAACATGATAACTGTGATCCTGCCCAGCAAAAAACAGACTATGATTCTCCTGTGACTTAACAAGAAATTCATTTGTGGCATACTAAACAAACTCAGGCAGTGGGGAGAAACTGAACTAGAATTTAGCAGGCCTGTGTTCTTGTCCCAACTCTGTAACTAACCAGTGGGCCCCTGGCCTCATCTGGGACACCTGACTTCTACCATGTCTTCTTCACCCACCAAATGGCAAAACGATCTTTGCACAGATTCTCATCACTAACACCCTAGAATATTACAGATTTGGGTAAAATACAAAGTTCTGCAGTTTTTACTTGAATACTGTATGAGCAGTCTTAGATCTTCAGATGTCCCAAGAAGATGGTTTTCCTATCAGGGACTGCTGTAGCCTCAGGGTTGTTTGGGATGTGTGTCTGTGATGGGTGGCAGATGTTAACACAGCTGATCAGAGCACAGTAATGCTGGATCCAAACCACCAGCAAAGAGCTGAGAGGTCGGGATTGATCTCTAAATTACCTGGCTATTCTTTGCACAGTATTGGTGGCCTAATCCAGAAGTCTTCAGGAAAACAGGACAGAAAGCCCAGGTCATAACCTCAGGACACCATGCCAGTGTTCAGCTGTCTGCCTAAAGAAACATGGGCCACCTAGGCCTTGTACCCTGAAGATAGTTTCCGGAAGAGACAGGAAAGAGAGCTTCCTAGCTCAGACTGGACTAAAGGTACCTGACTTAGACTGAATCTCGCCCCTGCTGAGTGTGATGAGTGACACTGGGCCAACTGATCAATCTCAAATTCCTCACCCAGAAAAAGGAAACTCTACTAGTGGCTGCCTTGTAAGTGGCTGGGTGGCTCCAGCAAGTTTATTTAGAGGACTCAGTACACTGTTGTTGGCCTGGTATGATGGCTATCAATCCCCAGGACTTATATGGTAGAAGGAAGGAAGACTCCCAAACGTTGTCCATTTTGAACTCCAACTGTATACCATGCCCTGCATGAGCTCACACATATACACACAAAATAAAAATTTAAATATGTAGAGAGAGAGAGGGGGGGGAGGGAGGGAGGGAGGGAGGGAGAAAGGCTGGGCTGCGTTGGTGGCACAAGCCTTTAATCCCAGCATTAGAGAGGCAGAGGCAGTCGGATCTCTATGAATATGAGGCCAGCTTGGCCTACAAGAACTAGTTCTTGGACAGCCTCCAAAGCCACAGAGAAACCCTGTCTGGAAAAACTGAGAGAGAGAGAGAGAGAGAGAGAGAGAGAGAGAGAGAGAGAGAGAGAGAGAGAGAGAGAGAGAGAGAGAGAGAGAGAGAGAGAACATTATTGTTACTGTATTATCATGACTTCTTCAAAAATGGTGATTGGCAATCTAAATAGGAAATAATTCACTCCAATTTCTAAGAGCTTGGCAAAGTGGAAGCAAGAAGCACCCAGACCAAAAGAAGTCAGAGATGGCTAAGTCTTTGTTATGGATGAAATAAGTAAAAATTTGGCATATTAAGCTTAGAATTGCACTATCAATATAACCGAGATGCTTGATTCCTTGATCTATATAATTAGCATCAACAGATGCTAAGATTTCAATATCCCAAGTTCTCATTAATAAACCATTAAAAGCAGGCGAAGCCAAAAGGGAGTGCACCAGAACACACCAGCTAGTCCCTTTAAGCATTTCCTATGTGCTAAGCTCATTGACACTGAGATGGGGGTGCAGTGAGAAGTTGTGATTTTGTGCCATTAAGCATTTCATCATCCAAAGGGGAGACAGATACTCAACAGACTATGGAAGAAACTAAGGTATATGCTATGGTGAAAGGCAATGGGAACGTTTGGATGGAGGAGATGCAAGCTAAAACGTAAGGATGACAGGGCGCTTGCAAGGCAAGGAGGAGGAAGGAGTCCTCTACACAAAGAATGGGACTGGGTAATCATGAGATGGGTATCCTATTATGAACCTCCCTCAAAGCCACAGCTTAATCAGATACCAGTCCTCGGCACTGCCCCCTCCCCCATCAGCAACCAGTTACATCCCTACTGAGAAGGATTAGATTGCTGCTGTTCTCTCCCTGCCCTCCTGCTGAGCCTCTCCTTGAAGTCTGGAAGGCCTGACTTCTATCCTTCTTTAATTGGTAAGCTCTGCCCCATCCCTACCCCAGGAACCTCCTGGTTTTCCTCTCCATCTCAGTGTTACTAGGACCAGCGATGATGACAAGGAAATGAACCTATTAGGACTCTACTCCACTCTCTTGGGCACCTGAGTTCATAGGGAAACCACCTTTAACCCCAGCATTTGGGAGTCAGTGTGTAGAGATGGAACCTGTCCATGAAAAACTGCACTCCAGGATAGTCTGGGCTGAGTCAAAACAGCAATGTGATGTCCCTCAGACCCTAAGTAAAAATCGCAAGCAAGAGACTCAACCAGCAATGGCCACAGCCGCCAACCAACAGCAGGTCAGAACTCTCAATGGTGCTGCCCATGTGGGTACTCTTGTCCACTCTCCCCTCCACCGCACACACAGTCGTGTCTGGGGCAGTACCACACACTCATCAGGAAGCAATGGCTTCCAAAGCGCCTATGAACTGCACACAGCAGCAATACACCACTTGCCCTAGGAAGTCAGGAATGGGTGTTTCCTGGTTAGAGCCCAAGTGCCCCTTAAAATGACATGATACCTCTGTGTGTGAGGGTGCACACATATGGTGTGGAAGATGGCTTCATGTTGTGTGCAAAACAAAGGTAGGTAATAAAGGAAGGATGTGTGTTTGAATGGGATATTTTGATTTTTACTGTATATAACATAAAGTCTACTATGAGTCTAGGTCAAGTTTCATCTACACTAGTAATTTTTTTTAAAAAAAGTAATAGGCTGGGCATAGTAGTACACACCTTTAATCCCAGCATTTGGGAGTCAGAGGCAAGAGAATCTCTGTGAGTGCAAGGCCAAGCCTGGTCTACATAGGAAGTTCCAGGCCAGCCAGAGTTACTTATTGAGACCCTATCTCAAAAGTAAGTAATATTATAGCATAGACTATGTAACAATACAACTATTAAGTGTTAGAAAAGTAATATTATGTAAAAGCCCCCTTGTCATAGTAAGATCACTGTTCCAGCTAATGACTTTTCTTCAGTAAGTACCCACTGAGTATAAATAAATATTTCTAGAAGCTGGCTAAAATCTAACTTGGTCTTTACATGTTACACATATCCTAGCTCACTGAGAAATGTGGTGGCTTTGCTTCTTTCCCTTATTTATTACTTAATAACAACAACAAAGGCACAGCAAAAACTCTATGCTCACCACATCTCTGGCTGACAGTTTGCAGTATTGACCATGCTGTTAAGAAGGTCCTATTCCAGAACTACTCCTGAGTGGTCTGCTGCACCAGAGAGACCTGAACTTTTATCTTCTTCCTACAGATTCTTTATCTCTCTGTCTACACAGTGAGGTATCACTGTCGAGTTCATCTAACTCTTAAAGAGTCTATGCACCTACCAAAGGGTATAAAAGAAACGGAGTCAACGAGCCAGTTGATAAACCAGTCTTAATCCGAGAATAGCATCAGTTTCTAGAGTCTGTACTGTCTCTGAGGGTTGGTGGGAGTAAAGGACCAGAAGCAGAGGGACAGTGAGAAAAGAGATTACCTGCCCTTAGGTATCAAAGCCAAAGACCCATGGCAGCTGGGTGAGCATACAGCCTGTGGCCCTATTCCTATCCCTACAAGTCATCAGTGTTAACGGGGACTCCAGCATGGCAGGACGGGAAGCTTGATGATAATGAGGAATCTGCACTCAGATCTCCATCTCTAGAGTGGTTATGAAGGATCCTGCCCCTGCAAGGCCACATACCTATCTGCCCCCACTAACCAGAGTTCTAACCTTGAACCGGAGAGTGAGTGCCTGGTTGGCTCTGAGGTGTAACTCACCTTTGCATTTTAGCCAGTGAGTTGCATAGGGAGAGACCTTTCTACCCACACTGTCTTGCTATGGAACACAATTCAAACACTGAAATGTGTAGGACTTTGGCCTCAGTGTTCCTAGGAAACAGATGTTGCGTGCCTGACCTGGTCCTGATACCTGTAGGCAGACATGTCAGTCTACCTGTGCTAGAGCCTTGTCTTAGAATGAGGCCTCAGTCCCGGCAGCTTGGCAGAATGGACAGACTTCTCTTTGGGAACACTGACACAAGGCCAATACAGCCTTACTCCAGGGACTCCATGCTTAGAGAAGAGTCTGTATTTTAAACAAGATGTCCCTCTATGAATCGTCCTAGCTTTTTAAAGACACAGTACCACTTTACTAGGACTCACAGAATTTCCTAATTTTCAATCCCAACTTCTGCTGCTGCCCCAACAACTTTTTCCTCCCCATCTGTGTCAGGTTAGTTACAAAATGCTGTTATTCTGGGCTACACAATGCTGGCCTGACCTACTCAAACACAAGAAATCTCACTGATGGACTTAGTTATTCTGTTCGTATGAACGACTGCAGTTGCACAGCTGCTTCTGATTAGCCAGTGTACTGCTGGAGTTATATACAAATAATGTTATAATGAACTCAGCAAGCACAGGGGCAGGGGAAGCGGAATCTAGTCTCACCTCCCAAGAAAATAAAGCAGGAGCAGAGAGGGCGGGAGCTTTCAGTAGCAATCCAGGTTTCAATCCCTATGTGCTACCTTCATTTCTTCCTCATATGAAATTTCTGCAGAGCTTACAATGAATGTTCTCAAGGAACCTTTGTCTTTGGAGTTTTGGAATTGAAGGAGACCCAATTAGCTCTGTGGGCTCAAAACTCCTTAAGTATTCCCAACTTTGTATCTGGTAAGTTTCTGGTTTCCCATTAAAACGTTTCTATTTCCTGAGACAATGTCTTAAATAGCATATATTTAGAAGGAGAAAATAGGATTGAAAGGTCTCTATTTACTTTATTATAAATAGAAATTAAGCATTTTAGTTTAGCACAAGAACAATTAAGCTCTGTGAGCCTTGGCACAAGTTTTTATTTTCTGGTTCAAAAAGACAAACAAACACATTTAAGAAATTAAGAAAAAGGTGAGGCGTGAATAATTCAAATGTGTGCTTTTTTTTTTTTTTTTTTTTTTAAAGTAGAGTACTGACCCAGGTTCTCTAGAAGAATCCCGTGAAACAAATCAGGAAAAGCAGATTAGAAAGTTTGTATTCCTAAACTGAATCGTGTGGCGAGGATATGGGGAAGCACACTTTCAAACAGTATTTGTTACTGAGATTGTGAACTGCCATAACTTTTGGAAAGTAATACCACACAGCACACAGAAACAAAGCTGCTGCGTGTTAGCATGCTCGAACACACGGGCAGAGCATGGTCTCAGGACAGCCACTGTTGCAGAAGAGAACTTCAAACAACATGAATGGGGAAATCAGTTACAGAATATTAACCATTCACGCTGTAGTTGAGTGTTTACCTGGAGAGAATGTCTATGATGCTTTATCATGCTTCAAAGGCCGGTAGCCTGGAGCTGAGGGTATAGCTCATTGGTAGACCACTTGCCTAGCCATGATTGAGGTCCTGGGTTTAATCCCTAGTGCTGTGGGGGAAGAAAAGTCATAGACTAGTATGTAGAATCCCACTTTTAGTACTAGAGGCTATTTATGAAAATGTGTGTGTCAGTAGTTATGTAAGCAAGAAAAAAGCATCAGCCAGCACTATTCATATTGATTACCTTTAGGAATGAGAATATAAAAGGGGAGAAAAATCAACTTTTTATGCTTTTTTTGGTCTTTTTAAAGGCTACATATGTGTGAGGTATATAGGGTGTGTGTGTGTGTGTGTGTGTGTGTGTGTGTGTGTGTGAGTGAGTATGTGTGTGTGTGTGTGTGTGCAAGTGCGTGCAAGCATGCAGACATGGAAAGACTGGAAGAAGACATCTGTTCTCAGTCTCATTATTGGGACCAGTTCCTCACTAACCCTGAAGCTCACTATTGATGAGGCTGCTTGGCCAGTGAGCTTCCGGGATCTGGTCTCTTCACCAGGCAATGCTAGGGTTACAGGCATGCAAAGCAATACCTGGATTTCATTCAGGTGCTGGAGATTCAAACCCAGAACTCATGCCCCACGGAGCCATCTCTTCAGCTAGTGGGTACATAATAATTTTGTGATCTGAACAAATTAAAACTATTATTTTCAAAAAGTGACAGTCACATGTTCAGCTAGGACTACAGAACAAATGCTGAATGCCTGGCCTGTTGGTGAGTAAAACTTCTCCCAAGCTCATTGTTTTATCATAGCAAATGGAGGTGGTCATTTAAATATTTCTTCACAGAAAGGAATTTTATGGTTAAAATAAGACTATAATACTACCCTCACAGATCTTTAACCATTCCGATTCTAGTTCCACTTAAACACAGATTGAGGGAACAGGGAATTATACTATCTAAAAAATTACCTTCTAGCTCTCAAGCCTTCTATGCTAACAGAAGCCCCATATATCCTCAATCTAATTTTTTTTATTTGTCTCAGACAAAATGTGAATTTTGAAAGTAAGCAATGCTGACACTAGAAGAAAGGACAGTGTGAGGGTTTACTATATCTTAAAAAACAAAAAAACAGTATTATTTAAAACTGGCATTCTGGGTTTTCTCTTTGGCAATGTACACATGATATTTAGATTCAAGGTGTAATGGACACACAGGCCCAGTCGAAAGCAAACCACCTTCCTGCTTTTAAAATCTTTAAAAGGCCCTCGGCTATTTTGCCTTTTTCTAGGTTCTCAAAAATATAATCAGGAATTTTGGCACATCTAAAAGCTTGTTTCAATGTTCCTCAGCTGGCTGTGAGATCCAGGGACGAGAACTGGTTTATTCTTTCTTTCTTCTGAACACTCTGACCCTTTCATGCCCAATCCATTACGATAGTCCTTCCTGGCAGTCATACCACAGCCCGCCTAATGGCATCCACATACAGGGGCTGTTGATGGGCTGTGGCCTGTTTGAGAGCAGGCTGTTTCCTTTCTCCTCTATCCAGGCCTAATCTGACTGCCTCTATTATTTAACTACCCATCCCCACAACACATGACTATTGTGGTCAAGACACAGCTCTCACTGTTTACATTCTCAGAGAGTAAATAGCTAGGGTACGTGTTTTCTCAAGACCATCAAGGTTCTCTGCAATGCAAAGCTATTCTGCTGGGGGAGGGGAGACCCAAGGTTTCCGAGCATTATTTGATCGCTAACGCTAACACTGCCAATGTGGTATTACTCACAGTCAGTCTGCTTTCTTTGACCCTCGGAGGTCTAACTTCCTTATTCCCCATACACAATCTCTTGCACATATCAACAAGAAAATGTCTGGGATGTTTCAGAAACGGGTTGAGGTCACTGGAAATAAAAGTGGCTGAAAAACAAGAAATTCAACCAGCTGCCCATTGGTCTATGTAGGGCCAACAGGACACATGCAATACTGCCACAGAGCAAATGGCTGGTTGTGTGGACAACTTTAGCAAAAGCTAATAGGTGAGCTGGTAGTCACTGACTAGCAGTGGACATTAATGACTGGTTGTGAACAGCCAATAAAGGACTAAATAAACACATCCCAACTTCAGGATGCTACACACGAGGACAGCGAGAGTATAAGAGGAATGACGGGCATGAACTGGGAGAGAAGACAGATGGATTGTACATATTTAAAGTGACAAGCTTTACTCTCTTAGAGACTATAAACATTTGAGCCCATATAAACATATCTAAAGGAGCACGTCTTGTCTGTGTATGGAAAATTAAAAATGTGTGAAAAATCAACTTTGACTTTAACAATTGACTGTACTAGCCCAGAAAACTGGATCTGAAGCCACATTCCATGCACACTTCCTTCCTGCTACAGGCACCATTTTCCTGACAGAACTGGTTGTAGCCCAAGTTCAAAGGAGTGGCAGGGGAGGCTGGGGTTCTTCAGCTTCTCCCCTGGGCTTGGGTCTCATCTCAGCCTCGAGGGGAGCCTTCACACTCACAAGAAGAGAAGCAAATGCAGGCATCTCGGCAGGGGTCCTGGGCTGAGTCCTTGCCTTACTGTAAGGAGGCACATGGGTCACAGCGAGTGGGTGGAGAAATTCAGTAACGGAAAGAAAGTTCTCAGCAAATAAGAGGGGACTTGAAATGGAATGCCAAGAATATAGTCTGGCACTGAAAACAAAACAAACTAATTTAAAAAGTAGCTTTGATTGATCTAAAGAAAAGCCCACTAGACTGGACAGAGCTCTCAATTGGTTCTGGGGTCTGTGTGCTCCCCCCCCCCTTTTTTTAGGAGTCACTATGGATGGGAGGAAGTAGGCTGGCCTTGTTTCCTAAAATAACTTGTATTCCTGGGCTTTTCTTATCCAAGGCTTGTAGTGGGGTCCCCAGGCCTGGGTCTTAACTGCTGGATGCTCCCACAGGATGCTCCTGGCTGTTGACCTATGTCACTTCAAGGGCATACTCCCATGATTAGTCAGGAGCTCTTGGTCCCTATTTACCTTCATTTTGGAGTTCTAGCTACCTGCTGTCTCTAGCAGCAGTAGAGCAGAGAATATCACCTCTCAGATTCTCCAACAATGATGGTCACCTTTCCTACAAATCCTATGCATTATCAGAATATTTCCTACTTTGGAATGTATAAAGATACTCTACAGTTAAGGTCATCCATGGTGATGAATAAGAATGTCACTTATACAGATCACACATAGTAAAAAAAAAAAAGTCCAGTTTTAGGTTGACATGTGTTTCCTAGCTTACAAATCAAGAGTGTTCTGCAAAACAAGGATCTGTTTTGGCTCTACAAGGAAGTCATTCACCTCAACTCTGACAGGGTGAGAGATCTACCACCACTTAATGGCCATTGATAAACTACCATTTCAGGGGAGTAAATATAAAAATGGATGTTTTTAAAAAGTGATTGCTCTGAAGATCCTGCAATCTAATGGGGAAGAAAAGACAAATGACTGCAAATACAGGACACCAGAAATCAAGCACAGGGTGGGCCCAAGCTAGCAGTGACAGAAGTTGGCTGAGATGAACGAGCCAGGAGAGCACGGAGCACCTCAGTGTGCAGGAGTGAGTTTTTACATTGTGTGCCACGCTGACCACAGTTACTAAAGAGATGTGTGCAGAATGGTGCCTCCCACTGACCTAGCTCTGCTCTACAGAAAGCAGCAAACTCTATCATCTCTGTCTTTTTAAGGATTTGTGACCAATCCAAAAAGTCTGCAGAATTCACCATGCAAATGAAGAGAAGATGAGGGAAAGGCCATCCGACGAGAATGGTAGAATAGTGTAGAATAAGGCTGGGGACAGAGTTATGAGTTAAAGGTGCAGGCTCTAGGAGGAGACTGCCAAGGTCTGAAGACTAACCCTGTCACTAGCTATGCAGTTTAGCCTCAGGCCCACATAAACAGAAATCTCACAGGGTTGCATGAATAGTAAATGAATCAGCTAAGGGACATGTGAGTGGTAATGTTAAAGGAAGGAGGAGGGAAGGAAAAAGAGACAAAGGAAGCAAATAAGGAAAAGAGAAAAGGCTGGAGAGGCTGGAGAGATGGCTCAGCACACACATGGTGACTGGCAACCATCTGTAACTCCAGTTCCACGCAATCCAACATGCTCCTTGGGGCTCCAAGGACACCTGCATTCATGTGGTGCACAGGCCCTGGATTGTTTGATTTTTAACTTGAGTCAAATCATTTCAAGAGTTGAAGAATTTCACTCACTTAAATAGATACAGTTGCACTTAACTGCAGGACAGTGATAGAGTCTTGCCGAGCATGCCCGAAACCCTACCTTCAAACCTCAGCACCGCAGAAAGGAAAGAAAAGCCTAAACTAATATAACCGAGAGATAAAGGGGAATCAAAACAAGAAACAAGTTACACTAAAAGAAATAAAAAAAAGTTTACTCAAAGAGGAAAAATACTTACAGTAAACAGCATTAAAATGTTACATAGTGACACATTCTTATGTAAATCATAGCAATCAAAGCTACAATACAAAAACTGTAGCTAATTACACCTCCTGTTAATCTCACCTGTATTCTTTCATTGAGTAGCAAAGCTGATCGCTTTTGACTTCTCAATAACAATGGTATTCTGACTAATGGGATTGGGTTCCGTACCTGAGCTCAAACTGCTCGGCCTGAGGCAGGCAGTTTAGTACACTGGTCATTCTCCACTCCCATAGATGGAGGCTACGCTGTGACTACCACAGCATGATAGCCAATTATTTCCTGCTGCCAAAGCACATGCCATCTTTGCATTCCCTGTCCTTCATCTGTCCTCAAAATCTCAGCAGAGAAGGCTACTGGGTATACAGATACTGCAGCACCTACACACCAAGGTTATTCTCCTCCCTAGGGCTGCATGGCAGATATGAAACATGGATAGACTGTAGAGAGCCAAAAGATTGTTTCTACATGTTAATTTATGCAAAACAGCTCTGATATGCAGAATACTTTTTTTGTGTACACACTGATACTGATCATAACAATGTTAATGATAACAGCTTACAAACACCAATAGCACCATGGTATACAACCTGCTAAGTATAGTGCACATGACCACTTATGAGCCTCACAGTAATCCCCTGTGTAGAGACCACTGCTCTCGGTTTGGGGTGAAAGAGAAAAAGACCTCATAAGATACAGTACTTGTAGTAGATGCAAGATTGAGAAGATTTTGTGGTCCACGAAGTAAGTACATGTGTATTCAGCACACACTACATTACCTGGGGGCTCTCAAAACATGAAACATCTAAGGCTAGAGGCTCATTCATGTAATCCCAGTAACTGAGAAGCAGAAGAAGGAACAGTGCCCCCAAATTCAAGGCTAGTCTGGTCTATATTACAGGTTCTAGGCCAGGGATGATTATCTATCAAGACCCTGTCATAAACAAAACAAGACTTAACACCCTCACTCCACGCTCACAGAATTAGGTCTTTGTAGGCTTCTAGTCACACACAGCTAAGGACCAGATTACCCCATACTAATTCACACGTTAACAGATAATACTAATTAACTAACTGAAGGGATTCTCTGAGTTTTTATTATTCAAAAGTATACATGAGTCAGAGTTAGTGATCTCAACCTGACTATAATTCCCACGGGCTGGGCAGTACAATGAGGCTCCATGAGGAAGTCCTTTGTCCCAGGGAAGTGAAACCAGGAGTGTTTCTCAACGGAAGCAGGGATGGTGGGACAGAATATGAATGTGCCTATTAATCTTTCCATGGCAAGCACACAGAAAATGATAAATAATTGCTAAGGGGACAAGCCAGTGATGGACTGAGTCCCACCAGCTGCAAGCAATTTCACTCCTGGAAACCCCTTAGTATTCGTTCTGTACCCCTTTCCGCCCTACCACATTCGCCTTGCAGATTCATGCTTCTTCAAAACAAGGTTGTCTATACTGATCGGAAGCATCCAGGTGCAAGCCATTCTCTGCTAAGTTCCCCTCTACCAACAGAGAGCATGACTAAATCTTCTAGCAGAGCCCTCAGTGCTCAAAGAGCAGCCAGCTTGATTCCAAATGCGACCTAATTGGCATCTGTGGGGCCCATGACCTAACTACGTGGGTTGCTGGAAACCAGCTGCAGAGGGCCCTCTATATGGAAATCATTAGAAATCTAGTAGACTCCATTGGTGGACAGGCCCCTGGAAGGCCACAGCTCTGGGAGATAGACGAAGGGGACACGGATAAAAACGGATAAAAATGTTCTCGTGTACTTTTATTTTTCTGGTTTCACTGTGCAAAGTGCACACCTTTAAAGTTACAGCTGTGGTTGGGAACACACTTAGATATCAAAGACAGTGATGAAAACACACCAGCCAGTTCATTTTTGCCCCTGTGTCTCGGTGTTAGATGATGCACAGTGAGCTGAGTTACCCTGTGTCAAATTGCTTCTTGCTGTTTCGTACTCTGTTATTCTACTACATCCTCACACCCTGTAATTGAATAACTGTCAAGATGATTCACTCATTCATTTCTGAATGGGGCTCCAGTCACGTGGTAAATCTAAGGGCTTTAGGAAGTAGCTAAACACACAGTAGAAAAATGTATGAAATGAAGGAAGATGCAAAGCCTGCCCGCTGGAAGTAACTTCATTCTCTCTAAATGTCTCAGAATTTGATCTTATCTTGCTTTCAAAGCTCTTTGCTCACCATCACTTAACCTAAAAGAGCTCATGTGATTCCTAGGGAGAAAAGCTATGGCAGGGTTTGGGTGGGTACCAGGGAAGACAGTGATGTTGCTGAGAGGCTGCAAGAACATTTGCAAAGCCTTGTCTGCCACTTCTCTTCAGCCCACAATGGTCACTCACTGATGTGTGTATGATCTATACAATGCAACACCCCTATGTCTCTGAGAGACTCAACCTTGTGAATGACAACTGACAGGTAACTAGGGCACTGTCCTGAGCGCTGTGAGATGCAATGCTGATAGTTTAGGCAAAAATTTCTCTCTTTACGAAGTCAAAAGGTGCTCTACGAACTGAAACAGAACATGTCTTTATTTATCCATTATTAAAATAAGCATTTTTGAGGAGGCAAAATCTATCTATCAATGACTCCAAATGAAACTGTAGTATTAAAAATGAATGGAAAGTGTTAAACCTACCCAGACTGCACATGCATCCACCATCCCTGAAGGTTCCTGAGGATACCTGCAGCCCGGCCCAGCAACTGGGGAGAGATGAAGGGCACGGAAGATCCAAGGCAGACTAGCAGTTTTCAAAGAAAGGCCAAATCTGCTCACTCCTGGGGGGCTGGGAGCCCATAGCCCAGGGGTGAATATTCCTTGGAGATTAAGCAAAACCTAGCCAAGCCAGGTTCCACACAGACACACCTTTTGTTAATCTAAGTTCAAAGTCTAGCCACAAACTAAGGATCTGGGTCATCCCTATTGGATTTCCCTTACACTAGCAAGTTTAGCAGTTCTTTATTTTTAAAGGGAAGCATGCCAAAGTAGCGGGGGGGGGGGGGTACGAGACTAAAGGGAAGCTGTCCGAAACTTGGGGAAACGCCCTGGGCGCAAAGCCCTGACCCGAGCTGGCCGCACTTCCAGGGCCAGTCACCTAGGGTCTGGCCTCCTGGGAGCGTTGAAGGGGGGCGCCAAGTTCTGGGATCCGCACGCTCCAAAGTCACCCGCCCTCGGCGGAGCCTGGGGCTGCAGATGTGGCATCCGCACATCACCGAGAGACCGCGGTTAGGTCGGGTCCCGACCGCGGGCGGCCTCGGGGCGGTGCAGCCCAGCAGCGCTCATCAGGGAGCGCTGCGTCCAGAGCCCGGGGACGGCCGCCGCCCCTTCCTCCCGCGCGGGCTGTACGGCGGGCCCGAGCGGGGATCGCGGCCCCGACTTCCCGCCCGTCCGCCCCCCAACTCCGCGGACGCCCTCGTCCTGCATGGCTGGGCGCGGCTCCCTTACCGCGCGGCGGCTCCGGGCGGCTCCTCGGCCCCGCGGCGCGCGGGGCATTTTTTTCTGGCAAACTTCTCTCTGGGTCGGCAGGGCTGAGCCGGGGCGGGCAGGAAAAGCGCTCCGCGCCGGGAGGCTACGACCATCCGGGAACTTCGCCGAGATGTGAGCCCTCCCCCTCGGCCCGCGTCCTCCCCCTACGGCCCCCGCCACACGCGGCCTCGGCCGCTGCTGGCCCTTCGCCCTTCGCCCTCGCCGCGCCCTGCCCGCCCGCCGAGACCCGCGGGACGGCAGCCCGGGCTGGGCTCGCTCCGGGGCGGAGGCAGAGGGGTCCGGACCCGCGTGCGCCCAGGAGCCGGGCATCCAACCGGGGGCGCTGTCTCTAGAGACTTCCCAGGCCTCCGGGTGGGGTCCTTTCCTCCCACCCCAAGGAAAGCCTTTATACCCCTCATTTTCTCTCTGATCCCAAACCAGCGGGCCCCGCTTTGAGAAACTTAGAAGTCCCAATGCACTTAAAAGTTGAATTTTAAAACGGAGTGGAGCCCACTGAGGCCCAAGAACCACGCGCGTCCCATTCTCCACCCACTGGGAGCACACTGTTCTCCCCATGGTAAGATGCCAATCGGCTGGGATTCTTGGAGTCGTTTGTTGTTGTTGTTGTTGTTTGCCACCTACGTCTGAAAACACAGAAAGACCAAAAGTGAGTGTAAAGAAAAAACCCAGGCCCTTCCACATGACTCTTGCCAGTTCTCAAAACTGCCACCATCAGTCCTCAACGGCCAGTTAACACTAGGATGACACTTTAGAAGATGCGCAATTGAAAAGACAAATCATGGTCAATATAATAACAGTACAATATAAGAACCATATTCTAAAAATACCATGATGATGGAGCTCTCTGAGGAAAGGCAGCAAAGCTTCGAGAAGGTGCACTTCAAAATTTGGCGTCTAGGAGTGCCGGCCCTCGGCTTCAGTGTTTCTGTGTCACACCATTCCCACGTGGGCATTTTATCTTGACATGCTTTTGGAAGAGGCGATAATCCTGGAAAGACAGTGGCATAGGCCAACTCTCTTAATCTGTTGGCTTTTTTGGTAGAGGTCCCTTAATGCACTCATCTTTTCTTGTTTGTTTTGTTGTTTTTAGGCCTCACCATGAATTTAAGGCTGGTCACAAGCCCACAGTTAGCTGTATTCATCCAAGGTGCATTCTGCATTTGCCTTTTATTTCCATATTTAGTGCGTGAAAGTGTTTTGCCTACAGATATGTGTGTGCATCGTGTGCTTGCCTGGTGCCATAGGGGCCATGAGAAGGTTTGGAATCCCGCCGAGAATGGAGTTACAGGATGTTGGGAGCCACCAAGTAGATGCTGGGAATCCAACTAGTGTCCTCTGTGAGAGCCACAGGTGTTCTCAGCCACCGAGCCATGTCTTCAGTTCTGGCCACCATTCTTGACGTTGAGTTTGGATCTTTACCTGTGTTAGCAATCTGTGGTGCATAATCTCTCATGTTGCCAACAAGGCAGGGAATCCATGAGGAGGGTAACCGTGTACTGATAAGCAGTGGCAGTGACTGGGTAGGTATGTTAAGTACATAGTAGATGGTAGTCTCAAATGCCAGAGAAGGGAGCCCACCTGCCTCGCTGGATTCTCACAGGAACCTTGTGAAATAGGCATCTGTCTCTGTTTTACACACAAGAACTGTAGGTCAGGTAACCTGCATGTGAACCTCTGAACCCACCCTGCCACAAGTCTCTTGATTGCCTCTGGTCCACCTGAACTAGGATTCCTTAGTGCTAAGCTACAAAAGAAATACATATTGTTACATGTCAGTAAAGAATTGCTGGTGTCCGAGCACATCTGGTTAAAGGCTCTGTGGGAACTTGGGTTCATACAGGAAGGATGTGGAATAATAGGGAACTGAGCACCGTGCTAGGTCAGGGGATGCTGCAGGGGATCAGGATGTGTTGGGGAGGACCGTGTCTGCAGGCTGCTTTGCACCACATGAGTGCTCAGCATATTAAATAGATAAATTCAAAACTGAAAGGACAATGCTCCTGACAGCTGAATATTTTACTTACTGACACTACACCATATTCCAAAACAAAGGTTTAAGACAGTTGAATATGGTAATGTTTAAACCTCTAGGACAGCAAATTCAGCAAATACTTTATCTCTGTTTTTTGTTCTTTCTTTCCTAAAAATATGTACTTGTTCTAAACAATTTGAACATAAACATAAAACACAGAAAGAAAGTCACCTACAATCCTAGCTAGAAATCACTACTATTTATGATCTTCTAACTTTTTCCTGTGAATTTGTATTACTTTTTAATCAGTAAATAGGCATGGAGTTGTAAATCAGTGGTAGAGTACTTGGCTAGGATACACAAGGTCCTGGCTTGGTCTGCCACTTAACACACACACACACACACACACACACATACACACACGTGCACTCACTAAATAAATATTCATTGAAAACCAGGTGAATAGGATCATGCTGTATGTTTCCGGGTGAATTATCTATTGCATTGGTTTTCTGCTTCTATGTGAAATTAACGTATCAACTTAAAGCCACATCTATTTATTATTTCAGAGCTTTTAGTAAATCTGAACTCAGTGTGACTGGGGTCTCTGTTCAAAGACTGAGTTCTTGACTGTGGGTGCTGGAGGAAAGATCTACTTCCAGGCCAAGCAGGTCACTGGCAGAATTACATTCTCTACTGAGGCTGGGCTGAGGCACCTATTTCCTTCTCAGCTGTCAGCTGCCATCTGCACTCAGAAACCGCACAGGCCTTGCCACGCGGCTGGTCTTCGTCTCCACGGCTGGGAACAGAGGCTCTCCTCATACAAGCTCTACGTTTCTAGCATGTTTGCCAGGATGAACACACATAAGCCCACTAAAGGTGATCCCCCTGTGTTAAACTCGATGTTAATTAGACTATGAAATCCCTTCAACCAGCACTCAGGTTAGCACCAGTTTCATTAGCTAGTGAAAATGCTAGGCATGGAAGTCTCACAGGTATGAAAATTTACTCCCATTCCTCTTAAGTCTCAACAAATCTACTTCATCTTTTTAAAAAGCTGCATGTCTCTCACTATATTATGTACCACAATGCATCCAGATGCCCTAGAAGTGGACATTTATATTGCTCCTAGTTGGTTTCCTTCATACACAATAACCATTCATAATCTTAAGTGCTCATGTACCTGTAAAGTTCTCTAACTAATAACCTAATAAGTAGAAATTAATACCATAACTTATAAAAACAACCCCCACAGCACAATAAGATTGCAAATTGAGAAAGTTAAAATATTTTCAGCACATTTTATTCACTTATTTGTGCATGTGAAAGGAGGTGTGTTCATGTCATGACCGGCATATGGAGGTCAGAAAAACAGTCAGCAGGGGTTGGTTCTCTTCTATGACATGGGTCCCGGGGGGATTGAACTCAGGTCGTCAGGCTTGGTGACAAGCATCTTCACCTGCTGAGCTGCCTTGCTAGTAAAGATTTGTGCCTTTAGATAGATTAAAATGCTAATCTTGTTAGTCAACTTGTTCAAATCAAGAAGTGTATAAGTGACTAGAAGGCCACACCTCTGGGTGTGACTATGAGAACAGCAGCAGAGGGAGATTAGAACAGAAGTGAAGAAATAAGACTGAAGGGCTGGAGATGGCTCAGTGGTAAAGAGCACTTGCTGGTCTTCCAGAGGACCCAGGAACAAAACCCAGCAGCAGCATGGTGACTCACAGCTCTGCAACTCCAGTCTCAGGGGATCCAATGCCCTATTCTGACCTCCTGATGCACTCCATACATGCATGCCAAATACCTATACACATAAAATAAAAATAACTAAAACTTTAGAAATAAGGCCAGGAAGTTTGTAGTTTGCTCAGAAAAGGGGCACATTTACAGTTGTGCGTAGGCAGGGCATGGTAGTCAAAGAGATTAGAACAACTAAAGGGAAGCCATGGATCTTGAACCAGAATAAAAGGTGCTGGGTCCTGCATGGGTTGCACCTGGAAACCTGACTGGAAACTGAAGAAAGGACAGACATACAGACACGCATAAGGAAAAGCTGGGGTTGGGTGGGCTGTGCATACTCTGATGGAGACCCACCAACCACGAAACAACCCTGGGATATGAAACACAGAAGGAGGAGTTAGCTAGTCTGAGTCTCTGTAGGATGCAGTCTCAGGGTTAGGTCATCAGGAGGAAGAAGCTGCACTTGTTAGCTTTTGCACACACTGGGGTATAGTTCACACACTGCCTGGATTTGCTTTGCCATCCCTGTGAGCTTATCTGTGGAAGGCTTTGGCAAGCCCATGGATCTGAGACATGGAGTCTTTGATACGGCTGTGTTCATGTCAAACAATGTGCATTCACTCATAACTCTGCACATTCACTCAAGGCTTCATCTTCCCACAGGGAAAAAAGATTCTTTGAGGGTGTCTCCGAAATTGGCCAAACCCATTCATTATAGGGTCAATGAATAAAGCAGTAAACTCATTTGGAAGACTTGCCTTGGAGAAGAGAGCTTCTGAATTGTTCCACTTGCCCAGAGCTGCCTAGGAAATTGTTACCCTAGGAACATTTTGCTCAGCCATCCAGGTACTCAGAGGTGTCAGTGTGGTCCAAGGGAGCTCAGCTACATTGCTAGCAGGCAGGAGACCTTGACATTGTCCACATGACAATGGTTTTGGGATATACAGAAGGTATACAGAAGGGATCATGGAAACTTACACCCAGGTTTCAGAGGAAGGAATGAGAGGCCAGTGTATAGCAGGC
Source organism: Cricetiscus sungorus (assembly GCA_030556225.1). NCBI lineage: Eukaryota > Metazoa > Chordata > Mammalia > Rodentia > Cricetidae > Cricetiscus > Cricetiscus sungorus. Next base: position 14,557,025 of record JANBXA010000372.1, read on the forward strand.
TCAGGAAGTGTGGCCCCTCGGAAGGTGACACATAAAACTGAAGATTCATTGGAGACTCCAGGCAGCTACAGATGCCAGAACCATGGAACATCTGGAGAAATACTGCCAGCTGGAGGAGAACCAGTTTCAGACAGGCCACGTGGGCTACGAATGGCCAAGCCTGTGGGAGCTCACATCCCACCACCTGTGGGATGGGAAATAAATCTAATGTTTGTCCTTCTGGATTTGACCTTGGTTTGATCAGATGTTTCCTCTCTGTTCCCCAGTCTCTCCCTTTTGTAATGGGATGTTTCCTCTGTGTCAGGGTATACCACGTGTTTTTGCTGTTGCTGTTTTCTAACAGCTTTGACTCTCACAGGAACCTTTGAGGTTGAACTTTGAACACTCTTGGAACTGTTAAGACATTGGGGACCATTGGAGATGGACTAAATGTATTCTGCATCGTGATCTGAACATGAACTTTTGGGGGCCAAAGGCAGAATGCTATGGCTTGAATTAGCAATGCCCTCTACAAGCTCAGGGGCTGGCTGATTGCCTAGCAGCTGCCCAGCTGTTAGGGAAGTATCTGCGTTTGGAGGATTAGGATTACTCCCTTGATAGACTCATAATATGATGGCATTATTAGCAGATCATTGAAAGGTGAGAGTCAGGACCTACTTGGAGAAGACAGGCCACTGTGTATGTGCTCGATGGTTTGTCTCTTGCCCTAGCCCCTTCCTGTACTCCCTTTCTCTGTCCACCATGAGGCAAAGAGCCTCCTTTTCCACAATCTCCCATCACCACGGTGTTCTATCCAAGTACATGGTACCAAACAAATATGGATGGGAACCTCTGAAACCATGAGCCAGAACTTAAGTTGTTTGACAAAAGTATTATGTCATGGCAATTCAAAGTCCCTTTAACCTGCTGGCTGTGTGCATCTCCCAGGTCTAACACGAATCATAGCAACTCTTTTTCTGAAAGAGTAAGAGAGGTCGCCCAAAGATGGAAGCCGCAGTCTTTCTTAAATCTGATCTTTGGCACACATCACTGTGTCATATTCCTGCTTGTTAGACATCCCTAAGCATATGCTTAAAACCCCAGCTTCTTGTGGGGCCGAGGCAGAAGGATCATGAGTTTAAGACCTGTCTGGGCAATGTAGTGAGAACTTCTGTTTCAAATTTAGAAAGAAGAGGTCACTAAATCCAGATCACCCTTAAGATGAGGGTGGGTCACAGGGATGCAGGCACAGTACCATCATCTTGGAAGCTTCCCTTTATTTCCTTGTGAAGGTGTTTCAGTTAAAGCTTGTAAAATAATATGCGTGGTGACTTTTTCTAGTTAGCCCTCAAGAAAGTTTATTATTGGCATTAGTTATTGTTGTTGCTCTGCATCATTATATGTTGGTTGTGCCCGTTTTTTGTGCTTGACTTAGTATCATAATTAAGAACAGAAGAATGGCATTTGAAATAAAGCTATTGTTTGGATTGTGTAGCAGGCAGTTTTTTGGCAATAAACAGACATCTGCCTAGATAAGGTCACATAGGAAGGCATTGAAAAGGGATTGATGACTGAGATGCTTAGCAAAGGGGTGAGGGCTGGCCCAGGCTCCAGAATGGGAATAGCAGGGATGCCATTCTTAGGCCTGAATGAGGCCAGAAACCAGGGTTGGGGGGATTGTGGGGGTGGGGGTGGGTGGGGTGTCTCAAGGAGAGACTGCCAGCCTGTGACATTCATCTGTAGAGTGGCACCCAGCCATAATGGCCCAGCAAGGTGGGGGCTAAATTCCTTGACTTATTCCTTTCTTCAAGTGTCTCTTGTCTGCTGAACTTGATTAGGAGCCAGAGGACAAGAAGGGCATGAAACTGTCCATGTGGCTCAAGTTTTCTTGATTAGAGCAAGGTAGAGAACGGTGGTCACGGACTACAGGGCTGAATGGAAAATGTCCAGCTGGACAGCATATCTACTCACTAACAGAACATTTCCTGGGGAGTTGAGACATGGCCCCTTCATACAGATTCATACAGAAGAGAAAGTGAAGCAAGGCATTTAATGCCAATGAGGATTTAAACTGACCTGCGGTGAATCTCAGTGGTACAGCACCTGCCGAACACACACGATCCCGGTACCACAAAACACAGGAAATAAACAAAGCACAACACAAACTCGTAGCTGGCAGACTGGTCTGGAGGAGGTACCCCAGGGATTTCATGTGGGCTTTGTTTCATTTTAACCAGGGAACTGGTGTAATGACGTGAAAGGCATTTCTTTTGCTAATACCTTCTGATTGCACAACTGAAGGCTGACTGATGGATGGGATGTGACACTGAGACTCAGTGAGGAACTCATGTCTACCTGCTGGAGACAGACTGGACAGACACTCAAAGGCACAAAGCTTTCCAGACATCATTCTCCTGGTGAGGCAGCTATCTGAGAGATGGTGAGAAGGACAGCACCAATTGAGGTTCAGAGGGAGAGAAGTAGAAACATAATATAATGACAGAGAAAAGGGGTGCTCACAACAGACTGGGTGGGTGGGGGTACCCTTCCTGGTGTCTGTATTCATGGGGAGCTTCTGTGGAAATCTGAATTTTTAAATCCATTTTCCGTTTCATACATGTATATAACATATTATGAACACATCCAACACATCCATCCCCATTAGGCTCTTTTCTCCCCTCCCACTCATGGTGAAACCTTTCTTCCATACAAGTGATCCTCCTGTCTTTCCTGTTTTCTTTTCTTGTGACCCACTGAACTTAGTTACAATTGCTTGTGTAATCTTGGGAGAGGGGTTATTTAGTGGCATATGGCCAGCTAACCAGTGGGCTGTATCACAGAAGAAAAAGATTCCCTCATCTCAGGGCTTTTGAATAGTTATTTTTATGCTTTAAGATTATAGGAGTACAAAGGTCAAAAAGGGTTGAATTTATTTAAACTATTTGTTATGGCAATTGACACTTTTTAAATTATTTATTTTTATTTTTATTTTATATTTGTGAGTATTTTCTCTGCATGCCTGTGGGGTGCTTGCAGAGGTCAGGAGATTTCAGATCCCCTGGAACTGGAGCTACAGATGGTTATGAGCCACCATATGAGTGCTGGGAATTGAACCTGGGCCTTCTACAAGAGCAGCCAGTCCTCTTAATTCCTGAGCCATCCCTCCAGTCCTACCTTTATTATTATTATTTTTAATCTGAGGATGTTGTTGAAATAAGAGTATTCTGGATGCTGAGGGAGCTGGAGAGATGGATGAATAGTTAAGAGCACTGCCACTCCAGAGGGTCTGGGTTTAATTCCGAGCATTCACATGGCAGCTCACAACCATCTGTGACTCAAGCCTTAGGGGATCCAACGCCCTCTTCTGGCCTCTGTAGGCAATGCATGCATGTGGTAAAACAACATACACATATGAATAATAAATATAAAATGTTTACATTTTTAAGATAAATATGTAAAAGAAGAAATGAGGGCACCATTTGTTAAAGTATCCCAGAGCATGCTGAGGAGTTATGGTTGTTAGGAAATCAGGGGAACATGAGGATAAAAGAAACATCAAAGGAAGACTACCAATTAATGCTTACTTAAATGAACTCCTTCGACAGGAAAGCCTACGACAGAAATCTTAACAGATCCCTTGCTAGGGACACACAAAGGGTAACAAAATTGTAACCCATAGCTGAAGAAACATTAGGAGAATTTTATTTAAAATTTGCAGATTCTGTTGGGCAGTAGCGGTGCATGCTTTTCATCCTAGCAGTTGGGAGGCAGAGGCAGACAGATCTCCGAGTTCAAGGTCAACCTGGTCTACAAAGTGAGCTCCAGGACAGCCAGGGCTACACAGAGAAAGAAAACCTGTCTCAGAAAAAAAAAAAAAATGCAGATTTCCATGTGAATGTGTGCAAGAGAGCCGCACATACAGGAGACAAACGCGTTTCTCTGCTTATCGTCCACAGTTTACAGTGCACGGACAGAATGCCCCTCACCCTACTTCTTCCTTGTGTCTGTTTTCTTTTCTCATTGTCAGGATGGTTTGTTAGCAGTTCTGTCAGTTCAGGGAACGCTCTACAAGATTGTCCTGCATTCTTTTATGATACTATCAGTCACGTGCGGCCTGTGGAGAAACAGGAGAGGCTTGGGTAGACAGTTTCACGCTCATAGTTTGCAGAGATGAGGGGTAAGACCTGCCATGCAGGGCTTTGTGGACAGGCATGGTATGGACAGAAGGCAGAGCAGGCAGGGGTGGACAGGAGAACACTGGTCAGGGCTTTTACTGGGGATTTCTATGGGAAAGGAAAGCTGAGCGGTTGAGAAGTTGCCAGTCTGAATTATTTTGGATGAATTCAAGCCACCGGAGTGCTCTCAGGTTGCCTGGAATCTGGCCCTGGTGTGGTAAAGGTGAAGGAATTTGCCTCTGGAGTGAATGGCAGATAGAGGAAGTCTGGCTCTGGGCTGCTCAGTTTGCATTTCACAATCTTGCTCCTGTCAGAGGCCCTGGGTACCTCGAGGAATCAGAGCAAGTCCCCAATAAGGCAGCCCTCTCCAAGCCACAAAATGCCAAGCATAGTAATAAGCAATTATGTATACAAACCAATAGGAGCCAGGGAGAAGTGTCAGCAGGAGCTGTCCTCAGAGAGGGGCTAAGAGGGAAGAAAGCATGGCTGGGCCTCAAGCACTCTCTGCAATCAGAGTGAGGGGTTAAGGAAACCTGTGGGTACCATCTGATTTATTCCTTTCTTGTTCCGGATGAAGAAACTGAGGCCTGTGACTGTGAGTGTGCCTGCTGTCCTGGATACTTGGGAGGCTGGGGCGGGGGGCAGTCTAGAGCCCAGGAATGTGAGGGCAGCCTGCACAACACAGTGAAAACATGAAGCCTACCTGAAAAGAAAAAGGAGGAAGAGAAAGAGATGGGCAGGGTAGGCCAGTGTGGAGGGGAGGGAGAAGAGGAGGGGAACCCACATAAAATGTTGCTTGTGGTAGCATAGGCACAGCGCTGGGGAGATTGAGACAGGCAGACCCCTGGGGTTCACTGGCTGGCCACCCTTGCCAACTTAGCAAACTCCCAGCCAGTAGGAGACACTTTCTCAAAACCCAAGGTAGATGGCTCATGAGAGACGCCTGAACTGCGTTCCCTGGCCGCCACACAACCCCGCACACTCAGATACATGCACAAAGGTTTGCAAAATTTAAATATTAGGCTATCCAAATATGAGTAATAAGCCAATAAAAATAGAGTCTATGAAGTGATAATGGCTATGAAAATCTAGATTCCACAAATGGTTTTACTGTGTGTTTAAATACTAAACCTAACATCTTTACGAACTGAAAAGGTACTGATACTTTTTCATTTAGCTTTCTCTCTCTCTCTTTTTTTACAATTCAGTTGGACTTTATTGGACACTGCAAAGACAGGAGAAGAAAACATGGTTTTATCTAAATCATGACCAGCAGGAAGGCAAGTCACTAAATAACAAACAGGCAAGCTTCATGGGAAGGTTCCTTCCTAGTGCCCATACTTTGGGAATCCCCACTCTGTTGCGCAATGGACACACCTGCGGTGTTTGAGCCTTCAAATGACACAGCAGAATTGAGAAGCATGATTTCATGCAACAGTCCACCCTTCAGAAAAAACCTGACGTTCTATGCAAAGATCCATAATGTGGTTCCTACAGATGGTACACATGTCATCAACCACAATATCCCAGGCCCACAGGGTTACTGCATCCCATCTTCCCACCTCAAAGCCGACAGGCCTTGCCCACCCGGCTGGTGATGCTGCTAAGAGTATCCACAGCCATCACTGCCGCCATTTTGGAAATACAGGATGCTTCTTTTCAAGATAGCAAATGTTCTCATCCTTTTCTCCTTCTTTTTGGTTTTTCAAGATGGGGTCTCTCTGGGTAGCCCTGGCTGTCCTGGAACTCTGTAGACCAGGCTAGACTCAAACTCAGAGATCTATCTGCATCTGCCTTCTGAGTGCTGGGATGAAAGATGTGTGGCACCACCACCTGGCTCATCTTTTATTATATTTCACTTATTTAAATAAAATGGTGTGGGAGGGGCGAGTAGGGTGTTCATGTGTAGGTCAGAGTTCTAAAGTGAACTTCCTTCCACTCCACCAAACATAAAAAGCTACACCACTCCAAACCCCTCCCTACTATGGCGGTGTGTCTCTCTCTATCTCTCCCTTATGCTCTCTGATGCTCTATTACTACTTTCTGTCAACTAGTTGCTAACTCAGCCTCTGACCCAAGGTAAATTTTATTTAATTAACACAAACACAAATTCCATGTTCATAGTTTGATCAAATATCCCCGCAACACAGAGAAACCAGGTACAGTTCCTAGCGCCCATATGTGGTTTAAAACCCTCTATAAATCCAGCCTCAGGGGATCAGACAACCTCTCTGACCTCCTTAGACACTGAACACACATGGTGCACTTACATATACACAGACAAAACACCCACACACAAAAAATAAAAATAAATAATTTTTTTTTTAAACTCAGAATGGACCTTCCGTTTAATCATTTTCCAAAGTACTTTATAAGACATAACTGTCTGAACCCTCTGTTAAAGAAACAAAATGCAGTGTAGGTATAGGTAATTCTTCCATAGTATGTATGAGGCCTGGGTGTGACCTTAGTATAACCACCCCCTCCCCTGTGTGTGTGTGTGTGTGTGTGTGTGTGTGTGTGTGTGTGTGTGTGTGTGTTTCTAGTAAGCTTATAAGAACAAATGATGGATTTCACAAAGAGGAAAATTTGCCTGCCAAATTTCAACAAAGCCCTGTGAAGGGCATTGCAAATACAATTTCCCAAGGCTTGTGGGTGCTCGGGTAGCTTCTAGGCAAAGGAGTCCAGCAGGGCAGCAATCATTCAAGGACCGAGGAACTTGGCTTCATGGAGGATCTAAGAGACTTTCATTTATGACCTGCAGGTGATCCGAGAAATACGAGAGCCGGGAGAGACTGACTTAAAGTTGTTAGCAAGCCACTCCTCCTGCCTCTGCCTCCCTGGTGCTGGCCTGTCACACTGTCCAGCACCAGGGAGGCAGAGGCAGAGGCAGGGGGAGTACCATCAGCTTGAGGACAGTCTGGGGACGTTATGAGAAATGGCATAGCCTGGGTTGTCTAAGAAAGAGAAGGGAGTGAGGAGGGATCAGGAGATAGAGGGCTAGAGCGGTATGAAGAAGGGGGCTTAGGGGAGGGGGAAAGAAATAATAAAACGGCGATTAGTAAATGAGTATGGGATGGTAGGCCAGTTGGGAAGGCCAGCAAAGCTTTAAAATGGGTGGTTTTCCTCGGTAAGGTCTGTTTTTAAATTTCTGAGTCCTCTGATCAAATAGTTGATGCCCCTCCAGGCCTTGCTCAGGTATCTGTTCATTGCCCAAGGAATGTTTTCTAGAAAACAAGCTTGAGAAATGGAGAAGACCGATGGAGAAGGGAGGGCATACGCATAGTGGCACACTAAGGAGGTTGGTGCCAGACCATCAGGAGTTTGAGACCAGCCTGAGCTGGTTTCAGTGAAAGAGGAAGAGGCTGGGGTGGTAATACCAGAGGAAAGAGCTGAGAAATAGGAGGCTGGGAACAGTAGATCTTGACAGAGAGTTCAAAGGCGCTGAGGATTTAATTCAGGTTGAGGTCTTGCCCCAGCATGCTCTGCGACTAGGAGATGCTCTCTGGCTGCAGTACCTTCAGGCCTTCCAGAAGCTACTGCCTCTTGGTTGCAACAGTGGAACAGACTCTGAGGAGGGAGGTGGCTATGGCAGGCCGGTCAGTCTCTGGAAGCGATGATAGATTGGGTAAAAACTCCCTCAGATCTGACTGACACTGCCTGCTTGGGAAACAGTTTCTTATGGGATTCATTTGCCTGTGGTTAATGGGGAAGAGATGAAATGGCTTTGTCTGATGAGAGCCAGATCCAAGCCTTGTGCTATGGCTTGAATGTAAATCGCCCCCCAACAGGTTTCTATTCTGGGTGTTTGTTTCCAAACTGGTGGCACTGTTTAGGGGGCTGTGGATGCTTAAAGAGGTGGGGCTCTATTGGTGGAAATGAGTCAATGGGGAGTTGGGGGGTGTGATCAGGCTTCTTAGCTCCTGCTGCTGCCTGCTTCCTGGGGGGCTCTCATGCTACAGAGTCTGGCCGCCACCCACCACCACAAACTAGCCACATGGGGAGCTTGTTAAGACTGCAGGGTCCTACTCCACACTCACTGCATCTGAGCCTGAGTCTTAAAAGATTCTCTGAGTGAGTTAAAGTTCAAGAAACACTGACAGGGCATTGTGGCCACCATAGAACTCTAATGACAACATATTGTATTTGAAAACAGTGATAGCAAGGATTAAGAAGGGTTTTCAACACACATTCAGGTGCGCGCGTGCACATATACCAGTAAGTATAGGAAGTAATGCATGTGTTACTTCAAATAAGTTGGCAATTCACAATGAATATAAATATAAATATAAGTATATAAGTATATATACACACATATGTATTGTTACATCAGAAATATATACACATACATGTATTGTCACATCAGAAATATACACACACACACATATGTATTGTCACATAAGAAATACATACAGTTTTTACTTGTCAATTAAAAGTAATTTTTAAAAAAAGAAATGCTGGGACTGGAGAGACTGGAGAGATGGCCCAACAGTTAGAGCTCTGGATGCTCTTGCAGAGGACCTGGGTCCAGTTCCTAGTTCCTACGTGGCAGCTCACAACCATCTGTAACTCCAGTCCCAGTTACACTCTGGATCTGACAGTCTCTTCTGGCCTCTTCTGGCATATACACACACATGCAAGCAAAACATCCATGCACATGAAATAAAATGGGAAATGATGAAGAAGCTCCAAGGCATTTACCAGCGTCACTTTGGACAAGTTATTTACAACCGTGTGTTTATACAGTCATCTCCAGAACCTTCTCTCAAAGGATCATGGGTGGCAGCAGATAAATGATGATAATGCAAACAGCTCTTGGGCCCTGGCTCAGCACTGCAGCAAGGTGCAGCATGCAATCTGAATAGCTTCCTCACTGCTCTGAGTATGCAGCATGCAATCTGAATAGTTTCCTCACTGCTCTGGGTGTGTTTCCCTCCTGTTAAGATCAAAGCATGGGTCCCTAGCCCACAGGGATGCTGAAGATGTGTGTACCAGGGCTCAGCCCAGCCCCGTGTTGAAAGCTCATTTTAGCCCTATCAGTGGGCATATATTAACCTGAGACCACGGTGTGAACTCATGCATGCCCTGTCCTGCATATGCTTCTTACTGCTTGTCCAGAAAGTACATGGCTTCTGGGAGCTGGCATGTGGGTAACTGGAGGGGAGAGAACCCAAATCTTACAGGTAGAGGAGAAAGGTGAGGAGGACCGGGTCTGGGAGATCAGACACCTACCCTGTTTATTTACATGGATTCTCCACTAGACTCTAGGCCACTTAAAGACGGGTCTTCCTTCTCACCATGAAGTTTGTGTGAGTCTAGAATTTGGTTTGGCAGATAATAGGTACATATTCTAGGTGTACTGTGTAAACAAATACAGACTAGAGTAATGTGGTCATAGACACGAGTGGAAGACCCTTCCCCATGCTCTGCCTTTCCTGGCTGTGTTTTGATTGCTGTGGTGATTATTGGGCTCAAACTTAGCCCTAGGTGTGCTAGGCAAATGCTCTCCCAATGAGCTATATGAGGTATATAGCCCCGGTCCTTCCCTGAGTTCTCTTCTGCAAAGGACTGAAGGGAAGACGATCGATCGTCCTTGTTGCCACTCACAGCCTATTCTCATAATGCCTTCTAGTGAGCCTCAGATCACCGTTTTCCCCACCAAACCCACTGGGCTCTGTCAGTAAGCCTCATGGAGAACCTCCCCACTCAGCTAAAGGTGGGGGGGGCACTGTGAGCCCAGTTTTAGCTCCAAATCTGGAAGAGATCATTTCTAGTCAATGGGGGTGAGCCACTGCTGAAGGTGGAGTGTCCTTTTTACCTCTGCCTCCTTACATTGTCTTCCAGGAGAATGACAGGGTTGGGTAGGCAGGTTCCTCAATCTTAGCACTGACCTTTCTTGCTTCCTGTGTGGCATTAGGCTAATTGTTTCTTTCTCATGAAAACTGATTTCCTTGTTTACAAAATGCACATAACAGAAACTTCCTCATGAAGCATTGCTATGGGAAAGAAAATGGAACAGGCCTTGGAGTATCCTAGTGAGATATTTGAGAGCTCTTGGCGCACTGGGAAACTATTCTAGGGCCACAAGTGACCATGACCAGCCCTGACACACAGACACATTTGTGGCCAGAGCAAGGGAATAGGACTGAGCATTCAACATCATCTCAACGTTTAGCAGTGAAGAGTCCACTCTCCACTCCCACCCCTGGAGTGCTCCAGAGAGGGCCTGCTCACAACTCTCACAAACCACCTCATGTCTGGGTCAGAGAGACAGGGCCGTTACTTGGGAGGTGAGGATTCTGCAGCACCTGGATCAGATAAGATACTGAGGCAGTCTTGACTGTAGGAACACTGGCTTCTCAGGCCTCAGGCAGGCCTTGGGTTCCTCCATGGGGCATCAGCCCTTCTGAAGCCCCTTCACAGAGGCTGCTTCACATAAGGCAATTTAGAAAGTGGAGAATATTACCATTGTAAAGTCCTTTGGCTCTTCTCACTAGGCCTGTCTCCCATTATTGCCTACAGACATTCTAGGGTCCTTCAACTCCTATAAATAACATCTATCTTGCTCTCCTTCATGGAGTCCTGGAGTGAGAGGAGAGGTCTCACATCTCAGTGTGTTCCAGAAATCACGTGGCCAGGTCCAAGAGCTAGTTTGGAATTCTTTGAAGAGATGGGGGGTGGGCGGGCTTTCCAGGGACAGACACAGGCAGGTGAGTCCCTGGGGCCCTTTTTCCTTCCTCCCTGTAAAGCTTACAAAGCCATTGTCACACACTTCCTTACAGCCACTCAGCCAAACCACACACTGCACCCAGAGACTGGAGAGAGAAAGTGAAGGGTGTGCTGGAGGGTCCGGCCCTCACTCTGGCTCAGGCTCACTTCCCCATTACAGGGCAGGAGCATTTGTTATGTTTTGTTCTGTTTGCTTTTCATCTGACATGTCTTCACATGCTCTGGCGCTTCTGGTATCGCCATGTCCCGGGGTCTAATTTCTTGATGGTTCTTACATCCTCCCAGGCAATAGAGAAATGACTTGCCCAACAGTGTTCTCAATGTTTAGGGCAGGACCATTTTTTGTGATGTGGTTGGGCCATCCTGGGTGTTAAAGAGGCTCTATGTCATACCAGCCTCTGTCCTGTAGGTGTTAGTTGGACGCTTACACAAACCAACCTGAGACTCTAGTTCATAAAAGATTCCAAGGGGTCCAGCCATGCCCACACTCCAGCCTCTCCATTTTACCAATTCTCCTTATCAAGGCCAGTCTCTGTCAGCTTTGCTGAGACAGCACGTATACTGAATTCTCTTGGAAGAGACTTCATAGGGAGCAGAGGGCAGGGAAGACCAGCTAGTATTCATTCCTAAGGCAGAAGTATGTTCCCCTAACCAGACATATGGGGAGATCTGCAACACACCAGACATGACCAGGGCTGAGGGCAGGGGAGAGGCAAGGAGCTCCATGTACCTGTGTGGTTCTGTGTCAGCCCTACTCCAGGGGCTGTGTGAATGATTCTGGCCCGGACACTTCCTTACAGAAATAGTAGCTTCCCTGAGTCACATGTTTTATCCCCAATCTCTTGTTTGACTTTCTTTTGGGACTGCCAGCTCACAAAGAGTGACATGGAGACTTATTATTAATTAATTATTAATTAAGCTTGGCCTTAGCTTTGACTTTTTCCCAACTGGCTCTTATAACCTAATCTGTTCTTATGAATCTATGTTTTGCCACTGTCTCAGTCACCTATCCTCTGTACCATATGTCCGACTTCATTAGTGTCTCACTGGCATCTCTATATCTCTCTTTCCCTGCAAGTCTCTACTGCCTAGCCATTGGCCATTCTGCCCTTCATTAAACCAATCATGATGACACATCTTCACACGATGTAAATGAATATTCCTCAACAATCTCTCCCCTGTAAAATGACAGTTCTGAACCAGAAAAAGTGAATTCTATGAGTGTTGTGGGCCAGCCAGTGAGCTACTTGCCAATGCTGAAGAACTAGGGATACAGCCCTAAATGGAATGTATGTAATGTATCCTCTCCTCCCAAGGACCATGGATCAGAGTTGAGTGGGATAGAGGGAGAGTGTAGGAGCCAGATACGGTAGATGACTACAAGGAACTGTCTACTGGACACTGTGGAGCAGCTGCACATATGAACTCTCTGAGGTTATGACAGCACACACAAGACCTGTGAAAGGCAGACCAAATCCCAGCATGGAGAAGGGAGTTTTATGAAGTCCCAGCCCAGCTGACAACTGGCTGTCAACTTTCAGCTGCTGAATGAGGACAGATCAGTTTCCTGTAGGAGTGTGACCCCTGGTAGGTCAGCCATGTTCTGGTAGAAGGCCACATGTCCAAGAAAATGTGGACAACACAAATGGACTAGCTGGCAAAGAAGAAGATGAGGAAGACACAAAGTTAAGTGAATAGGGAAGGGGGACAGATATGGGGGGAGTTGGGGGATGGGTGAATATGACATAATTGTGTGTGTGTGTGTGTGTATGGAAGAGCTTAACATTTTTAGAAAAACTTTATTCTGAGTTTTCAGTCTTCATTCTTAACCAGCTTACCTTTCATTGTTAAAACTTCTCTTTTTTTTTTTTTCTATATAACAATGGTTATTATAAAACGGCAACTTCTAAAACTGTTCCCACTTGGGATTGACAATATTTTGCTGCCCTCTAGAAAGATGATTTTAAATGTTCTACATGAAACACTGCGGTCTAGGAATCACTGACTAGAAACCTGGTCCCCCAAGTACAGAATGAGCAGGCAAGGGGGTTAGCCACAGTCAGCCCTCACTCTCAAAGGCCCGGCCAGGAGTCCACAGAAGGCAGGGTTTCTCTGGCACCATGAGTTTAGGATGAAACAAGTCTTCCCTCCCCTGGGCGCCCTTATGACACTGCAGAAATTAACCAGCAGAGCCCAATGTACATTTGGGCAGCAACTTCAGTGGTGTTGACAGCCACCCAAATGTGAAAAAAGCCATTAGGTAAACAGGAACTTGGGAGCAACTGGGGGACAGCAACTATGAACTCACCCTAATATACTTTATCCCTGCACAATAAATTCTCAAAAATTGATTAACAAAAATTAATGGCATGGATGTGCTAGACAATGAAGGGTTACACTGTGCCTTTCCCCCCACTTTCAAGCAGGGTTGTCTAACCTGAGGCCCCACAGGCCACACGTGTCCCGGGGCAGCTATAAATGTAGCTTAACGCGTTTGGAGATGGCAGTGTCAGTGTGTCACTGTCAAGAGGTACATCCCTGACTTTAAGATATTTGGAGAGAGCTCTTGCTTTAATCAAGATTTGTGTGATTTTGCTGGTTGCATTCCGTCTTAACTCACTGGATGTAGTTGTGACATCTTAGCACAAGGGGGCACTGCTGCCTAGTTTATTTAAATAGTCTTTTTTTTTTTTCCCCCCTAGGCACCCCTTTTAATCTTTAAATTTTTTTATTGTAATGGGCTACATAAAACTGATTCATGGAAGTGTATGGTGCACTTTGGGTGTTTTCTTCCACACCCAGGCCCCTCCCGGGCTCTTTCTACTGCTCTCTTTGTTCCCAACATAGCCTCACTTCTGTTTTCAAGTCCTCTGGACATGTAAGAGTTCACATACTTATATAAACTCTAGGACCCCAAAGAGAGAGAAAACATGACATTTGCCTTTCTGAGATCGACTTAATTTATTTAATACCGTTATCTCCAGCTGTATCTGCTTTCCTGCAGTTACCATATCTTCACTCTTCATTACAGGTCTACGTCATTTAAAAGACTACTGTGTGAAGTTTGGCCACCTTTCCAACATAAATCCCCCAACTATCCTACTGCAGTCAATGATATTTGATGGCATTGTTCTTCTGTATATGTTTATCTTATTGATTGATGAATAAAACACTGTTGGACAATAGGGAAGTAAGATAGGTGTGGGGATAGGAGATGAGGAGAATTCTGGGAGGTGTAGGCAGAAAGGTGTCACCATGTGATCCCTGAAAGAGAGGACACAAGTCAGGCGTTCTCCAGTAAGATAAGACCATGTAGAAATACATAGATTAGTAGTTATGGGTTAATAATTAAGACAGAGTTGGCCAATAAGAAACCCTAGTCACTGGCCAACAGCTTTATAACTAATATAGCATTTGTGTGTATTTTTGTGTATGGTATATTGTTTCCTTTCTCTTCTTTCCTTTCTTCCTTCCTTCCTTCTTTTCTTTCTTTTATTGAGACAGGGACAGCCATAGCTGTCCTGGAACTCACTCTGTAGACCAGGCTGGCCTCCAACTCACAGAGATCCACCTGCCTCTGCCTCCCGACTGCTGGGATTAAAGTCATGCGTCACCACCACCACCTGGTGTATTATTTTCTAAAGTAAATTTCTCTGAATTACATGGTTAGAAGGCATATATGTATTTATTTTTGTAAACAGATACTACTATGATGGGAGATGTGATTCTGTATATATGTTTCTCATACTGGTTAATAAAGCACTGTGGCCAATGAGATAACAAGATAGGCGGGGCTAGGAGACCAGGGGGAGGAGAGAGGAAGTAGTAGGAGTCGAGATGTAGCCCGGGAAGAAGCAGGATGCCTGCCGAAGCTTCCCGATAAGACGACCACGTGGAAATACTTAGATAAGTAGAAATGGGTTAATAATTAAGGCAGAGCTAGCCCATAAACAATAATGGTAATTGGCCAACAGGATTGTATCAAATACAGAGTCTCTGACTGTTATTTGGGGCACACGTGGTTGTGGGACCGTAGCGGCAGAACCAGCAGCAGCCCGCAGGGAAACCTGCCATAACACTACTAGGCTAGGCTGTGGAGATTTGTTTTCAGTCTTGAGGTTCACAATAAAGAAAGCTGTGTTATTCAGATTCCTTGGGGTATCGTGTGAGTGCAGCAGGGCTGGGATAATAGCCACTCTGACTCTTCATGAGGGTCAGTGTAAGGCTGAGATGTTGAGGCTTCAAATGTAGAATGAGTTACAAGACTAAATAATGAAGTAGCCTGAGTTGAAGGAAACCCTGACCCAAGCTCATCTGCATAGACCTTGAGGGGTTTACAAGTAATGACATGATTTTAAAGGATTTCTTGCTTTATTAAAAGAACTCTACAGATTGTTGTCATACATACATAAACAAGGCAAACCCTGGGGTTGGGGATGTGGCTCAGTGGTAGGGCATGTACTAACATGCCTGCATGAGAGTTTAAAATCTAATATCATAAAAATGAAAAAGTAGCATATATCTGACTTACTAAAGTGGAGTCTATACACTATTTTCATAGGTACCACTTTTAGTAAATGGAGTTTACTGTTGTCTTAAATTGCTTCATATAAAGAAGTGACAGGGTGCAGTTAGTTCATTTAAGGTGGGAGGAAACATCACTAAGGCATCCAGAAAGCTATGTAATGTTATACACCTGAAAATGAGATCCAAGTAGAGTTTTAGCGGAAGATTTTCCTCATTCCTGGCTGAATTCATCCTTTTCAAAGAAATGTGTTCTGTCAAGAAGGAAGAGGAGGAGGAGAAAAAGGAGAAGGAGGGGGAGGGGGGAGGAAAAGAAGAATGAGGGGGAGGGGAGGGGGAGGGGGAAGGGAGGGGAGAGGGGCAAGGGAAGGGGAAGAAGGAGAAGGAGAAGGAGGAGGAGGAGGAAGAGGAGGAGGAGGAGGAGGAGGAGGAGGAGGAGGAGGAGGAGGAGGAGGAGGAGGAGGAGGAGGAGGAGGAGGAGGAGGAGGAGGAGGAGGAGGAGGAGAAAACAGTTCTTCTTTTGGGGCCTTCTATAATTGAAGGGACTGGACTCTCTCTCACCCAGCCCCCCTGCTTTGGCAGCCATGACAGGCTGCAGAAAAGACTCAGCGAGACAAAGGCCCCTGACTCAGCAATTGCTGAGTTCCCAACCTTGCCCTACCTTCCAATCACTAGGAAGCCAGATACCCTCCATGTGGCAAGGAACCAATCAGAAGTTAGCTGGCAGGCTCTGGATGTGCTTTATAGGATCAACAGTGGAGTGCAGCGCACAGAAACCACCACGGGAAGGCCTCTAAGCAGAGCAACCACTCCTACAGCTGCAGCCGGCCAATCAACACAGAGCAAGTTGCCCAAGCTCAGAAGTGCACCAATCCTGAGGCTGTCGTGGACCTCAGACACTCCCCATACTCTACCCCAATAAACTTCCTCCCCTATGATCCCTCCAGGTCCTTCTTGTTCCACCCGCTGTGTTGGACAGACGGAGAACACGAGTTAACACGGTTTAGCACGGTCAACTCGCATCGGATCGGGTCTCTTGGTGATCTTGGGGTTCAGAATTTGGGTACAACAATAATCATTTGATTCTTCTATGAATGAGTCATAAATTTGAGCTATGTTCCCAGTGGCCAGACTCTCCTGTGTCTGAATGCTGGTGTTTGCAGGCCCCCTCCTACCTAGTGCTGTCTCCTGCAGTTCATTCCTCCAGAGCAGGGCCCATATTTATCTCATTGTTGTGATAGTGCGAAGCATCACCTGGGCAATCATTTAGACAAAGTCAGAGCCCACTGTTGGAGCACAGTTCACGAATGGAGAATAGTGAGTGCTTGTGAGAAAACTACAAGGAAACAAGGCAAGAATTTTGTGACCCCAGTTTCTTCAAAATGTGGGATTGTTCTTGGAACGTGTTTTCATGCTCCTCACATCTGTAGTGGATAGGAGATCTGTAATGGATCGGATTATTCATTACAACTGGCTATTGTTACTTGTTTATATGCCTCTTTGGAGAAACATATTTTAGTCATGTGCAGCTTGTCTGTCACATGTGACTTGCCCTTGCGATTGAGTACTTTGCTCACGTGATTTCTCTTTACCCTGTGAGTATAAATTGTCGGATGCCCTAAATAAAGTTGGCTGTTGGATGGGACCTCAGTCTGCCTCATTTATCAGCTCCATTCTCCCAGGTCCCATTGCCAACTAGAGCAGTAAACAGCCCATGGCAACTGATAAAACAAGGAAGCAAATGGGACTCTCTGTGATTAAAGGTTGTAGTACTTTGTTTGATCCCATAGCTTGATTGGTAACTCTTTTTAAACGATTTATTTTTATTGAATGGGTGTTTTGCCTGCATATGTGTGCAACACATGCATTTGTGATACCCAGGGAGACCATAAAGCATCAAATCCCCTGGAACCAGACTTGCAGATGGTCGTGAGCCCCCATGTGGGTGTTGGGAATTAGACTGAGGTCCTCTTTGAGAACAGCCAGTACTTGTAACCACTGAGTCATGTGTCTAAACTCCATCAGCTTCTTTATTATAACTGGAGATGATGGCGGTGGCAAATCATCAATGCAAAGAACTGTAATGGAGAGAGCACTCAGAACATGCCTGACACATAGTGGACACAGTTAGTGTTTATGAAAAGAACATAATTGCATTTAATGCAGTAGGGTAGAAATATGCCTTTGTCTTTAAAAGACAAACAAAGCTTTTAGCCAGGCATGGTGGCTAACGCCTGCAATCTCGGTACATAGGAGGCAGAGGGCAGAGAATTGTGAGACGGAAGCCACTCTGATGCAGACATGCAGTTCCAGGCCAACCAGTACTATCTAGGGAGACTGTATCTAAGAGAAAAAGAAGTTTAATGAAGGTAGGGTCACAGGGTAGTGAGATATTCTGAAATCACACAGTGGTGATGGCTGTACACATGGTTAATATGTAAAACCCACTGAATTGTGGGCCTTTAAAAGGTGAATTTTATGGTATGTGGATTACATCTCAATAAAAAAATGCAACAGAGATAAATTCAATTCCATATATATGTGTGGAGGCATAACAGGCACTTAACCCCATCCTGGGTTTGGTGCAGATGTAAGGAACGTCCTGCTCTGGTGGGTCTTGCTCAGGGGGCATTTTCGGAGCTGTGTCAGCCCCTTCCCCTCTAATTGCTGAGGAAGATGTTGCTATCAACATCTGTGACTACTCACAGTACTGGACTTGCCCAAGGTCCCATAGGAAGTGTGGAAGTTTAGATAACAGGAACCAGCTGGCTAGTTCCAACAAACCACCTTGGATCATATTGAGGACAAAGGGTTTCCAGTCATAAAATAATTAACCAAGCAGACCTTGCAGGATGTTACTGGGTGCAGATGTGTAGGTAAAGAAAGTTAAAAAAAAAAAAAAAGAAAAGAAAGAAAGAAAAGAAAAAGATGGCTGTGAGCAGTCCAGGGCTGGGAAGGCTTTCTGGCTGAGGACTTTGAGAAAAAGCTTGTGAGTAGGCAGGGTTTCCCACTGCAATGAGCCTGAGTGCTCAGAGAGGGGGAAGAAGTGTCCAGAGAAATGCTTTTCCTAGAAAGACGCACACACTCATGTTCTCTCTAGCAAACTGAGATGCGTGTGAATTTTATGTTCACACCGGAATTCACATGAACACAGCTGAAGTCATTGGTGTTTGTTTTGAGGCAGCAGGATTTCTATGAATTTGAGGCCAGCATAGGCTATACAGGGAGTGTTGGGGAATGCTCTTCTGCATATATGTTTCTTTTATTGGTTAATGAATAAAACACTGATTGGCTGATTGGCCAGGCAGGAATTAAAGTAGCTAGGCAGAATCAGAATATAAGCAGGAAGTTGCACTCCTCTCTTCTCCGTGGAGATGATGAGCAGTCATGTAGCAGGCACAGGAGTTGCGGGTCCAGCATGCCCCGGTAAGATAAGACCACATGGAAATACTTAGATTAATAAAAATAGATTGATAATCAAGGCAGAGCTAGCCAATAAGAAACACTAGTCACTGGCCAATAGCTCTATAACTAATACAGCATCTGCGTGTTTATTTGGGGCTGACGTGGCTCTGGGACCAGGCTGGTGGAAAAAGTGCTCTTAACTAACAAGGGAGTTCCATGGCAACCTAGACTATAGACTGAAACTATCCCTCAAACAACACAAACAAAATGAAACAAAGCTACTGTGTTATATAGAAGTTGATTTTTTTTCCCCCCAAGAGTTTTGGTTTTTCTGGCTAAACAAAAATACTCTTGTAAAAACTTCTGTAGATTTCCTTAACAGAGCCTCTACTGCGTGATGGAGAGGAGCACGGTATAGGGAGGGGTCAGGGCCTAGGAACATAGGTGGTTAAAAGTGGGTTTAAAATTTCATCTGAACTTCCTCTCTGCTACCCTTTCAGGATCCTTTGTTTGTTTGTTTCTAAGACAGGGTCCTCTGTGTAGCCCTGGCTGTTCTGGAACTTTCTCTGTGGGCCAGGCTGGCCTTGAACTCAGAGTGCTGGGATTAAAGATACACCGTCACTGCCCAGCTCAGGCTCTCTCCTCGAGGAAAGGACTGACAAGAATGGAAGGGTCTAACTCACCCAACACTCTTTACTGGTGCCCATTTTGACCCATTCCACACCCAAGAATCCTGTTTGAGAAGAAAAAAAGTATGGTTTATAATTTAAAAAGAGAATAAACCTTTTTTGCAAAACAATGTACATTTTACCATCTTTATTGCATCTTAGTGCTGAGCAGCATTACACACACTTGTGTTATTGGATGACTATCAGTCATCACCATCAATTGTAACTCAGGTTTCCACCTCAAGTTTCCTTTCTGTTTCCAAGAACCTGTCTATTTAAGGTCTCTCATGTAAGTGAAATCACACATTTAAACCTCTGGTTATGCAGTTTATAGCTCTCCTTGGAGCCGACAGGGATCAGATGTGTTTGTGATTCAAAGGCCTTTGCTCACTCCAGAGCTGTGTGATTTCTGGATCTGGGGTAAACTGTGCTAATGTTTAGAGTTTGCCGCAGAGAAATCATTCTCCAGACTTCAGAAGTGGTCAGGGTGTGTGCAGACATTCTTGGTTCCATTCATAGGACTTGAACTCCAAATGTGATTGATTGGGGTAAGGACGGAAGGAAAAGCCAGGAAGTTTAACTGGGAAGGCAGAAAGTGGGATGTCGCTAAGACCAGAGTGCCCAGCAACACAGACCGGAGCTACATACAGAACTGCTTAGCTCAAGCTAGGCTTGGCCAGGACAGCAAGGGAGTAGGAGACAAGGTCAGCTGGGATTGTTTTAGCAGCTCTGCCTGCATGTATACCTGCAGGCCACTAGAGGGCATCAGATCCCACTATAGATGGTTGTGAACCACGATATACCCTGTGGTTGTTGGGAATTGAACTCAGAAACCCTGGAAGAACAGTCAATGCTCTTAACCACTGAGCCATCTTTTCAGCCCAGTTTTCTCCACTTTTAGCTGGAGCAGACCTTACTTTTTTTTTTTCTAAAATAGAGGTATTATGGAGATTGTGTGAAATTATTTGGATAAAATAAATCCATAGAGGTGAGATGACTCTTGTGGTGTCAGAGGCTTACACAAAATGATTACTGGGCCTGCTCTTCCTAGGCCCTGGAAACAAACCACTGGGGCCCTTCTAAACTGGAAGCATTGGGGCTCAGCTATAGCTCCATGCACACTTGGATTGCAAGTCTCTGGGTGCAATCACAAGAACCTTCCAGAAAGGCCCCTCTAACAAAAACCTCTCTCCCTCTCCTGGGTTCAGAAATCTACTGAAGTCCTGAGGTGGTTTTGGTACTATTTGCATGTTGATTGCTCTAAACTTACCTTTGGGCCAGGGAAATGGGTTATCAGGTAAAAGTAATTATGACTGCCTAAACCTAATGACTTAAATTCAATCCTAGAACCCATATTAAGAGCTGGAGTTGGCTGAAAGCATCTGTAACCCCAGAACACTCCACTGGTGGGTGGGAGGTGTAGAGAGGAGAATTCCCCCACAAACCCCTCCCCAGCCCTGGAGCTTGCCCCAAGTATGTAACACAGCAGCAGAAATAACAAGAGAGACTCTGCTCAAATGAGGTGGAAGATGAGAACCAACCCCTAAAATCTGTCCTCTGATTTCCATCCATGTGTCACACAAACACACACCACAACACACACACACACACTTTTCTTTTTTAAGTTTGAAGTTACCTAATTTTCTGTCTTGTTTCCTCTGTGTCCACATCAAATGTTTTGTCTTTGGGCATGGGCAGTTTGGTAGACAGGTTTTCATAGGAAGTGTGAAAGTGTATACCTAAGTAAAGGACTCTCTGTGCTTTGAAAATGACAATTAACAGAACTAGAAACACACCTCAGTGGTTAAGCACACTGGCTGCTCTTCCAGGGGACCTGGGTTCGATTCCCAGGTTCCACATGGCGGCTCACAACCATTTGTAATTCCAGCTCCAGGGAAACTGATGCCCTCTTCTGATCTTCATGGACACCAGGCATATGTGTGGTATACGAACATACATGCAGGCAAAACACCCATACACGTGCAATCTTTAAAGAAAACAAAAACAAATAGCAATGACAATACATCAGAAAGCATTGAGTATCCAAGCAAAACTCTGAGGAGTCATTTAGAAACGAACACTTATTTTGAAGGCTCACTTTTATTTACTACAAAGGGCTCACTCTTTAGGGAGACCCATGGAATTGAAAACAGAAGCAAAGGGGAAACACTCCAGGACCATAGCAGTATAAACAGAGACCACTACCATCACTAGGCCATGTAGAACACTGCATGTTTGGCAAGTGTGAAAATATTAAAGAACTTCCTCTTTCCCATCTTTCCCAGGGCTGGCTGGGGCTGGGGCAGAGGTAGACTCGACTTAGCTTCTCTTCATCCTTGCTGATGTAACTCAATGAGCCGACCTGCAAACACAGCCAGTGTCCCGATGAGACATACCAGCATAAAAACTCCAAGGAGAATGTGGTCCATCACCATAGCAACATACTTCCATTCCTCGGATGCCTGGGAGGGAAAAGGGCATAAGACAGGAATTCTTTAAGAGGACATGAGCTTATAGCATCCCCTACTGGCCTGACCTCCAAGATGTAAATCTCCAAGCCTTAACACTTGAGGCTGATATTATGATCTTTAGTTTTTGTGTAATTATTTTACATCAAAATTAGTTACTAAAGTGGCCTAGGGGTAGTCAACACAGCATATCCGAGGTCAGTAATTGTAGCTTGAAGCTAACTCATTGGTCAGGTCAAACCCACCTGCCACACTCATGTGCTTGATTATGTAAACCCAGAGGTGTGGACTCGAAGCCACAATGCTTACGTTATTGGACTCCTGGTCTGACTTCATGGTCTCTGCGATGTACTTAACGCCCTCAATGGCACTTTTCACCTCGGGGTGCTTGATCAGTGGAGAGTGGAAGCCTACAGGTGGAGGCCCCGGCTTCCCAGAAATGTCAGAGATATCTATGTCTTCTGTAAAAATCTTTTTCTCTTGTTTATCTCTGGATGGTCTTTTCATTGTGGAGAAAAACATAATGTTTGGGATCGTGTCGATAAAAACCTAACATAAGAAAGAAATCCAAGGCATGACACTTGTCAACATTTCAAGAACCACTGTCTTTGAATTAGCAATGCAATCTTGGGCAAATCACTCTCTTGTCTAAGACTGCACTAGAGGTCAAAGACCACACATCTTTCGCTGTGATTATGTAATGTGAACAGTTTGCCACTGGAGGGAGCCTGTGAGTAGCTACCAAGGCTGCATTACCAGACTTGCAGGCAACAGAAAGGTCCTGGCAATGTGTTCCTGGGACCATTATGATTAAAGACCGACCAGTCCTGCAGCCTCAAGTATGTAAACGTTTAGCCCCACTGAGTAACTCAACTGCTTTCTTCTGGTTTTTGTTCATGATGCTAAGTATACAGAGTCATCTAACAGGGACAGTTAGTGTTCTCCAGAAAGCCTACTGACACTATTGCCCTACAGTTTAGTACCTGCACGATGATTAACTGTATGATGAATTTGGCTCAGTGGTACAGTGCTTGCCAATAATGTTTGGGGTTCTAAGTTTAGCCCCCAGCATAATCACAAAATTAATTGATTAAAATAAAAAGACATATGTGAGGTAGCAACACACTTTCAGTTCAATAATATGTGTTTGTGAGCATACGTCTCACAATCAGGGCCCTCCTCTCTCTCCCTGTTTTTTGTTCTAGTCTCAACTGCTGGTTTTTTACCAGTGAAAATAAACGTGTCTATTCACGAATTTGGAAACACACCAATAGAAATCTTAAGAATGCCCTTGCCTGGTGGGTGGCACACGCCTTTAATCCCAGCACTTGGGAAGCAGAAATAGATGGATCTCTGTAAATTCAGGGCCAACCTGGTCTACAGTGTGCAGCCAGGACTGCACAGAGTAATCTTGTCGCAAAAAAAAAAACAAAAACAAGCACACAAAGCAAAAGACAGGAATCTATTCACTCCTAATCAGACTTGGATTAGGAGTGAAAGCTTGGGTGGGCTTTGTTCATGTTCCTCTTCTTTTGTCTCCAGGAAGACCGCTCCAGGTTCCCTAAGCCAGGACTGACTTTCAGTCCCAACTGTTCAGGTGTTAGCTATGACTCGGTTGGTTCACTGAAGGGGACCCTGTGCACCTTGGCGCTCACCTTCCGCACCCACTCGGGCATGATGTGGGTGCTGGGCGAACGGTGGTGTGTGTTGATGACAATGACGGTGACGATGATGGATGTGATGACAGACACCATGGTGAACAACATGTATTTCCCAATCAAAGGCACAGCACTGGATGTGGAAGGGATCAGCTCCACGATGACCAGAAGGAACACAGTGAGGGACAGTAAGACAGAGATACTCAGTGTCATCTTCTCCCCTAGAAAGACAAAAGGAAGAAACTCAACATCCACCTGTTTCTGGAACCCCGGGACTTCAGAATGCGACTGTAGTTGGATATAGGGCTATTGAGGAGATAATTGAGGTGGAAATGAGAGTGGGGGGATGACTGGTGTCACAGTAAGGGGGACTTTGAACACAGACATGCACAGGGAAGACCATGCCCGTGAGGACTTGAGAAGGTGTCTTTTGGGAGGCCAGGAGATCGGCCTCAGAATAGACTAAGCCTGATGGCTCCCTGCTCTCGATTTGAGCTTTCAGAACTGTGAAGAAACAAGCTGCTGTTGTTTGAAGCATGCCATCTGTGGCATTCCATCAAAGCAGACCTTGCACACTCATATGCCCCCAAACTGAGGTGAAGGAATGTGACCGGCCTGTTCTCAAAGGGTAATTCTGGGGAGTTCTTTCCTGTGTGACCGCAGTGTCTTAACTCTACTGACAGCATCAAGTGGCCGGTGTTTCCATCCAGGTTGCCAAGCAGCGGATGGCAACTTCGTTTCATGCCCTAGACTCCTTTTTGTTGGGACTCAGGAAAACAAGAGAGATTCTGGGCTGGCAAGCTAGACTCAGGGTGGAAGTTTGACTAAACCTCAGGACTGGTCTTTCTGATAGCTAGCAGATGGCTGGGCAGTTCAGAAATACATTCCTCTCAGTATGAAGCAAGCTTCAAGGCCAGACTGAAAAAAAAAAAAAAAAAAAAAAAAAAGACAAAGTCTGCCATGGAGGAGCTGTCCTCAGCATGCCCAGGGACTCCTGACGTCCCTGCCTCCTCTCCCTTTGGTCTAGAAAGTTTGTCTTCTCGCTCATTTCTTGATTTGTTTTATTTTTCTTAGTGGGGATCCCCTTAAGACCCTGTCTTTTTCCTGAAGGCTCCGAGTCTCAGGAAGCCTGGCTGGGCAGGCAGCAGGAAAGTCTGCTGGGGTGCTATAGAGAACCTTGGGCTGCTCTTGTTGGAGTCCCTGCGGGCATCTTTCATATTGCCCTGCCTGCTGATATGGTAGACCTCTCCATAGCCTTCCAGATGGTAGATGCACAGTCAACCTTTTGTATCTGCAGATTTTGCAAGAATTCAACCAAACTCTGATTGAAAATATTCAGAAAAATTAAATTGTATCTATATTGAACATATGCCAACTTTTCTGTCCCAATTCCCCAGACAATACTGTATAACTGCTTATGCAGCCTTTACAGCATATCAAGAAATAATTGTAAGTATCATAGGTTGTACAGAGGTTCCATGTGCCTATAATGCTATTTTATGTGAGGGACTCGAGCATCCTTGGATTTCTGGTCCTGTGGGCATCCTAGTACTGGTGTCTTGTGAATACTGAGGAGTAACAAAAAAAAAAAAAAAAAAAAAAGAAGATGCAGATTAAATAGTGGAATACTCAATTCTACCCCCAAAAGAAGTTAAAATTACGAAATATTAAAGTTATCAAGTTATCACCATTTCTTATCTAATACTACTACTATTTAGTTACGTAATGAGTCCTCATAACTACTTCATTATATAGTCATAATTCAGCATTTATAGATGCTAATTAGCTTCCCATTGCTCTAGCGGTGTTTTCTCTACTTGCTTTCAGAAGTTTCATTTGATTGGGAAGTTGAAAATATTTATTTGCACGTATTTGTTCTAAAAGAAACATGGGGGCGGAGAGCGGGGGCAAGAGAGATGGTTCAGCAGTCGGGATCTCTGGCTGCTCCATTCCCAGCATCCACATCGCCGCTTACAAACATCTATAACTCTGGCTCCAGGGGAACTGGTGCCCTCTTTTAGCCTCTGGTAGCACCAGGCACACAGGTGTAGTGTACAGACATGCATTTAGGCAAAATACTCATGCACATAAAAAAAATGAAAATACGCTAGTAGGAAATGTGGGGTGTGTGGTGCTGAAGAGTCAGGAGTACTTGCTGCTCTTTTCTTCCAGAGAAGCAGAGTTTGGCTCCCAGCTATGAGCTCCGCTCAGATCATACTGTCCGTCGACACCCTGTCCACAGCAATGATGATTTGGGTCCCTGTGCCTCTGTGAGCACATTTATTCCTGGCTGTCCCTAAAATAGCTCCCTAGCAGCTGTAGTCATGGCAACTGCACTCACCTGAGTCTGTGGGCAGGTAGAACACCAGGCTGGTTAAGAAGGAGAAGAGCAGGCAGGGGATGATGACGTTGACAATGAAGTAGAGGGGCAGGCGCTGCATGACGAAGTGGTAGGTGATGTCCAGATAGGGAGTGTTGGGGCAGCAGGAATAGAACACCCAGTGTTTCCAGCCCCTGGCTTCCTTGATCACCCACTCCCCACTCTCCATGAAGTTACTCAGATCCGGCTGGTCACTTTCCTGAGAAACAAAATAAGGTTTGCAAAGCCCTGCTTCATCACCCCGAGGATGGGTAGTGACATGGTAGCCATATCTCACTCAGAGGCTCGCTTCCCCAAGAGGGATGCTGTTTGGGGTGATAGGTCTATTTCCTGTAGCATGCTTTCTATAATAAGTTAGGGTTATTCATTTCTGCTCTACACTCAAGTCTCCAGGATACTTTAAAACACTGCTATCTGAGCCCCACTCATTCAGTCATCAGAATTCTTGAGACAACACATAGCAAAGAGAATTCTTACTCAGTGCTCCCAGGCAGTGCATCAAGGACCTTGGCACTCAATTGAAAGCCATACAATATATGCATCTGTCATTGCCAGTGGTGCCTGGAGCCTGTGATTGTCCAGAGGCTGACCTGTGGACCAGGGTGGCCCTATTCCTGAAACCAGCTTCATCCCGGAGGCCACCACCTACCGGATTGATTGCCACTACAGAGCCATCATAGGTCCAGGTGCCCAGCTTCATGCTGCAGTTCTGCTCATCAAAGGGAAAATGGGTGACAATGATCTCACAGTAGCTTTTATAGATGGCTGGAGGTGTCCAGGTAATGTGGCCGGTGTAGTCCAGGAGTACCTTGGTGAATTTGACAATGGCAAAGTCGCCATCTGCACTATGGTTGGGATAAGAGAGGAAAACGCATTCAAATCTATGGCTGTGCTCCTCAAATTTCTCTTATAGTAAGACTAACTGGAGGAATTGTCAAAAAGCACACATTCCTAAGCACTAGCCAAGTGGGGTTGTACGTTCCTATGGTTACCGCACTCCAGAGGCTGAGGCAAGTGGATTAAGATGCCTCAGTCCAGGCTACATAGCAAGACCTACGCTCTCAATCAGTCAACGAACCAATGAAAGAAAAACCGCAGATTCCTGAGCACTAAGCAAGCCCCAAGTCAGACTATCAAAGGAAGAATGTGGGAAGCTACAGGCTTCAAGGAGTAACAGGTGGCATGGGACCACTGCCCCTCAGCTTTCCTTTCTAGTCCCCAGAGATACTGGCAATATGAACCTCTTAACTTTGGGAGTTAACTGGAAGACCTGGAAATTTGAAATAAAACACTCCTAGCAGCTAAATACTGTGGGGGAGGATCGGGGCCCTTCTGAAGGCTGTTTAGAACTTGATGGGGAGGTCACGGACTCAGACGCCTCTGGCCAGCAGGGGCCCGGGCAACTGTAGCTAAGAGGGGAAGGCTACAGGGCCCACCCCACCCTCCGCCTCCCAAGCACGGCTGCCCGGGATGCAATGCGAATCTTCAGACTCAACTCGGCCACATAGCTGAATCCCTTCTCAGAAGCTGGAAACCTAGATCTTTAAAACCCAAAGCTTGCTTTTCCTCTAGTTCTAAGGATTCAATAGGAGGTCTCCACGCGTTAGACAAATTCTCTAGCAGTGAACTGCATCACCAGCTCTTTTTAGCCATGGAGGTCCCCTTTGTGAGCCTGGAGAGGGCCAGGGCTGTTGTGGGGCTCTCACTGAAGAGAAGACACTGCGTCCATCAGCATTTCTCTACAGATAGATACCACCAGCAACCGGGAATTTGGGTCAAGCTAGAACCCCAGCTATATCTGGGCGGTGTTGGGAGGGCCGCCAGAGGGCATCGTTCTCATATACCGCCCTACCAGCCCTAGCAACAGCAGCGGTATGTGTGGGATCAGACTGCAAATCCTCTAGGTTACTGCGCATGCTCATGCTCCTGTTCCTGCCTTGGAAGGACGCTCTTTGAAATGAATATTCCCTGACAAATGAAGGGCATATGATAATGAACGTGTCATTAAGCCAAGTGTCTTGAATCCATTATAATTTCATAACATGCAGTCTGTTGCAGAGCCCCGTGGATGGCGACCTAGGCATCCGGGTATTGCTTTTGGGGTGGCATTCGAGATGTGATGAATAAGACCCCTGGGAGTTGAGAACCATTTGGTGGCGGGGGTGGAGGTGGGGGCAGGGGGCGAGGAATTTGATTCCAAGGAACTCAGAGATGGAAGTCCAGGTGACTCGGATGGTTGCCACACGCCCCACTGCGGCTCTCCGGGATTAATGTCCCCACCCACAGCCCTGATTCAATTTGGCTCCCATAATTGTTTCTATTCATAACATGGGACGCCATATGGCACCCCTCGCCTGTCAACGTGGCTCTGATTTTAAGGGTTATTTAATGCAAACGTTGGGGAAACGCATGTGGCAGTCCCTTGGAGGGGACACTTGGCCCACCCTTCATGGCTTTGCTTACTTGTTATAGAGAACAACATCGGGCCGCCAAATCTTTTCCGAGGGGATGTGAATTTTTTTCACTCCGCCATAGTCATCTGGATTCCATTTCAAGTTGCAATCTACCCATTGCTAGAAAGGGAGACATTTCCCTAATTAGAACGTGGAATCAATGTCTTATCTACAGTGATCCAGAGTCCCGATGGGCCAGCAAGCTTTGGGAACACAATGTTCCCGGCTGATTTGTATTTTGATGGAATTCACTCTTGCAAGTGCTAGCCCATACTTCAGAATGGGCTCTTAGTTGTTATCTTTACAGAAGAATTAAGTTAAAATGAGGTTGTTAGGGTAACTTCCAGTCCAACGTTCTTATAAAAAGAGGAAATTTAAACACAAACACACATACTAACACACACACACACACACACACACACACACACACACACCAAATATACAGACAGAATATTTAGTGAACATGACAACAGCTATCTACAAGCCTAGTAGAAAGTTCTGGAATAGATTCCCTCCCACAACCCTCAGAAGGAAGCAACTCCAATGACACATTAACTTTGGAACATCTGGCCTCCAGAACAGTGCAATGATAAATTCCTGTTGTTGAAGCTTCTAGTTTGTATCCCTTGGCTATAGTCTCCCTAGCAGATTCACACGGAGAAGAATAAACGTGAAAAGAGAACTCAAATCAAACAGGATATGCTAGGTATATGTGCTCCCAACCCCCCCAAGGGACCTACTTTCAACATTTTGGTCTTCGATCCTATTTCCTAGATTGATTTCATCAGGACCCAGGTTTGATTTTTAGGTGAAAAAAAGGGACACGAGTGCAACCCCCCAGCTGTATTACCTGTTTCAGGCGAATGTTGGTTGTCACAATCTGATTGACTTCATCCTGAAAATAGAGATGCCCCCTCTTTAGGACACGCATAGGGAAGCCAAGGGGGGAGGGTCCAGTACGAGGGTGCGTGACACACGGTGGGTAACACAGGGAGACCCCCCCCAACATTCATCTTACCACATTGATGAGCTGGATCAGCTGTAGGCCCACCGTGACCTGTACAATCTCACGGTGGTCCTCCACTGGCCGTACCACACTGCTGTAGTCTTTAAATAGCTCCGCCACCAGACGAGTCTCATGTTCGGAGCCCAGAACAAGGCCAGCTGGGCAGCAAATGACACGTTTCTTGTCAGATACTGTTCCCCATCTCACACAAACTCTCACCTGGCTTAGAGGCATAGCCAGCTAATGAAAGGCAGGAACACAGAGCCCCTGTCAAAGGCAGGCTGAGTCCCCAGAAACAGTTGGGTAGGACAACATATGTTCTCTCGAAAGGTGGACTTACTTAGTGCAGCCCCTGCTGATATCATGTTTGCCATGAGACCACACAGAAGGAAAAAACCGTAGAAAGGGCTAGCACAGGTGGTTTAGTCTTGGGACGTGGTATAGGACAACCTTGGACTGGCTGGCCTCCTATCTCAGGATGCCATGGACAATTTAAAGTGGATGCTGGGTTACAACCTCGAGGCTAGCCACAGTGAACGAAAAGGAAAGTAATAAGGTGTTAGTGAAGTTATGGAAAACTTGAAGCCTCGCACACTGTTGGTGAGGATATAGTATGTTGAGTACCTCAACCATCTAAACTCGGAGTTACCATATGGTTCAGCAAGTTCACTCCTGGCTGTACACCCAACAGGTTAACCCACCAGGAACAATACTCAGATGGTGGAAACAACTCAGTGTCACTAGCAGATAAACGGATGGATAAATTGTGGTATATTCAAACAATGGAATATTATTGAGTTATAAAAAGGGAATGAAAAAAAGATACTGTTACAACATGGATACACCTTAATAACATTAAGCTGATGTGAAAAGTCAGATATCAAGGGTACATGCTGTATGGGGTGTCTGGGATGGTAAATCCATGGAAGTGGAAAATGACGGGGAGAACAGAGCCACTTAATGGGATCAGAGTGTCCTTTGGAGACGACAAACGAGTTCCAGAACCAGGCAATGGTGATGATATCACCAAACTGTGTACTGTAAATGCTTCAGATAGTCTAATTTAGGTAATGCGTGTTTTACCTCATCTTCTACAAAGCACTGCTGGTAGAGCCAGACCAATTAAAACAAAGAGAACAAACAAACAAACAAAACCCTGTGCTCTGATGAATTGGGTTAGGACTTCTACTCAGAATACAGTTCCCATCTTGGCTCTAATGGGAACCTTCTAAGGCTGCTAAGGAAAGCTGGCTGTTGTGATTTGACCTTCAGAAGCTGCATGGACTTGCCCAAGGTCATTCAGCTAGCAGAACCCTCACATTCCTTGTGGTTATCCCAAACCAACTCTTAATTTTATGAGTGTGGTGTGATCTGGCTAGAATCTCACAACTTTGTATACGTAGGAGCAGACACGCAATGCATTTGCCCTGATTCGTGTAACCAGATATTACCTTTCCGAAGGCTGTTGCTGAGGCCACCATAACTTCTCTGTGGGCCAAGAATACTTAGGTGTTCAATGAATGTGATGTGCTCCCTCGGGGCTGGAGAAATGGCTCAGTGGTTAAGAGATGTGTTCCCTCTTTGCGCAGTAGTGTTAGTTTCCACTTAGAGCGCGGATCTTTATGAAATGATTAATGCTATGCAATGAGTTGGTATGTTACATCCTACAAACATCTGCAATCCTCCTGAATCATTGTAATGGTTCAGCTGGTGACCCCCTCCCACCTTCCCCCAGCTTCACAGATGAGAACTCTGAGGTTGGTAGCCATGCCCTCTCAGGTCCCCTCTAGTTAGAGGCAGGATTATAAGCAGGCTGCTTTTTTCTTCTCTAAAGGTAAAGTGTCATCTCCATCTGGGTTTGACACTTTCGGCATAGTTTAAACATCTTTGCCGTGACCCTCATGGACCCCATCCTAGCCCCCACAACCCAGTTCTAGCTTCCTACATTTTCTTAACCTCAAAACTTCCAACAGTATCAAAGAGGCCCAACTAAACAGAACTTTCTCATAAAACTCTCCAAACTGTTGGCAAATCGACAACTCTCAAGAGGGTGCTGTGTAAGACACTTTTTTTTTTTTTTTTTGCACAGAAGGAACACACTAGGAAGCAATGGATCGAAGAGAGAGGAAAGCTGTGAGTCCAGCCTCATGGACTAAGATGGGAGAACTGGGCACTATGTAAACACAGCAGCAATTGCAGTGTATTCAGCGAGCTCGGAGAGAGTGGCTCTGGCAGGAAGGAATGACTAATGCTAAGAGGACAAATTTAGTCCCAAGTTCAAAGCATGCTTTCTATATCACGTGAGTCTCACCCGTAGTCTCTGTGTGAGACTGTGTGTATTTGCATAGTGTGTGGATATACAACTACATATATATATTTACATGTATGTGGAGGCCTGATGACACCTCAGATGTCATTTCTCAGGGAACCACCTCTTGTTAGAGACACAGTCTCTCAGTAGCCTAAAATTTATCATGTGGGCTAGACTGGATGGCCCCAGAGCCTCGGGGACTTCCTGTTCTCAGGGTTGTGATTACAGACATGAGCCACCATCTTGGCTTCTTAAATATGGTTCTGGGGACTGAACTAAAGTCCTGTGTTTGTAAAGCCAGCGCTTTACTTACTGAGCCATCCCACCAATCCAGCTGTGTTCATATCCAGGGAACCCAGCCCCTGGTTTTGAAAAAATGGAATTCTGAACTGCAGTGAGTCAGTGAGCCTGTACCCACAGGATAGCTCCTAACTATGTATAATTCCATTTCCAAGGAATCCGATGCCTCGTCTGACCTCCGGAGTCACCAGGCACACATGTGGTACACATACATGCAGGCAAAACACCCATACTCATAACACTTTAAACATCTTTTAAATTTTTTAAAAATGATTTTTCACTGAGTATAGTGTTTGCAAACACATGTGTACACATACTGAACCCGAATTGGTTGGATCAGTTTCAAATTCCACCAGATTTAATTGATCTGAGTTTAGATTTTTTTTTTCTCTAACTTTGCTATTGAAAATAAATATGCATATATGTTCTTTGCTCTTGCCTGGGAGGCCTGTGTTTATTAGAGCATTGCTATTGTAGAAGAAGCTTCACACTGTTAGCCGCCTTGCTCCCAGCAGGATGATATCACCAGTAAACATTCATCGGAAGCAATCAACATGTATCTCCTGTTTCCCTCTACCGGAAGTCTGGAGCTCCGGATAGCGTTTCAGCTGCTGTGACGTGACACATTCCAGAGTAGAGAGTAGGTCAAGGGCTATGCAAGCTTTCCTAAGTCTAACTCAGAGTAAAACCTATGCATTAGTAAGGCCCTTAAAAAGTGAGGTGGGGCGCGAGGGCAGCACTATGTACTCTCGTGGACTTTAAAAGAAAAGTTTCTAAAGTTGAAAATAAAAAAAAAAGACAAAACATTTTCTCTGTAGAGACAACTTAAACCTATGTTTATTAACAGGTTCCCTTCCTGGCACCTGTAGCTGCCAATCAATCCTCTTCATTCTCAGACAGATCCTAGATCGACCAAAGAAAGGCTCGTGAATGTCGTTATTTGTGACTATATGTTGTTGGTGAGTTCCAGCCTTGCAACGCATCATCATCATCTACAAAGTTCGTACCCTGAACCTTGTGGTCAAGTTACCAAAATAAAAAAAATAAATGAATGAATGAATAAATAAATAAATAAAATAACGAAAACAAACAAAAAGCCTTAAGTAAGTTTGTGATTTTTGTATTAAGATACTTCCTAGGTATCTTTGACCACACAAAGACCTCGGGATGGTGTTGAACATGCCTATTTGAACATGAAGGCAGTTCAGAATGCTCCCATGGTCTACCACTGACCCAGACTGTACAAGTGACCTTAGGGTGTTCGAATGGCTGAGTATGGGAGCAGGCAATAACAGAGCAACCAGGATATCTTGCTTGTGGCCTTTGACTAAACAGTTTCCACTTCAGCTGGTAAACAAACTAAAAATCTGTACTCAGGAGTCTGTTCAAGCCCACATCAAGAAATGACTGGTAGACAACCCTGTGGCTGGTGTGGCTACACATCCCATGTTCCCATCAAAGAAACAAGACTAAGGTCTGGTGTGTGGGGTGGGGGTAGGGGTGGGAGTGGCAGTACTATAGACTCAAAGGAAAGCCCCCTCCCCAGCGGCACTTACCGGAGCAGAGGCCAAGCAGCAGGAGGAAAGCTGGGAGCTCCATGGGCTGTGGGCACTGGTGTGGCCTCCAGCAGCCAGCTGCCTGGCTGACTCCCTGGCACTCTGGCTGGAGCTTGGCTGCCAGCGTTGGAAGCCAGCTGACTCTGCAGCTATTGTCTTACACCACCTGTGTGCATGCATGACAGCTGAGCCACCCACAGCCCCAAATCCCAGAGAGCTACTCGGGACCTTCTGTGGTTACAGTCATGCAGCCTCGCTTTAAATGGTCACTATAGTCATGCTGGGAGTAAGCTACATCAAAGTTTACATATATCTTGAGTCGTGGACTTATTGTTTTGCTTTGTGCTGAAGATCAAACCCTGACCCCCACAGATGCTAGCTAAATATGGGCTAGATAAAAATAGCTAATAAAGCTACAGTGAACTACACCCCCAGCCTTGCATATGGGGTTTTGAAATTACATTTGTTTGTATGCTTGTTTGTTCGTGTGAGGGTAGTGGCGGGTATGCCATGGCACCTGTGTAGGTCAGAGAACAATTTTCAGAAGTTGGTTTCCCTACTATGTGGGGTTCTGGGTATGAAACTCAGGTCATTAGGCTTGGTGGCAAGCACCTTCACCTGCTGAGCCATCTCGCCGACCAGTGAGTCAGTTATTAAGAGAAAATTTTGAGCACCAATCAGTGGAGGCCACGGGTCCACACTCCCCAAACACCAATGCAATTCCGTGTCACAGTCAGGCAGAACAGGCCTTCATCTTCTGAGCCTGCAGGAGTTTGGAAAGAGTGGCTGGAGTTGAATTAGCTGCTGGAGAAGTCCATATATGATCCTTTGCAGTCCTGAGTGACTATCCCTCCCCCAGCTCTGTGTCAGGCAGAACCTAGCCCACCCAGAGCTGGGCCCGCTGCACCCTGCTAAGTCCTATTACAGCAGAGCACTTAGTGGGAACAGGCGGTCTGCCCCAGTGGCATTTGTTCCAGATTCCTGCTTCCTGCTGTCCCTTCTTAGCCTATTCTCCCTCGGGGACGCTCAGAGAGCAGAATAGTTCAGCTTTTCAAGCCCTTTGTCTAAATGATTCCTCCCTAAAAACAAGATGTGCTCAGCAGTGAGCAGCTAGCGATTGTTCAGTCTCTCAAGCTTTTTTTTTTTTTTTTTTTTTTTAACAAAAACAAAAACAAAAAAACAAAAAAACCGAACCCGGCTTCTTTGTAGGGTTGGAATGGGTTCCAGCAGAAAGCAGTGGTTAGACCACACCCTGCCTGCTTCCTGCACCCCGTAGTTCCCTCAGGGGCCGAGTCTTGAGCAAAGTCTCTTATCTTGAGCCCGAGGACAGCATCCAGTCAAAGCATCCCATTCCACAGGGTCCAAACAAACAGACAAGGGGCATGCGGAACAGAGAGAGCTGCAAGGCTACTTTATATTTTTCTGTTTAAATTATAGGATCAGTTTTCTCCCGTCTCTGACCTTGTGACTGCCCAGTCCCACCAACTCTTTCATCCTTCAGGAACCCTGTGAGAGTTCTAGTGAGTCAACCCTGAGCAGAGGTTCCCCGTGTCTGTCACCCTCTTCCTCCGAGAGCCACAGGCTCAGTAGACACTTTGCTCATCATCCAGTGATTGAGGACGACCGTTTTATTAAATCATTTTAGTCCTTAACATGGGTACTACTTTTCAGTCTCCAGTATCACATTTCTTGCCTTCCTCTACAATGCTATTTATTGATTTTAGAGTTAATCTTTATATTTAATTGTTTTTCTTTAAAAAAGCACTTTTTAGATTTATCTTATGTGTGTGAGCATTTTGATTGCATGTATGTCTATGCACCACAAGTGTGCTTGCCGCCTGCAGAGGTCAGAAGGCATTAAATC